>JBAMJR010000325.1:592500-1037500 GCA_038501785.1 Myoxocephalus aenaeus | reverse complement strand
TACTCTGCCTGAAGCTTCTCCTTTGTGATGCTGTCTTCCTTCTGTTGAGCAAGGACACTTTGAGCTTGCTGCTCAGCTGCATTGCATTTCAGGGCTGCTTGTTCGGCTGCAACAATCTGTTTTTCTGCTTCGATGTCGGCCATGTCTTTCTGCCTCCTGGCCTCTTCGGCTTTCTTTTTCAGACGAGCGAGCTCTTCTTGGGCGGCCTTGCATTGTCTGGCTGCCTCTTCCTCTGCAGCGGTGATCTTCTTAACCTTTTCCTCTGCTTCCCTCCTCCTCGTCTCCTCCTCAAGGGCAAGCTTCCTTAGTTTCTCCGCCTCCTCCTCTGTTCTTAGTTTGCTTTGTTGAGTTTCCTCTGCAATGTTCTTGAGTTTGTTCAGTTCCAGCTCCAAATCAAGTTTTCCAGATGAGGCCTTTTCAAAGTTGAGCTTCAGAATTCGGATTTCTTCCTCGACGACTCGCCTCTGTTTCAGCGTGTCGTCCACTATTGCTTTTTGTCTATCCATTTCAGCCTCAGAGGATTGTTTGAGTAGGACGATCTTTTCCTCAATCTCTTGCTTGTGCTGGTTAGCCTGGTCTTCAAGAGCTTTCCTCTGGTAAGCCTCATCCTCTGCTTGACGGCGGAGTCTTTCGTTTTCTGCCTCTTTCTCTTTAAGGGCGATTTCAGCCTCTGTTTTCGAACGAGTGGCGTCGCTGATTGCAGCCAGCTTCTCTTTGAGAATCCTCTCAGCCTCTGCTCTCTGACGAGCTGCCTCTTCCTCAGCAACTTGCCTCTGATGCTTGGCCTCCTCTGCGATGGCTCGAAGCTTGCTGGCTTCCTCAGCCACGTCCCTCATCTTGCCGGCTTCAGCCTCAAGGAGTTGTTTGCTCTTCTCGGTGTTGGACATGGACTCCTTTTCTGCCTTAAACTTGAGTTGAATGAGTATATCCATTTCACTCCGCACTTTGGCCAGCTCATCCTCCAGCTGTTTCCTTTGTTGTTGTGCTGCGACGACTTCATTCTTCAGGCGGTAAAGTTCATCTTCAAGGAGGGATCTCTGCTGTTCTGCGTTGTCAAAGTCGGCCCTAAGTCGTATCAGTTCCTGTTCTGCCGTGAGTTTCTGCTGAGCTGTGCTATCAGCTATCTTCCGCTGCCTCTCAAGCTCTTTCTCGGCCATCTCTTTCTGCTTCAGGGCCGACTCTTCAGCTTTGGTTCTCTTTTTAGCCTCACGCTCAGCCTCCTCCTTTTGTTTCTCAGCATCTTCTTGTGCGAGGCTCTTTTTGTGAGCTTCTTCCTCAGCCTGGAGTCTTAGACGGAGGGCCTCATTAGCTTTTTGCCTCCACTTCTCAAGCTCCCTTTCTGCCTCCTCTCTGGCATTTATCGCATCCTCCTGTTGTTTCTTGAGATGCGCCGCTTCTTGTTGCAGCTGAAGGACAGCGCCATGCTCTTGTTTGAGGGATTCCTCCAACTTCGAGGTCTTTTCCACAAAGGAGATCTGTTTGCTCTGGAGCTCAGCCGCGGCACTCTTCTGGGCTGCCACGTGCGCAACTTTGATTTGCCTCTCCTTTTCAATCTCGGCTTGCTTCACTTGCCTTTCAGCCTCCTCGGCCTGCATCTTGAGATTGTCAAGGTCTTCCAGAGCTTTTTGCTTTTGCTTCGCAGCTTCTTTCTCTGCCTCAGATTTGAATTTGAGTTCCTCCTCTGCCATGAGCTTTTTCTGGGTCTCCTCATTGACCTGTCTGTGGAGCTTCTCAGCTTCCTCCTGGGCGGCCTTTCTGAGTTTCTCAGCTTTGGTTGCTCTTTCACGAAGTTGAATGAGCTCAGATTCCGCAGCAGACTTTTGTTTTACTGTCGTCTCAAGTTGGATCCTGATGATGTGGATTTCCTCCTCAATCTTGGTCCTGCTGTGAAGAGCCTCATCCACCTGGTTGCTTTTGTCCTTGATCTGCTGCTCAGACAGATTTTTGAGCTCATGCAGTTCAAGCTGGATGTTGTGCTTTTGCTTCTCTGCATCTACAGCAGCAATCTCTCTCCTGCTAACTTCTTCCTGCATTTTGAGCTTCAGCTCTTGAGCCTCTTTCTCAGCTTTGGCAATGGCCTTTGCGTGACCTGCAGCTAACTGCTTCTGTTTGTCTAACTCAGCCTGCATCTCGGCCATTTTTTTCTGCTCTTCTGCTTTGAGTTTCTTTGCAGCTTTCTGCATTAGTGGAGGCAAATGGTAAAGAAAGGATTATAATCAAGCATGACATGTTAAATGTAATACTGTACATTAACCAGCTCAAAACGGTGTGGATTAAAATTGAGATAACTAGAGTAATCCCAGCCTAGTCACACCGAAATGAGAGAAACTTAATGTACTGTATTACAGAGGCAATGTTAATGTTAATGTTAGCTTAAAGGTCAAGTCAAAGAACATTCACTGGACACAAATTAGATGCACATTCATTAAAGTGATGTTAAATTCACGATGCAATAAAACAATTAATGACAAGGCAATACAAGACAAAAATGGATGACGGGGATGAACGAATCAATGTATGGAAACAAAACATCACTTCACAACACAGCAAGAAAACCATATGGCATGCAACTGTAGCTGTTTCTAACTTTCAAAACTGCCTTATAATTGTGATTCCAATATCAAATTGTACATCTACAATTTAGCTTTAATACTCAACAAATTGTTTGTTGAAATGTTTTTTTTAAATATGTATTGCATAAATGGGAGGAAAAGCCAGTTCTATGTATGTAAGAGTATTTCTGAAACATAGCTATTGTCACTATTTGAATATTGATATGGTTGGTGTTAATGTGTTCTGTTTTATTTTTAGGTGGGTTTCTGTCGTTCACATAAAAAATATATTTTCACTAAATAATTTCAATTAAATCCTTCACACCATTTACTTAGACTAGCTTGTATCTAATCCATGTACTATGGGTTCTTTAAATCACTATTTGACACAAAATAGAATGGAAAGAAAAGGCAAAGTCAAGGATAACAGGTTCAGATGACGAAGCCTGTTTATAGATGCAGGAAGTGTAAGAAGCACTGTGTACATAGTGAGAGTAAGAAAGTGTGGATAGCTACAGAAATCTTATAAAAAGCTGCATTGAAAGCAAGGAAATAACTATGCCACGAAAAGCCAAAGTGCAGCTTGAGAGAGACACAGATGTTAGGATGAGAGGGAATGGAGATTATACTGTACAGTAGAAACACTGTGAATAATTTACCTCTTTAATGCTCAAACAAGTTAAGCATTCATCATGGCAAAGCACTGGCAAGCAGTTAAGAGAAGCAAAGAAACAAACAAAACATTAGGGTTAGAAAATAATGTAAAACTTGAAACTTGTGTTAATTTAGGGGGCGAAGGAGGGCTGAAGATAACCAGGAAACACTTTGATTTTAACCTCAAGAAAAGAAGTGGCCAGAAGGATAAGAAAGGAAAGGAAAAGAAAATCGTAGTGAAAGAAAGAACCCCTAACTCTAAATCCACATCACAGTAGTACTCACAATGAATGGAGATGAGGTAGCTAGTACGAACACAGTGTGCTGTGTATATTTAGTCTAGTTTTAGGCTGAGAATTAGCAGAATGAATAATCTAATAAAGCACTGGATTCACTTGGATGTAAACTACAATCAAACCGTATGCATCATATTTGTTTGCACTTCTTAATTTGGTGATATTAATCCTTTGTCGTGATATAATCGCTACTGAAAGCAAAAATAATGTGCTTCTCTAGCATATGGATCAGCTACAGCATGCCAACGTTTCAAGCGTAACCGGTGCAAAGGAACCGTTTGTCACCCGTACATTAATGTTTTTGTACGCACTGTGTGTGTGTGTGACACACACACACAGTGCGTGCATGCATGTGTTTCGGTGATCGGCGGGTAATCTCGTTTGTTGGTTGGTTGATTATTTGGTTGGTTGGTTAGGTTAATGTTAGAATTTAGTTTGTTTGGGATCCTCAGCCAGTTGTCACGCACCTCCTCAGTCTCCAGGCGGCGCTGCGTGTCGGTGATGAACTTGATGTACTGACTAGTCAGAGTCATCAGCTCACTGTACCGGGTCCTCAGCGTTACATACTGATACGGGGAGAGACAAACAAAGCATCTGTGTCATTTACAGTCAAATTAGTCAATGGTTACGATGTCCTTTGTCAAAGCTATTTTCTAGAAGCTGCATGGGTTCTCGTAAACAAACCTCCTGAATGATGTTGTCAGAGGCAGAATCCAGTTTGCTTTTCTTCAAGGGAGAAGCAAGAGGATCCACCTGAGCTTTGAAGGCAACCAACTGGAGTTCATAGTCCTGATTGGGAAAAAGGTGATCCTCCATACATTAGTAATGCACCAAATTACAATATTTACAATAAATGTATGAACTGTGGTTGTTTATGCTCACCTTGATAGTATTAATGTAACCTTTAGCATATGTTTGACACTCGTCAACTTTGTCTTTGTTATCCTCAATCTCCTCCAGCAGTTTCTGTTTAAAAAAAACAACAAAAAACAGGTTTTAATTAATTAATTGAGCTCACTAGTTTCACGTGAAATGAATTAGAAAAAACGCGGTTCTTAATGTACCTTCTCCTGGGTCAGTTGCTCATTGAGAGTTTTGCTGTCGTTGATGGACACGGCCTGGATCTTCTCCTGCCTTAGCTTGGCGTCAGAAATCCAGCTGATCAGCCAGTCGTAGCTCTCGCGATAGTAGCCTAGCTGGCGGCCGAGCTGATCGAGGTCTCTCTGGCGGATGTCCATCTGGGCGAACACGGCCTTCCAGCGGTCCTGAAGACCAGACCGGAGCTGGCGGTAGTGATCCAGCTCGACGTCCCGCTCGCTGTGCACGCGTGACATTTTGTCACTCACGGCGGTGGCCTTCTTCAGCTCTTCTTCCAGAGAATCAAACACTGGCTGTTCACCCTCAGCCTCCACTCGCATTTTCTGCGGATTTCATGCAGAAAGAAAGGCCAGTCAGCAGTGAGCAAACAAGGTCAAGATCACCGGTTAGGCCGAACTGCTTCATGGGAACAGTTTCCAATTGGCTGATGAAAATATGCTGTTTACCTTCAGCTTTGTTTTGTAAGCCTCTACTTCCTTGCCATCGCTGGGCACGGTGTGAACCTCACGCAGACAGTCCTCATACTGCTTGAGAACGCCCTCAGCACCTTGCGTGTTACGGATGACCATTTCCACAGTCTTCAGCCTGGGACAAGAAGCAATGAGTAAATACATTAGCAGGGCATGTGGGGCATCAGTGCATTTCACCACCACATTCTCATTTAATTTGACCGGGGACTCACTTATCGAGGTAAACCGAGGAGAGCATGGTGGCATGATCCATCTTCTGCACGGTGAGTTCAAGCTCTGAGCGCAGGACAGGAGCCGAGGCAGACTGCTGAGGGGAGGCCAAGACCTCTTGTGTCCTCACAGACACGCTATCAAGGTCCTTCTTGAGGCCCTTCAGCGTCACCTGGACTTTCTGCACAACAGAAGAAGACAACAAGAGTTAGCAACATGTCAGAAGAGTCATCCTTGTTAGACATGGGGGGGGGGGGCAATGAACTGGCAAATAAATCCCTCCCAACAAGACTGTTATTAGGAGCAGATTCCAAAAATGTTCTTGAAGGCACCTTTATAATTTAAATGAACAGTCTCAGATCAGCAGTCACCTGAGCAGCCGTTGTAGGAAAGCGGCCAGAAGTCTGACTGTAATCTCTGCAATTCTCTCTGAACTGCTACAAATCCAAGACCTTAAAGCAGTTACAATTCTGCCCAGTGGTTTGGTTTTCTTTCCTACAATCCTGTCCATCATTGGCCCTCACAGAATTAGCAAATTCCCATTTTACCTTCCTCTGCTTCATCATTCCCTCTTTGTGGATTTGTTTTGCCTCTCGGGTCAGGGCCTTACTTTATTTCCATAGATGTTGCCATCAGGCTTATTTAAAAACTAACCAAGCAAATGACACTCAAATAGAGTCACGAGGGCCATGAAAATGTGCCCAATTGCAGCCAACAGTTTGCATCTCTCACTACATTGTGTCCTATTGCAAAGATGATGCACACGTTTTCTACTTCATCCTCTCAAGTAAAAACACAAGAAAAGCTGATGTGATTTAGCCCTTGAGATAATCATCAAGGCCATCTGACTCAAGCCCATAGGCCCTGATGTCTAATGTGCTAATGTAGTGTAATTAATATGGCCACATTGCCATGTACAGTACCTGCTGGGCTGCTGTCTTCTGAACACATTCTTTCAGAGGTTCCTTCTCCATGGGTTTGCGTATGCGAGCCACAGTCCCGGCCTCGCAGTCCTCGATGCTCACGCGCAGGTCCTTGATCTCAGAGATGTAGTTCTTACACAGAGTTTCATCCTGTTGACCTGTGTAGCAGCATATGTATTACTTTAGAACAGCAAAGTAAAAGATTGATGAAGTCAAGAGGCAAGAAGTGAGTATTGATGCACTCGATATACTGAATACGGGAGATAAAACAAAGTACTGTCAAAGAGCTTGAATACGAGTTTTGTGTACATGGCACAGTACGATCGGGTATTGTTGATGTGCAACTACATGTTGCCATCTTTCACACTCAAATCTCAATTTTTGCGACATCTACCAGGTAATTTGCCGTGCGCGCGAGCACGATCATACATGCAGCTCATTGTGTGTCGTGACACACGCAGCTCCATATGAACTACAGTCATAACATACAGCATATGTATGGCAAGTGTTTTCTACCCAAGCAACCATACCATTTGGTGATACGGCTGCGTGAAGAGAAGCCAAACACGCTGTAGCCTAACAGCCTAACTTTTGCAGAACCAAAGAACAAAAGCAACGTGGGGACCAAACCAACATGCAGTCACTTAGAACTCTAATCACACTAATGGTTATCTTGGAGCGTCTCATCCAAAGCTTCACAGCGTCTACACACACTTGCTTGGTGAGCTACAGCTTTGACCGGCTTGACATCACTCACCTTTGGGCCTAACAACCATTCGTCCTGAAAGGTGAATAATTACATTCTGTAAAGTTGCTCGTCGCTTATAGTATATTCCCTTTATACATCCAGGAATCGTTTATTGTTTGGAGGGAAACAACAAAAAAATGCGTTACCTTTCTCCATGGAGCGGACCAGGTTTTCGAAATGCTTTGTGGACTTGGTGTAGTCCTCCTCGATCTGCATGTGATCGTCGCGGCCAAAGAGCTTTGAGTCCTGGCTGTCGCGCATGTAGTCCTGGTAGTGGAGCTCCAGGTTCCTCATCATCAGCCTGTACTCCTCTGGTTTCATGCTCTTCAACTGCAAAGGGTGGAGAAGAATGGGGGAGGAATTAGAAGGCTATTACGTATTCTAAGGAGGTTGACGCTGTAATTTAACTTAATGATGCATTTTTGGCTTGGACTCAGACTGAATACAATCATTAAAGCACTAACAAAATGGTTTCGCTGTTAATTGTGTCAATGCTAGCAGACTCTTTCCATAGCTATAAAACAATCCTACGGTAACGGAATGAGATTCCAAACACTTAACGTATTAAAACCCGTCCCTGCACAGCCTGCTCTTAAAATAACAGACTTGTCTCACCCCCCCCAGCCTTCATTTATTTATTTTGATTCCATTAGCTATTTACAGCTCATGGAAGCTATTGGCTTGGTCTTATTTTCTAATAAGTACAGTCAGTAGGCTGAAAATGTTGTTTAATATTAATTAAAGAATTCTAATAATATGTATTTCGTCACATACAGGTCAGCTCATGATTAAAGTTTGCACCTAATACAACAGCCAGTGTTCATGCTCACCATGGTGATGTTCCAGGTGCGTATCTGTGTGTAGTCCCTCATCAGGTACTGCCACGACAGCAAGCTCTTCATGTCGATATGGAGCGTCTGCCATATAGTCACCGTCTGCTGGTAACCTGCATCCAGACTGAAGTAGGAGAGGAACGCAGCAACAATTAGGAAACTCACGGCACTCCAGAGATTATACCTGTCCTTGCCATTTACAGTTTAGTTTTAAACTAATTATGCATTTGGTGCAATTGGATTGGACCCGTTGACAGAAACAGAATTGCCTTCCTACATCTGTTACCAGTTAAAAAAATAAACATTTCCCATAAACCCGGCAGCTCGTGCACGTGCGTGTTCTCACCTGGACACGGCGTCCACGGCCTCCTTGTTCACCGGAGGCACCATGAAGCAGACGGAGGGCACCACCGCCTCGTGTCCGGAGTGGTTCAGGACCTTCCAATTGAAGGGCTGCGAGTTGTTGAGGAGCGCGCACTCGTCTCCTTTATGGACGGTGATCTGAAACACAATCCAGGATTGGTAAATTACACAGACGTCAAGGAGGGGGGCGCTGAGGCTCTGGGCGACGCGTTTGACCACTCGGGGCTCTGGACGACTCCCAGATCACTGACCTCCTGCTGCTTGAAGTCACAGATGGCCTGAATGGGCAGTTTGCCTTTGATGGAGGTGGTGGGGTTGCGTGGTTTCAACTGGATGATGGACTTGGCTCTCTTGTTCAGGCCGGTCGTAAGGGTCTTGTATTCATTCATCTGTTCTCTCTCCTCCTGAGAGGGGTGGGGAAACAAATACAATCAAATAAATAAAACACAAAACTCACAATTGAAATAAAAAAAGGTGGGAACATTTTGCTCTTTTGGTCATCTGGCATATCCCTGTGCATGTACAGCAGTCCTCACTCACCACGGCATCCTGCAGAAGATCCTCCAGCCGTGTGGTTGTGGTGGAGCGATCACAGCTGTACTTCTTTTTCATGTTCTCTTGCATTTTCTTCATCTTGTCCTGAGCCTCTTTCACATCAGCAAAGAACTGCATCATGGGGGACAGGAAAATGTGATTCTTTGCTCACTGAATGTTGATGGATGTACAGGGTTATGGATCAGTTTGAATTCATATAGCGGCCACATACCTGGTAGTAGGCTGTGTTTTCTTTGAGATGAGCCTCAATACAGCAGCACAGCTGAAGGATCCAGCTCCACTGAGTCTGCAGGGCGGCTGTGAAGGCCTGAGAGAGACAAAGAAGACAAAGAAGACATGATGACGGTGCATGAGCGCAGGCCTCACTCAGTAGCATGTGGATAATACAGCATGTGGATGCTGACTGGTCAGCTATTAGAGTAATTACTTCAACTGTCTTCTTGCCGGGATGTCCATCCCGGACAAGTTTGTCTCCCATGACCTGGAGGTCGTTGACTTTCTTCTCCCTCAGCTCCAGCTCTCGCATGAGACCCTGAATAATCAAAATGAAACAGTTAATGGCAATCTTAATGGGGGAAAAAAAAAAAAAAACTGTGCATGCATTTCATTACTTTGTCTCAACATATTTTACACAATGGGCTGGAATTGGAGACAAGCTTTAAGGACTTCTAAAACGCACCGAGTAGTTGTCTTTCTTAGACGTCATGTTGGTGTTCCTGTCGCTCCAGTCGAAGTTGACCTCCTCCTCTTCTTTGTCATTCAACCACATCATTTCCTTAGTGGCAGCGCCGATGAAGACGTGGAGTGAATCCAAGTTCTTCAGGCGGGACTTGGAAGAGTTCTGAAAAACAAAAACAGATCAAAATACAAACAGTAAAAAGTAAAATAAAAAAAGCTGCTCTCAAATACCGACAACTATAGCTTAATGCCAATTTGTGCAGTTTGAAATACAACAGTATTTACCAGTAGCTTGCCGTACTGCAGGTCCAGTTTACCCATGTATTCTCTGTACGAGCCCTTGCCGATAGGAGATAGCTGGCTCTGCAGTCAATGAAAGGTGCAACAGAGGTTACTTTTAAAATCAACAGCACAACATCGGACAGTGTGTGATCCCCGCTGATGACGCAGACATACCTCGTCGGCCCTGGCCCGTTCGATCTTGGATCGGAAGTCCTCCACCGTTTGGTGCAGGCCCCGGTGGCTCCCCAGCTGGGACTCCACAGAGGGCAGATCAGAGCCCCACTCCGCCTCATTGATGCGGAGCTGGTTCTCCTCCACCCAGGCCAGGAGGTCTTTGACATAGCGGATGGTCACATCATCCATCTCAGGCCGAACCCTTCCGGAGCTCTGCTGCAGCTTGGAAACATTGGTAGTCGTCATAGTCGTCATCGTGGTCTTCAGGCGGAGGTTGTAGTCGGTGCGTAAGTTCACCAAGCGCTCATGGAGCCGGTAAACCCTGTGGAGATCAGAAACGCAGCATTTTCATACCGCTGACCTTTTTTTTGGAGGGGTTGGATTCAGATCGGCGGCTTTCAACCGTTTTGTAACACGGTGCATTACGTCAAAGGTTCACTTGAATGCAATACACGTAGCACCCACCTGCGGTACATATGTTCAGCCTGAGGGTGGCGCCCATCCTTGAGTATCTGCACATCGTTGAAGAGCAGGCGGATCATGTTGTCGGCATTGTCCAGCTCCCGCTCCACTTCTGCTGTGTGCTGAGCTGGTTTCCCCGCGTTCAGCAGACGGATGTCCTGAAGGGACGAGAGACAATTCGAATTTACATTTATTTTATCTACTTTTCAAATGCCAATGACTTAGAGCGGAATACCAAGGCTTGTGACTGTGTTTGAAATGTATTTGCCTGAAAGATACTAGAGATTCCTACAATTATTTTAATTAATTTTGTACCTTTCTGTAGCTTTGCATGATATATTTGGCAGATAATTTGAAGTGCAATATACTCTTAAATGTGTGATTAGAAGGATGTCCATAGTGTGTGTTTACTAAATAGCATAAAATGAAGCTTAAAAAGTCTGTACTTCTAACCGCTATGTATGGGAAAAACTTTAATGGATATCCAAACTCTTTGGTCACAATGAAATTAACAAAAGCCACACTGCCTCTGAAACAGTCATCTGGACTCTTTCTGCTCTGTGAACACACAGTAGTACTTCTAATGTTAGACCTGAATAGCACTCACCGTCTGCAGCAGGGTCTCCAGGTGGCTGAGTTGGCTTTCGCACGACCCCGACTCCATCTGGACTTTATTGACAATCCTCTGGAGTCTCTCGAGTCTGAATGAGATGAGATCAATAAAAATCAAAGATCAATAAGACATTCAATTAGACAACCACATCACATTCAGACCAACAGAAGCCTAAAATCACAACTGACGGCCACCTGCATCGCAGCAAATACTCCAATTTATGAGGGTCACTCACGAATGCCATTCCTCAACCCTTTTAGAAAGAGGACACTTCCAGCTGCGAGAGAGTCGGTTCTCCTCGCGCTCCCATCGTGTCTTCTGAAAATACTCTGCCATGTAGCAGCGCAGGGTGACACGAAAACGTCCTCCGACAAAGACCTCCTGTCTGCTCATTCAATTCATTCCTCATCTCAGAACCATAAACAAGGCTATCACGACCTCATGACACCAAACCGTCCCATTCTCCGGGCATGACGCAGCGCTACTCGACCATGTGAGGCAAAATGTCTTCCACCAGTTTGTCGCGAAATAACAACGCTGTTTGATAAAGGAGTAATTTATTTTACCTTTATTTTAGGTAAATAAACTCTGGTTGTACAATGAAACTTAATAAAAGTCCTCACCGCTCAAACTCGATCCTGAGCAGCCGTTCTCTTTCCAGGATGGCCACGTGAAGTCGACCCCATTCCTTCTCCACGTCAATGGGATGGTAGCCCGGAGGGACCTTCACCTGACCAGCATGCACGGCACTCTGCGGGCAGGTGGGAGCAGAACGTGAGCGACCGCTCGACAGAACAGAGCACGCTACGATACAAAAGAATGAAAGTCAGGGTCAGCTTGCCTCGAAGGACTGGTATATGTGCTTGGACCGGTTCTTCTCGCCCTCTTTCGCTGGCAGCTCTGTCTCTTTGAACTTCAAGAACTGGCGCCAGAGGAGCTAAAGGATAAAAAAAAAATACACAAACAAATACTTAATTTAGTAATCCATACATCTTCATTTGATTTATGCTTTGAATGACATAATGTTTTGCACGTTGAAATGAATTTAAAATCCTAATTCCCTAAATAGCGTAAGCACATTTAACACATCACGCTACAGTTTTAGGAGTCTTGACACAATGGGGCGCTGTCCTCCGCTTGTTCATTCCCACGGCCGGTGTAAATTGAGTTGAACTCACATAATTACTCAAACAACCTCACCGCCATGTATTACCGAAGAAACACGTTACTCACTCTCTAAACAGACTTATCTGAAGAAAGAAGTCACGCTACGCTTTTGTTCTGCAGCGCCGACAGGGAGTGGCCCCGTGCTCGTGCGCCTCAGGATTAGGATCGGCATTATCTGCCCTGTGGCTGCGTATTGTCAGCACCCGCCTGCCCCACCTACAGCACAACAATGTCTGGGAACACAGTCACTTCCATCTGCCCACAGTGAGACATGATACGAGCGTGTTCTTTGATCCAAAAGAAAGCTTGTTTTCACAGTACTTGAATTCTAAAGACACGCACTTTGTTTGAACCGTTTATTATGAGTAGCATAAAAAGTATATTTGTGCTCTTCAGTGCCGCTTCACTGCAAGCATAGCAAAAGACAAATCTCCGCCGCAGAGGCATACTATCGGCACGTCGTCTCACCTCGATCTCCTCGTAGGTGGCAGGGAACTTCCTCTCCTCGAAGATCATGACATGGTGGCGGATCCACTGGAGTATAATAGTCACCAGCTCGTAGTACTCCTGCCAGCGCAGCTCCAGCTCCTGCAGCCAGCACAGCAGAAAAACATCGGGAGTTTAACAACAGCCAACAACAGACAGGAGGGCGCTTATTCACCCCGCTAAACTCAATTAGGTACCAAACAACCCGGGTCTTGTGTGAGTGGACGAGGAGGCAGAGTGTGGAGGAGACAGTGGAGGGGGAGGTTGAATTTAAAGAAGTATTGTGTTCATAAAACTATGAAGAGTATTGTGTGTTTCAATTGGTGGAATGGCTCGGACTTAGAACCCAAGCAAAGTCACAAACATACCGTTTAAGAGGTAAAGGAAGGTATAGGGGTGAGGAAGGGTTGGCTGAATGAATGCGGGGGAATTGGGTAAGTAAGATCTGAATGCCAATGGGTGGATATTCAGTCTGAACATATTGGCATTATGAGTTGTGTGTATGATAAATCATTGTTTGAGTTATGGAGAAGGGGTAAGAGACATGGAATATAACAATAATATTTCAGACATGTAATATGTATTTACATTGTTGATTTATCTTGTTCGTGATCATTTATATATTTTTTAGAGTTTGCTATATTTGTACTGTTTTAGCATTTTATTTGTTATTTTGGTTTTGCTTTTTATGTTTGAAATAGAAAATAAATAAACTAACTAACAAATAAATAAAAGTTACATAAATAAATACATTTTGGGTTCTCCGGAGTCATTGGGTGCTGTTACTAGGAGAGATCAGTTGAATTGACATGCACCAGCAATATACCACTAGTGCAGTGAGTGTATGAAATACTCTACGGTGTGTTTTATGTGAACAGATGATGCGTGTCAACACACATGAGCCGGTGCCCTTTGGCTAACGCAGTGTAAACAACACAGGTTGCAAATTTCCTTTGATACTTGATTTCACAAGACTTCTATTTATCTTTAAAAGCAGCAGTGAAAGTGAGTCACAAGCCCGTTCAGGTTTAAATAAATCGAATCAAGCATTCCATCAGATCCTAACAGAGCAAACGTATGTGTTACCCTGAAGCACATTTATTCATTTATTTCTAATTATTCTGCTCACGTTAGATCTGGCTACATCCACCCGGGGCATGGCATCATACAGGGACGACACATAGGTGATGATGGACTTCTCATCCGGGTGTGGGACATCGACATCTGTAAGCACATCTCATTATTTCACGTTGCAAATGAACAGTAACGATAAATACTGCTGCATAACACGCCAAATAATGACAAGATTAGATGGCCTTCGGGCCAGCCTTACCCTCAGGGTCCAGGAGGCGGGTCACCCCCAGGTCGCTCTCTGCCACAGTGAAGGCCTGTTCCAGGTTCTGCTGGTTGGTCTGTTGGTACACTTTGCCCATGTCGATGAGTCTGGGACTAAGGGAACACAAGCGTGGGCAATTAATCACAAGGTGACACATTATAGTAATCTTCAGGGGTGGTCTAGTGTGGGTTTTTTGCACAATCGAAGCTATTTCTATTTTATTCTATTTTATTTTATTATTATTATTATTATTATTGTATATATCTTTTATCTTTCGTCCTGCTCTTTTTGTTTATTTTGTTGTAAGTTGCTGCTACCCCGACACCAAATTTCCCCTCGGGGATTAATAAAGTATATATTCATTCATTCATTCATTCATTTAATAGTATGAACGACTACTATCTGCAGTGTGAGGACATGCATTTTGAGTCTCCATTATATATATATTGGAGGGCTAAATGTCAATAACATTAACATGAATAAAGAATTCATGAAGTCTGTACAGGTCGGCTCACTTTGTAAGACCTTCTGCCAATGGCTACATCCAACCTGCCCCACTTGGCAGATGTCGGAGCATCTATAGAGAGAATGTAATTAAGAGGGCAGCCAACATAATCAAAGCAGACACATTCTAAGTAGGCAGGCCATCCACGACTTGACTCCCAGGACATAAAAAAAAAAAAGCTTGCATACTTGACTATTACAGAACTTATGCTCATAATATCCAAATCAGTTTTAAATGCATTACCAAATCCACAAATTCAAAAGTGCAATGCATATCCCCCGCAGTACTGATTGTGATATTTAGTAAGCAAATCCAACAGTGCAACCATAACAGAGGGAGCAGGTTCATACAGCTCTCTGATGCACAGAGTGGAGTGCCCTGCATTCTGTCCACGAGCAGGAGAAGCCTCCATGCGGCGGACGTCTCGCACGGAGCACTGCCTCGTCGGCCGGGAGGAGCCGCTCACGCTCCGCCCCTCTCCCTCATGAAAGCCCCGGGACCTGCATCCTCGGCACAGCTCGTCCCCGCTGGAGCGGGCCCCTGAGCTCTGGGAGCCCCGGCCCGAGTCCCAGGAGGATCCCTCCGATGGGATGTCCTCGCACAACATGATCACCCGGTCGTCCACGTCGCTGACAGATCTCGACACGCTGCGAGCGAAGCCGATGCTTCCCTTCTTCTTCTTGGACTTCTTCCTCATGCTGAGCATTTTTTTTTTTTTTATCTGCAGGACGGGGCCCTGGCCCAGTGGCGAGTAGAAGAGGTTTTGCTTCCGTGGCAGGCCCTACAGCTTCACAGATCTGTCGGCGGCTTGATGGTCGCATGTCCATCAATCCAATGCATTGTCTCAGGTGAAGAGCCCCTTAATCCTTCTGCAGGGTTGCTGAGATGAGAAGGCCTCCTAGTGGCACAGCCCAGTCACTATTTTGTTCCCCTTTCACATGACGCCTAATTACACTGTTGTGGCGTTGTGAATTAAAATAGTAACTCTTCAAAAGCCTAGATAAACCATCCTGGAGAACTCTCTGGATGAACGCCCGTTCTGCAGCGGGATGCCCTGCACTGTGCCGACACACGAAGCAACGCCAGTGTTCATGTAGCAGCCACAGAGCGCCACAGTTACGCCCACACACCACACCCCTGACCATTATGAGGGGCGGCACTGATCTAGCATCAGGTGTCTCCAGAGAGAGAGAGAGAGAGAGAGAGAGAGAGAGAGAGAGAGAGAGAGAGAGTTTCAGGGTGCACGCTCCAGTCCAAGGAAACTTGTCCCTGCAGGCATCCCTTTCTTTCAGTGCATAATGGCTCCAATGTGCTCCGCCTTTAACTTTCTCTCATCTTATACCACTTTGCTCTTCTGCAAGAATCCCTTTGTTTGAAATGTCTAAAAAGAAACCGACCAATGGCAAGTTGCATTCACAAATCTTCCTGAGAAATAAATGAGCATTCATTTCCCAGGATGCTACCACATAAAGCGACCCGTAACCACTAATTCTACCATAAAGACACACAACAACGTCAGGGGGATTAACATATGTGGTTGTCAACAGCAAAGACTTGAGATTTTACTTTTTAATACCTAGGTTTGCAAACAGTCTAATAAGCTAATCGTGTTTAATAGAGGAATTATCATCTTAAGGTGGTAGAGTGTTACTCACGGCCAACGCCTGCTAGTGTTATTCCTAGCCTAAAGGCCTGAAACGTTCATGCAGAGCCATTAATACAGCTTTAATTAAAGCAGCAGGGCTGCCAGGTGCAGTCAGTTGAAAATAGGTCAACAGAAGACGTTTTAAAAAGGAAGAGTAACACAAAAACATGGCTCTGCACACTGCTAATGGACTTGAAATAGTAGTTTAATTTGACGTTTTGGCAAAGGTCCCACTCGATATATTAGATTAAACTCATGGTCCTATTACAGAAGTCCTGCATCTTTTTATACTTGCTATTATTTGATATTTAACACTAAATATGTGTCTTTGCATACTGTTATCATTTTACAATCCAGCATATGATCAGCAATGAAGCGCCCACTCACTGGTGTTTGTGTATGACGGCGTTGAAGAGCTTGCCGTCCCTCCAGCTGGTGGTGAAGTTATCACAGCGGATGGACTGGTAGCCGTCGGTCATCCGCTGGGACCAGAGCAGCAGCTTCTCCTTGGCCGACATGTCCTCCGAACCGCCGATCTGAATATCTGAGATCTGAGACCATTTGTATAAATACACATGTTAGAAAAGGTGGATGTTGTGTTCAAAATCCAAATTGGAGAAATGTGGAAGAGATGAGTAATTAGTGGAAACCATAAGATGTAATTTACACGGAATCAACAGACACCCGTAGTTAATTTTAGAGAAGAAAAAAAAAAGTCTCAATTAGCACCTTTTTATTGTTCCTTGACTTAATGTCTTTCCTGGTTGTCTCGTCTATTAGCATGTTAAATATTGATCAGGTGTTCAACGCCGCTGCTGCAGCTTCCGGGTGAAGTTTTAATTCGAAAAGAAAATCTAAAAAAGATGAGTCATAGTTTTCCATTTTGTGTGTGTGTGTGAATATCAATGTGTTTACGCCACTCAAATGTATCTCCTCTCTCACACTCTCCTACAAATCTGCAAACATTTCTAAACGGGGGATCATTTTTTTAAATAATGGGACGTGTTGACCACTCATCTGGATGTTTTGGTCATGTCGATGTTGAGGTTATTTTCCTTAGAGCTTAAAATTCTTATTTCCTCAGTGAGTTATCATAATTGAGGATACTCGTATTTGTGAGATTTAACTTAACATTACTTGATGAGACTGGAATGTTCCTCTCCCCTCTCTGCTCTCTATGACTCACCAGCTGCCACGACCGGCTATGTGCCCTCTCTATTCTAAAAGAGCATAAAGACTCATTCTGTGTATCTACAGGACACACTGGCACCTTCACCAGATCACCACTCACCACCAATGTCTCCTTTATTTCCCATGCTCTGCTTTTTGCAACCCGAACCTGAATCATATGACATTAGAAGGTGCGGCTCCGCCAGTTCGGCTGGTGCCCAGGGATTTCTGCCTGGCAGCTCTTTGGCATTGACGGGAACAGCAGGAAAAGGCCCGAGTCTACGGGATGTGGTCGGGAGGGTAGCACGGCAACAAGCCGTACACTCGGCCCGACACACCCTCCCCTTGGGAGTCAGGGTGAGAGTGACTCATACGCACACGCTCACACCCTGACGGTGTTTTATTTCTCCATGCTGTTCCTAAATCAGCCAGAGCCCACTAAACATGTGGCGGCAGTGTTAATATGGAGCTGTAAAAGCTTCTCGAAATATGGGAAGACTAGATTGTCTTTGATTGTGATTAGATTGTGTCTTTTTGAGAGGGAATTTGGAGAGCAGAATCCATTCCGATTGGTTCCAGGAAACAGCAGATCCCAGAGACAGAGGTATAGAGCAGTAATGTAATGAAACACAACACTGACAGATGAGGAGACCTGGAAGTGCAGGATGATGGTCCATATCAACCCCAGGGTGAGCTTGGGGTTCCCATCTGCTATGTCATCGTTTCTGATGTTCACCAGCTTGACCTGAGAAGACAAAACGCGGTGCGATTATTTTCACGATTACACACACACACACACACACACACACACACACACACACACACACACACACACACACAGGTGACTTGTGACAGGGGCAGGATCAAGGTATCCTCTCATGTGTCGTACCTGCCGGTGTCTGAGGAAGTCCAGTGCTATCTGTACATTCTGCAGTTTGTGGAATCGCATGCGGCCCTTCTCTCTGGGCTGAAGAGGATGGAGAAAGAAAAGAGGTGTTTGGTTACATGATGGACACTAGACTGTCAGAGACTATCCTCTTGGTATATTCATGGTGAAGGAGAACAATAAGCATTCAATCAAAACACAGAAATGAAAGGGAAGGAAAACAGAAAATCGTATGGAAAGACATTTAAACAGAAAGAATAAATGTAATAACTGGGGAATCTTGAATATTTTTCGAGGAATTTTAGGTGAGTAATTCTTTTGATTTTCATCCTGTTGTTTGCCACCATCGAAACACTTGGGGAGGAAAAGAAAATATGCTGGAAATAACAAAACCTTTAGAATACTAAATACAGCAGGAAATTAGCGCTTTTGTATTATTTCAATCTACTGACAGCTAAGAAGAGCTCATAATGCATGATGCTTAGTTGGTCCTTTACATTTCAGATGTAAATCAGGAAAGTAATGCTGATTAAAATATATAAAGTCCCTAAACAAATACAAACGCATCGAAATACTGCTGTGCAATACAAGGTGCTGCTTGAGCCCAAAACTGCCGAGTTAATTATTGCAAGTGCCAGCAGCGCTGATTGATCACTAAATATGTTAGTTAAAATCCAGCAGCCAAATGCTTAAAGCAAGCATGAACACATGAATGGATGAAAGAAAGGAAATAGACAACAAAACACTTGAATCGCAGTGGAGGTCTGGACACCATGCACAGCCAGCTCACTCAGAAAGAGCAGATGGATACTACTGATAATAAAACTAAAACATAGGATGTCTACGGTAAGTTATCGACCCACTCACCACCCGAGTGCTCGTGGCCACGTCTCTCTCCCTCGGCTAGCCCCAGCAAGAGCAGTGCAAAGAGAGGAGGCGAAGGCCAGACAGCAAAGATCAGCACACACAGACAGAGGTTACAGGGAGGAAAACAGGAGGCGAGGAAGAGGACGACGAGGAGGAAGAGGACGAGGAGTAGAGAAGGAGAACAGTGCGTCAGATATGAGTATAGTACACACACACACACACACACACACACACACACACGCACACACACGCACACACACGCACACACAGGCCAAAGTGGGGTTAATGTGTCAAGGCTATGGAGGCGTTCAGAAGATGAGCAGAGCTGGTGGAGGGAGCGGTGAACTACAGCAGCAGAGCAGCTTCTGTGCAGAGCCCGAGGATTCTAGTTCGGTAAGACATAGAAAGACTAGAGGGCGCATGAGGAGTCACGCATCAATAACAAGTAAGGAGATAGTTGGGATAGAGAGAAAGGGACGGCAGACTCAAGAGGAGCCAGCGAATGAGTCTTTGTTTAGCAGTGTTCAGCTCAGGTTCAGCCTTTGACTGACGACGTGGCTGAGGCTGGTTACGACTTGTTGCCACAGGGGTGATATTTCAGGTCGACTGAAGGAGAGTACTCCTTGTGTAATTAGTCTGGATTAGGTTTTGGTCTGGTGGACGTTTGATGGGTAAAAGATGCAGAGCTCGGGACAGATTCGTCGCCCTGTTCAGAAATCAGACATCGCGGGGCAATACTCACCAGCGTGTCCCCGGAGAGGACCTCCAACAGCGAGATCAGGTTATGTCCATCTCGGAGGTCTTCATACAGGTCTGTCACGTGACGCTGCGTCTGCCGGGACAAAAGGGAAAAGAGCGTGTCACGAGGATTCAAGAGGCAAGCAGCGTGACCAACACCAGCAACCCCATGTTATATACAGGGACAGCTATTCAGGACTAACAGCTGGTACATTTGAGTGGCTGAAGCGGAAAACACTAAACCAGTACTTCAGTATTGTCTTCCATCAAATCACAATACTGGTTTCTTTTTTTGCAAATGTTGTTGCAGATGGACTCAGTGGCCTTCTACATGAATGAACGGCAACAACATGCGCTGAAGTTTAGCTTGAATAGAAGTGCGTGTGTACAGTGATCAGTGTGTTCTCTCCACTGGTACAATTGTACACAGGTCAGGAATGCATAGCCGTGAGCAGCCAAGCCTGACTCCAACTCCAAATGTCAGCTGTCATCCCTGAAAAGTGATAGATGGGGCCGCATAAAAACCAGAGCAGTGAGGTAAAAAAACAAAACAACAACAACATACAAACACACACAAACCCCCCCCCCATAAAATTAAATAAAAACACAAAAAGTGCAGTCCCCGGTTATAAAAGTGAGGTGTGGTGTACTTGCAACCCGACACTGAGGGATAATATCGTGACGATGCCAGAAAACACAAGATAGGATAGGGGGAGATAAAAAAAAAAGCAAAAAAAAAAGCAAGGGAGGTCTCCATGCAAAGTCGTCCCCGTGACCAGACACATTTAGTAGAGTCCCTGCTGGAACGTGCCAGTACCTACCTCTGCCCTCCGATGCTGGGTGGAGAGGGATGAAAGATGGAGGAATGGGAACAGATGGATGAGCAATGGAGAAACAGAGAGAATTGAAAGAGAGAGAGAGAGAGAGGGAGAAAAGCAGAAATAAATAGACAATAAAAAGAAGAGCAATGATTTGGATGATGGCATACGAGACGGACGGATGAAACGCAGAGTAGTTTTAAACTTTTGCTTTGTTCTGTGCATCCGGCATCCAAATGCGTTGGGTCCTGTGGAGGAGGCCTCGGCCCTCGAATGGAATGAAAGCGCATCTCCCTTGCAAGTCACGACAGTTTTATTAGTTTTATGTTGGCAAGAGTTTCAAAACAGTTCTCTAAAAAAAACCTTAGCTATGCTCCTCCCTCCAGGCAGAGCCGAGAGGAACACATCTGGATCCGAGTGTGGAGGCGAAGGCAGACATCGCTGCCACCACTAGGGTTCACTGTCTCCACATTTAAAGCATTGTTTGGTCAACTTGCTGTGATAGAAATATCTGTATTCTTGAGCTGTACACGATTGTATACAACTTTGAACATCTTAAATCAAACATTACTGTTAAATTCCTTTTCGAATTTTGCGATTATCATTAGTGCACATGGCAGACAGCGCCTCATCCTGGTCCCTCCACATGGAAACAAGCGCTTAGTATGCTTTGGGTTTAACATAACGTTTTACGACACCTTGCGCAATTCCTCTAATCTCCCAAAGGAATCATTTCAATAATAGTCAGGGAAAATGTGAAATCAATCTGCAACAATTGTTTTTTTTTTTTAACCTTATCAAATGTAAGATCATGCTTGAGGCAACTTTTTGCTCTGCAGCTGGTGTGACATTCCACAGGATTAAAAGATTTAATGCGCTGGGGAAACCACTGCGTGGCCCTTCACAGCTTTTCATGGCTGCACCCTACCTCTAGTCTGCCTTGTCAAGCCAACCCGTAAGCCATTAAATCAGTTTAACATCAGCTTAACCTCAGAGGAGCAGTCTGTCTTCACCGACATTTTCAGTAGCTGAATGTAGGTGGAGATGAAGATCCTTTTCTTGTTACCCGTTGCTCTTCTTAAGTTAAAAGTTACGTGCAATCCTTCAACCTTTTGAGAACAATACAATCGTGTGCTTACGTCGTGTGGTTGCTTCTCAAACCGGATATTCATATCGATGTGAATACATTTAATCCATGCAACGTCCCACGCATCAACGTCAGGTGAGGCCGGGCATGATCTACATGTGCTACCGTTGGCCCTAACCACCGTGGGCTCTGGGCCGAGACCAGCATTTGCCTTTTCAGAGGGAGCTAAGTGAGACCAGATGTCTGTTCCTCAGGAGGACCAAGAGGAACTACAGAAGGTTCTCACCCTGTGGTAGCAGAATATTGCATGGAAAGGAAAACACTCTCTTTGTGCTTATTTTCTTCCCCTCTTTTTCCGTAAAAGATATAAATAAAAGAATGGCCCCTGTGTCTGTGGAATGTGAATGTTCAAATAATGTGGAAGCACTTAATGCCGTGATGGCTGCCAATGGGAGTTTTCTCGAAGAAAAGTGGCACAAGCAGGGATATTTTTACGGCTCTGTGGGAGGGGTATTGTGTTACGGGGCCTAATTTGGTCCACTCGTAATGAGGAACTCCAGAGTGAGGAGTCTGGCCGCATCCTGACCCGTTAACCTTCCCCTGAAAAGCGTGACGCATCGGCGGGCTTTCAGGTCGGAGTGTGAGAACAGAGCGCGAGAGTGGACGCCCGCTGACGGACGCTTTACACCGTCTCCCGGCTGATGACGGACCGGACAACGTTAAAGACAAAGTGTGAGAGAACAACTGCCACACTAATGTGTGTTGTTATAAGAGGGGTGGGGAGGGGTCACGGTGGTAATCATTTCCACGCCATCAGTCCCAATGCACAGGTCACCTGTCATCACCTGTCAATCCCAACAAAATGAATTCCCAACACATCTGGGAATAAATAAATAAATAATGTCTGCATAAAGTGAATGTTGGTCTGCTTTTATACTGAAAGAGAAATGATCTCACGAAGCCTTTAACTGTAATTAAAGTGCATGTTATGTGAGAAAGGAGTCGATCACACGTTAGCGAGGTTCAGAGAAACTTTTCGGTTTAACTTTGGTGGCCTCTTATTTTGCAACAGTGTACCTCGTGACAACGAACATGGGACGTGACATTGTAGGCGTGCGAGAGCTCTAACGTGCCTTTAGGGTCAGGAATAAGAAACAGTGAGAGTCGAGGACGGGTCCTTACCTTTATCAAGTGCTTGTTCACCCATTTTGTGAAGGTCTTTTTCTGTACTCGATCTCGTTCATCTGCAAAACAGAGACACCGCAGCGTTGGTCATCATGTGGAAAGCAAAAAAATTGAATTAAAAACGCGTGCTGTAGCTGTGATGATGGATGTATAGCGGTTGGACGCATAAAAGCAGCAAAGGAAAGAGGAAATCCCCAAAATACCAGACTTGTTGGATATCTACAAGACCAATGGATTCATCACCAGGTTAAAACAAATGCCTCTTGACTGTGCACGCCTGCACCTGAGTCAGACCGCATCAGATCACAGTCATTGTCAGCAGATGACGCTGTGCTCTTGGACACACACATCCATGAAAGGGTTCCACTGCTAAAAGGACGGATGTGTCAAGATAGTGTTGCATGATTACACCCAGACATGGCACAGCTATTAGAGAGTGCAATTTTCCAACAAGAAAAAACAAGATCTTGGCAAGGAACACGCCCACTAAGACAACAAAACCTACATACACCCAATTCCTGTTGGAGTTCAGGCAAAAAGCCACAAGGTGTGGCGGCGCTGGCACATCCATTGTGGACACAGTGGATGGATCGGCCATGTGAAGCCAGTTGATCTTCACTGAACGGCGTTCATGTCACGGGATGAAAAGTGGCGCTTTGAAGGCGCCAATCAGACACATTTAGGCATTTCTGCCATGTATTCTCACTGAACCCCCCCCCCCCCCCCCCCCCCCCCCCGTCACTGACTCACACAGCCAATAAAGCCATCCACATTAAGCCGGAATGGACTGTGGACACCGACACAAAGTCCTCCGTCTTATCAGGTGAAAGGGAGCGATCTGAACCGTACAGCGACACACCCAGCGAAGAAAAGCAAAGGGCTGTGAAAAAAAAAAGGCGCCCGTGGGCTGCGTTTGCTTTCTCAGGTCGGTGTCAGCGGGACGACTTCGGCAAGTGTGTTATGGAACTACGTTTCCAGGGCAACCGTGTGTAGACACTGCAGACCTTTAACCACCTCATTCATCACTCAAACCAATGGGGGCCTGAGCTTATAGCTATGTGACCTCCGAGGTTTGACTTCCTGACGACCGGTGACACACTCGCGCGGCTGCGGACGAAGCAGTAATCCCGGAGGAGTCGCACCTTTGACCCGTCGGGTCTCCGCATTCTGTTCACGTCACGTTAACGAATCCTGGTTCAAACTACTCTTTGTGGGCTCGTTGTTCTTCGTAAGTGAAGGGTATGCGAGCGGATAGCGGCTGAGTGAACTTCAAGGATCAAGTGTCACCAGACGCAAACAGGTTTCGGTGAGGTGTGGAGCCCACGGCCCAAAACAGCGAAAAAAGGTCAACGGCAGTTTCCCCACTCGGCTTAGTTGGACTTGCAGATTGAGATTGTGCACGGCAAACATACTGTACAATAACCGTATGAAGCACAATTGAATGTTAACAATGGAATCTTGGTCAAATTAGCTCCACCTTAACCCAATACACATTGTTGCCTTTGTAATAATAATGCAATCAATCACAATAGAACACAAGTTCATTTGAGGACTTTAGGTACATTCAGGGGATATTATTATTATTTATCACTTTTAATTGAAACTGAGTATTTTTAATTGTTGTTTAATTCCTACTTTCACTTAAGAACCCAAAACACTTTGTCCACCACTGCTCAGGGAATCACAATGGTGAATCAAAGTGACTTGATGAGAAGAACTCCTGTATTCCACTGCATGGTTAAATAGGGCAATCTTTTTTTTGGGGGGGGGATACAAAATAAAATAAAATAAAAAAGGAACAAACAGATTGGGGGGGATAATGTAACACACCATTCATCTTGTCTCCAGCACAACTTAAGACTCATTCTCCCCCAAAACACCCCCAATGCTTCACAACACAACTGGTGAATGGGCTTGGCTGACCAATACGAAGTGAGGAAGAAAAGGGGAGTTTCCTCCTCTAAGTCACAGAGATGGAGAAAACGCTGGACACCACAGTCTAACCTCAATACCTGCACATCTGCCATATTCACTGCTTTGACATTCAAACTTGCCTGTGACAACACTGAACACCAGCTTGTGTCCCAAAACCATCCATTAAACAACACGCCAATCAAAGCCGCATCACATGAACCTCTTCAAAGACCTGAACACTATCCAGCGTCGTCCTTTCACCTCTTCACGAAAGAAAAAAAAACACACGCACACACACACACACGGGAAGAGATACGTAGAGATCAAGACTCGCAACAAAGCCGTTTCCCCATCAACTGCCACCATACTGGTACCTTTCCTGCCGTCCATAGCCTTCAGCATCCCCCGGTTATAGCCATCGTCAGAGGGCACCCTCTCCCTGCCCGCGCTGTCAGAGGAGAAATTCCTGTACCTCTGCTGCTGCTGTAGCTGCTGCTGCTGTAGCTGCTGCTGTAGCTGCTGCTGCTGTAGCTGCTGCTGCTGCTGCTGCTGGTGCGAGTTCATTTTCACGCTTTGTCAATGTGAACAATATTCCTAACGATAAAATATCCTCGCCGGCTTTTCCTCCCATTCAACGGTAAACTTCTGCTTATCTCGCGTCTATCTGTCCCTCTGGCCCGCGGGTTAGTCCCAGAGTACGTAGTCCCGTGGCCACAATCCACTCAGCACTTCACTAACCTAGGTTTTCTCTACCCGTCTTGCCTCTCAAACTCCTCACTCCCTCATTGGGTTCGACTCTGCCCCTCCTTTCTTTTTTCTCCCACTCACTCTATCCCTTTCAGAGCAAATGGTGCCTGTGGGCTATGAAGTCTGGGCCTGTCCTTGTATGCGATGAGCAAGTGTGTATTTAGTGCGTGCTAGTGCGTGTGTGTGTGTGCGCTAGTGTGTGTGTGTGTGGAGGACATGGTGGGCAGGGCTCTAAACACACCCCTTCCTCTTGCAGCGCGCCGTGCCTCGCTGAGGACGAGGTCTGGTAACCTAGCTGCATGCACTGTCACCTAATCGTTTCGTTTGCGCAACACACACACACACACACACACACACACACACACACACACACACACACACACACACACAGAGCTGAGTCTCAAGGTGTAATAAAGTAATCATAAAAGAATTTATATTGCACTAAATCGAGCATTAATGAATGATGTACGGTCTATTGCCAGAAATAATAAAGACATAAAACAAGAGCCTGAACAAAGTAAAAAGTTAATTTCAGTGAAACGCTCACATACACACAAACGCACATCCTCGTGGTTAATCATCGCTTATTCACAGCATTCCTGTGGAGTTAATCCCTGTGACGAAGAAAAACGAAGAAAAACGAAGAACAAAAACTAAAAAGGAGAAGTGAAGAGATGGGGGATGAGATAGTTTTGGGAAGGGCTGATTTGGATTCCAGACGGTGATGAATGACCACACCCAGAACATCACTGACTTACAGAGAAGTACAGCAGCTTATAGCTCAGTGTTTGAGCACGCTTGTGAATGTGGGTAAAGACAGACTATTCTCATAAATCAACACACACACACACACACACACACACACACACACACACACACACACACACACACACACACACACACAGCAAAGCATCTCTGTTGACGTCTTCATTGTAAAGCATTTCTCACTATTTCATAGAAGTGCATCTCCATCTCTAAGATATTATGGCCTTTGAATGAAGTTTGGGTCACCGCCTGCCGTAACTACGCATTTCCTGCTTTGTGGTGGCTAATCCTAACAAATTGGGGCACATCAGACGTGTCACTTCCAGAGGAGGAGGTGCAGGCAGGCAGTGTTTAGAATAAGCAAAGGCAAAGGTTTTGTCAATAGCCAGTCGAAGCATATTCCCAGCATACTGTATATATATATATATATATATATATACACATATATATATATATATATATATATATATATATATATATATATATATATATATATATATATATATATATATATATATATATATATTTAGAAAGTTATTTTCCATAATAGATTAATCTGCAGAAAAACAAGACAAAAAAAACACACCTTTTAACTAATCAGTCACAAAATCTAAACCACAAGAATTTTGAATCTAAACCGCGGAATTTGTTGGCAGTGTCATCAGCCAACTTTCTGTTAAATTGTTCATTATATATTGCTGAATACTAAAATGTAGCACAAGATCCTACAGTCAGTAATGCCAGATTACACACAACAATGCTAAAAAGTTTTTCCTTGCTTTAAAGTGGCACACAGTTCCTGTATGTATTCTGAGATTATCCGAGGAGTTTGGGCTTTGGTTACACACAGCCCCTCCATAATGGTCCCCAATGGCTCGTGCTGACAGCTAAGCTTGAGGGCTCTGGCACTAATAATAATATATCCCATTCCCTCTCCCTGACTGACATCATCTAATCAGGCATCCTAAATCACTCTTTCTTCCCGAAGCGCTGGGTGCTGAACGCGACCTGTCGGAGCACGAAGGTGCTTCATGTGTCGGCGTGAGTGTGTCCGTGTGGGTGTGTGAGCCGCGCTGACTCATTTAGCGCCACGTTAGCAGATTTCGGAAACACACCTTTGTAGGTCCGATACGATGTCTAGGCAAGCTTAGGAATGAAGGAGTGGTAGGCAATTAAAAAGGAAAGGAATCATACACAAACACATCATTCATTGGCGAACTTTCATTGTTCAACTGTACATGCTGTAATTTCAATCAAAAAGTTGGAGCAGATCAGGCTTTGAGGGACGAGAGCAGCGAAAGGTCGATAAAGCTCTTCATTAACGACGTAGCGACGTAAACGCTAACTGTTTTCCAGGTCATCTGAGATGCAGGAGCAACAGAATAGACTCTGTGTCGTTCTGGCAGTGAAACAAGCACCGACACCGGCTAGAGCTTTCTAAACCTCACGGGGAACACTAGCAGGAGCCCCGAGAGGGAACAGGCGAGAAGGAAAGAAGTGTGGAACATCTTAGTCATGAGATGTTTCCACGGAAAAGGAGGCATATCATTAAGGTCTTAACATGCTTATTACACTGCTGCCTCCTATGGCTTCATCAAAACCAGATGGACTTTGGGCTTTTTTATTTTTTATTATATGAGCGAAGAGAGCTTGGTGAAAGTAAAAGGAGAAACTACTTTCTTTCTCAATGGCGAGTTAGAGGTTTGATTGTTTTTTTTTTTTACCAATGATGGAAGTGACAGTGAAGTTGGGTTTCCCTCTTCCCACACTGATGCTTACTATCTATTTACATGCTTGCTGGGTTGGAAGGTTGGCTAAATGGGGACTTCATTGTTTTTATAAGTCTAATTTACTGAGGTCTTTTTGTGGGGAATCTTTATTTTATTTTTTTAGCCATGCAAGAGGCTAGAGATGGAAATGTCAGTTGGTTGCTCAGTCGGTAGCTAAACCACTTTGGTGATCTTCAGGCGCCGTCATCAGGTCAAAATGTCTATTTGTCTGATAGTTTGGTTTAATACCTGCAAGACAGCTCTAATTTGTGTTGACTAGCAAACACAAAAAAACTAGCGCTGAGACGCTGAAACTCTGCATTACACCTCACTTTGTGCGCACGTTAGCTTCCAGACGTTAGCATTTAGCTCAGCGCGCCGCAGGGCATGAACTGTGCTTGTGCAGAGAGCCGCCGGCGTGGCTGTCGGCTCTTGTTACCGAACGAGATAGCGTATCATTGTGAAAATGGTTCGGTGTAATTACCATAAACAAATCTGACCACCGGCATCACAGGTTGGCTCTATCCCAAACCAGTGCTTGTGGTCCAGAAAGCCACAGTCCCCATGAGCCATTTTGGTGTCGCCATTTTTGTTTTGTGATCCTTGTGCTGTGACTCCGGATCCGGCAAGCTAAACTCACTTAGCTTAACTTAACTCAATCTGTTTGACTCAAACTACATAAAACACATTGCGTTGCGTGTAAAGTAAGTGAAGTGTGCCTCTAATACTGACGAACACGGGGCTGATCTTGCTGCCATTTACTGCTAGCCCCGAGCAACCTGTATTTAAAGCACCGGGGACTCGATTCCCAAACCAAGCAAACACACACAGGACAAAAGAATTCTACCAATATGTCATTATGGCTTTAGATAGCTCTGAACCGCAGAGCAAATCCAAGGGGTTTACACAGCTGGAGGATGGACAACACCTTTCATCCGAGAGGATGGAAAAAGCCGCAGAAAGGATTTGCTCGACCTCGTGGTCAATCCAGGTGAGAGTGTGAGTATTTACTGCGATATCTGGCCACCACACCCCGCAGGGAACGGAATGTTAATAAAACTAGGAGCAGCCTAAACACACCCTGGATTATCACCTCAATTGTTCTGAGGAGGAGGAGGAGGAGGGAAGGATAGTATAGCTGCCACCTGAATCACAGTGCACGGCGGATCAGATTTCTGCTGCTCTTTCAAAACAAAGCCAGCTGAGCAAAAACAGATCCCTCGCGACGGGACTTTTTGAAAGTGAGGATTCGTAAAGATCAAACGCAGTGTTGCCCAGGCTGCGATGCTCAGTACATGACTCAAACCCTCTGGCATGTGGCACACTGAATTTAAAATGGTTTTAAAGCCTTTTATTTTTTTATGTATATATTACATACACTAATCTGGGGTCGTGTCAGTGGATAATGTTTAAGTTGGGGAAATCGGTGATGGGGGGAAATAGCTGATATGGCTGCCGTTGCAGTGGCTCAGAGGAAAACATTTACAGCTGCATGTGTCTCCCTCTGCAGGTGAGAGCGGCGAAGTTAAGGCGCTGTTGAAAATGCAGACATCAAATAACACGTGAAAAAGGCAACTTATTATTCATTTGCCAAAATAAGTCAAAAGGAAATAGAAAATTGGATTGTTTCTTTATTTCTCTGAACTAGACAACAAATTGGAACAATATTTCTTTGATAGCAGTTTACAAAATAAAATGCCTAAGTGTAAATAATCAAATATTTACAGCAGAGTTGGCGGCATTTTCAGAGATGATACATGAATACGAAATAGCCGTGACTCTGGGTTTGAATATGGTTATGACCACCAACTTCCCTTGCCTCGTTTACTTCACTCCGTCAACCTCAATAAAAACACTAAATATACATGCCGTCTTTGTCCTATCCTGTTTGCATACTGCGCTCACCGCTCTTCTTCTGCTACGCCAAACAAACTAGAAACCCAAAACCTAAAGTTAATCACCTCACTTTCATAAATATCAAAGCACCGCCCGATAGAAGCTGTATCAAGGTAACATTTGGCACTTTTGCTTGGAAAATGACAATTAAACGATTCACAAAATAGTTGCAGATTTCCTTTTCTGTAAATGAATCAATTAAATGTTTCACCTCAAAACCGAACACAGTGAATCCATTCATCTTTGATAAAGTGCAGCTCAATGGGTATTTTTCTTTCTCTGGAAATGTTGTGGTTTTTTTACTTAAATTACAACTTGAATGTAAAAGAGAGAGAAATTACTTAAAGTACACAGAAAGCTACTCGATTTAATATATATATATATATATATATATATATATTTTAAATCTTTTAACAGTTATATATATATAACTGAAAATGAATAATGAACTGAAAGCTGAATATTGTAGGTTCCCCTTTTCTCATGTGTTTGATGAATCCATCATTATGACATGCGGTATTTCCATATGCCATCTTACCGTTGCAGATGTGGGGAAAAAATGGGGAACTTGATCCTGTTTCTATGACAACAGCTATAAACACACAGAAGCATGTGCAGTGGGATCTGTGACTGACTCTTACTCAGAGCTGTATTTTTAGACACGGGAGTCTCCCGTAACCGACCGATTTGACGAGGAAAGGAAAACCCCATCTTCCACCCGACACGCTGCTCTCTCCCACCGGCACAAGGCAATACATCCATCTCACCGCTGGGTGGCGCCAGAGCACAGCCACATACACAGTTCTTCCCCAGTAGAGTCTGTGACTATGAAGCTATGAACTAAGAGGAAAAAGATCTGCAGATAAGAAAAGTGACACCTATTTACAAAGATAATAAATAAAAGGAAAATGATTACTAAGCTTGCAATGATATTGGGAGAAAACTATGGATATCTGACGTCAAAATACAGTACTTTTGTTTTTACAGGGGTTAAATATATAGGGTAAAAATATATAGAGGGAAGTAGGAATAAGATGAATTACTAATTATATCAACTCAAACAACCTCCATGATGCAAAACCTTTCTTCAGAAAGAGAAAAAAAAATTAAAAAAATTAAAAATAATCACAATTTTGTATTTAGGACAGCAAAACAACCATTTGACTTTCTGATTCAAAAAGTAATGAATTACTTACACACTGATGGTAGATAAGATTGTGTTTATATTATCGTGATCAGTCATAATTCGACTGTTGGTTATGCAGAAAATGAACGCATTGTTCTCATGTATGGACATTTCCGGCCGACACATAACATGTCTTAGATAACAGCTGTCGTCATCCTGGTTAATAAAGATAATGCTGACCATAACAACCTCTTCATATCTATTCCAGTTATTCATTGACAACAAGACATGAGCCAATAAAATGACTGAATTTCTTTGGCATTATACGCGCACTTCTTTTTTATTATCGTCAGACGTGTTACTACACCTCAAAGCGGGGCTTTAGAGAGACAGTTACGACAGGTGTGTCGCCTCCACCCTCTCTCATCATAACACAGTGTGCCAATGGGCTGGTTGGTGGTCGTGATGTAAGCATTGCGTGAGATACGGCTTACATTTACTGTGGGATTTATTGCAGCAGCAGCAGCCGGAGGCAAATCTCTCAGCACCTCATTTTATGAGAAAACGCCCCGGGGGGAAAAGTTCTGGGGCTTTTATTTTTATCTGAAGACACTTTGAAGGAAATAAAAAATATTCCTTTAGATTGAATTTGAAAAATGGTAATACAGCTGTGCATGTTCAGAAAAGTGAATGAACCCATTTTTTTAATAACTTGTAGTAAATAGTGTATAGTGAGATAGCGCCCCCTTCAGGACTGAAATAAATGAGGCCGCTCTCCCTATTTGTGTTCATGCGTCTGTACGTCTGTACAAATAACAATTAGCTCCGTTATCCTTTATTTCTTCGGGTAATCTTTTTCTTTCTTTTTCCAAAGACAACTAAAACCATAATTTACCATTAAAAAAAGAAAGGGATAGAGAATAAAAATGTCACCTGTATGTTTGATTTTATGTATCCATTATTATATTTTTTTAATATTTTTACATGTATTATTAATAATGGCTCATTGCGCATCGTGCAATGTTAACATTAACAACTGCTATAAAGGAAATCCCCATGTTATTATAGTAGTATGGTACTTTGCTGTTTTTGTATCATGTGCACGTGTGTAACTTCAATTTCACTCAGGTAATGAATTAATTCACCACAGTGGAGATAATATTTATATATTAATCATTTTCAACTATTTCTTTTTTGATTTCAGATATTTGCTGAATAAGGCTCTCGACACACGGGCTGCTCTAAGCTTGTTGTCTCCACAGCATGTGAAGCAGGTTGTGAGTCTGTGTTGTGTCCACACTGGAAACAAAGGAGGAGCACTCACGGCATCAGTGTGGAGAATAAAAACACTGGTGTTGATGGACACTATTCTCTGAATCTAAAGTTAAAGGGGCCCTGTGGAGTTTTCTCTCTCTCGTAAATAAGTTTATGCTTACACCAAAATGCCATAGTTGTGTTCTTGAGGTCTAAAGTCCAGTTCAAATATTTCAAATCCTACATTGTTCACATCCATGTTTGCAAGCTTTTTAGTATTTTTATCGTTCTGCTTGTGTTGGCCCGTTATAGAGCATGGAACCGATTATTACAATGATACAGCAATTTACAGAGAATGTCTTATTCTTTTGTGACACCACAGTTATTATGAATAAATCATTTTACCATATTGTTATGGGGCTAATATAATTGCATTTAAATACAGATTGTAACCACGATTGTAACTATAGCTTATAATATAATTATAGTTGTACATTATAATAATGATAATAATTACAACAAAGAAATAATGGTATCAATAATAATACGTTATTATTATCATCATCATTAGTAGTAGTAATATTACAAAATGTAAGAATGGGAACAAGTATACACGTATAAAACAATAACTGTAATACTAGAATACAATAAGGTAGATTCATCCAAAAACCTCTGTACAGTCTCTGTGCATGGCTCTGGCAGTAACAACCACGTGTTTCATAGATCAACAGATAACAACCCCCCCCCACACACACACACACACACACACACACACACACACACACAGTGATGTACGTCAGGTCTCTCCACTCACCTGCACAGCACATCTTGCTGTACAAATATTTGCTTCTTTCTCCGTACGAGCCCATCTCATGCAGGTAATTCCCTCGCTCATGATCCCATAATGTGGCCATGTTGGGCCCGACGGGAGATCTAGACGCACTGTGCCAGCTGGTGTTATGGGACTCAAAAAAGAAACAGGAACCACTTTCTAACAGACGTGGGCTCTGCCCACAGGTATTCCACACTAGTTTCCCATTGCGCATGTTCTTTGTCCTTTGATACACAGTAAAAGTAACACACTCCATACACAGGAAGCTTGTTGCATATTAATTATTAATTATTTTCAGAGTTTAATTTATTTTCTAGCCAGGCTGTGGATTAAACAACGGCAACATTGCAGTCATCCATTGATGGTTACTTGTTCAATATTTACTATTATACAACCCAAAAATTTGTCAATGTTTATACTCTATTTGTTTTTGCATACACTGGCAGTAATCCTCAGGGTGCGTTGGCGTATGAGACTTGGCAGGTTCGATGCAGCCCTGAAGCCAGTCTCTACTAATATTACAGTATCATTAATAGTTTTTCAGGAAGGATCTGTTTGAATGCAATAAAAACACAAAACAATAAACTCTGACTGCGTTACGATCAGAAAGTCAGGATTTTGTGTGCGGTCAAAGGAGCGGTCCCTCGTGTCTCTAGCTGTCAACTCCAGCATGTGGCAATTTACGACAGGGCACAGCCGAGCTCTTCCTAGGTCACATTTAAAAGGGAAAGTGACCTGAATGTGCTGTGATCTCTTCTTACAGGGCGCTGACCTCTGACCCAGGACCATACGGGTTGCTCCCTGATCTCCTCACATGTTGACCACAGTCACTCGCAGAGCAGCATTTTCAGAAGAACAACATCATCCTGTTAACCTGAAGATATGCAATATAACTGGACTCAAGAATGCCAAATTCAAGACTTTCCAGGTTGTGTTAATATAGTTTGGAGTTTGATTGAAGTGACATCATATCCTTGCAACCTCAGAATGGACAGAGCTGCAATTTGGAACATTTTGAGACATGAGCTTAATATATGGTAAACAAAAGAGAATAGTATTGCAATATTGGCCATAATATCCTAGTAAAACCATAGATATTAAAAGAGATGGTTATAAATCATACAGAAAAGGTTGATATCATCATATCAATTCATCGAAACTAGTTGAACAACTTCTTTTCCTTTAGGCTTCAAAATTCAAGGACGCTTCGATAAGAAGACTGACAGATATACTGCCAGCAGCCGGTTAGCTTAGCTTAGCATCAAGGCAGAGGGAAAGCCTAGACATGTGCAGGACTATTTCTTGGCCAGGCACAGTTACTCAGTCTGCAGTCTCGGCTGGTTGCAACCTCGTGGTGACGACACTGAAGAAAAACACCGACCCCGGCCAACATCTTATTTCCTTTGGACAGAGCCGAGCTAGCTGCTTCCAGTCTGTATGCTAACAAGCTAACTGTAAGCTTCATATTGAACAGACAGACATGAGTGGTATCAATCGTTTCTCTTCCAACTCTCAGCAAGAGAGAGAATCAGCAAATTTCTTAAACTATTACTTTAAATTAAGAGAAGCGCATTAAAGTTGTGTACTGTACAGAGGTCAGAATTTTGGTTTCGTGACAGCTCCAACTGAGCAGAGCTGACAGATTGTTCAAGGGGCACTGGATTGAGGCACAGTCTGAGAAAGTCATGAAAAATGACTCGAGAAACTTTCAACATGCAGCTGCAATCACACTTTGTTTATTTGACTCATAACTGATGTTTTCTGTCGTACATTAATCACTATAACTGCATACAAAGACCACAGTCATTAAGTGACATCATCACCTTTAAGTAAACTGCTGCTGATGTCACTGTGTACTACACTATATACCCCAAGGAGTACTGAGAAATCCCAGATGGAGGTCACAAGAGGTCTAACAATCTCCCAGCACAGGACCGGATGTGTATCCACGGTCCCAGTGCTGCTCATGTGTGCTCCATGTGTCTTTCTGTCTCATCTGGGTTTGTTTACTATTCCCAGAGGACATACGACGTGTATCCACAACCCGTTTGGGTTCCTACGAGGCACACGTTCACTGTTTATCATATGATTCATGCCCACTGGTTCACCAGCGCCAGTCACAGTGGTGTAGGCGGTTTTATATACACTCATGACTCCTGGAAAAACACATGCACGCACGTGCACGCACACACACACGCACTACAGTAAAGTAGCTGTCTTGCTCTAGAGTAGGAGTCGTGGCTGTTTCCAGGAAGAATGCTGACTTTTCCACAAACCAGGCCAAAGCCAGAGCTCAACAACCACAGTGTGTGTGTGTGTGTGTGTGTGTGTGTGTGTGTGTGTGTGTGTGTGTGTGTGTGTGTGTGTGTGTGTGTGTGTGTGTGTGTGTGTGTGAACATTTATTTGGCAGTGTGTGTGATCAAATGGCATGTGTGGGCATAGCATCTATTAGCAGGTTTTACATTGTAAAAAAGAAAAGAAACTTGGCACAGTCTCAACTCTCCGCTCAGAGAGATGGAGGGTGACTCCCTTTAGATCAAAATAACCTCCCGTTTAACCTGTTCTGCCGACTACGAGCAGTCTTCACCGACGAGTTGTGAAGAAATTTAACGTCCCATGAACAGCCCGGGGAAAAACTCTCATTCAATAAGGATGTAACATCAGATATGAATTCACAAAATGTGAGTTTGAGTGAGAGAATCTGCTTTGGTATATCACCCCGCTCCCTCCCGAGGAAGGGAAAACAAACAAACAAGAGAAAGGTCAAAGTTCAGCGAGAGAACACCCAGAGCGATGCACCTTGTGTGTGTGACACAACAAGTATTTACAGTCCAACCCCCCCTTCCCTGTGACCTTTCAGCTGACTCCAGCGTGGTCGGAGGGGCATGTTCAGATCGGTGTTCTCACCTCTGCACGCACGGCGCGCTACATCTGACTGGAAGATGTAGCGTGCGATAGCCCGAGCCGAGGGGCTGACTGGAGGACTGTGCTGAATGGATGCCAGTGGAAAGGGGACAGCTAAGACCAGAAAGAGCCCCCGAGAGCACAGATTACCAGATGCAGCAGCTGCATTTAACTCTTCAGCATCCCAGAGAATAAAACATTAGGGCATAGAGCACGGTAATGTCAAGGTCATGGAACCGACGGGAAAATAGCCAAGATTGGATGTTGAGTATATCAAGGCACTTTAAGAAGAATGGGTATTGCAAAAAGTGGCCTTTTATCTTTTCAGAATGGCCAAAATGTATTTTAACTAATATATAGTTTAGTAATAGTACATTTAAAGTAGCGTCTTCCTATCCTCGTTCAGCAATGATCCTATTATTGGCTTTACCTACAGACTGCCAAGCGTCTATAAAAAAATCATCATTACCCCCACATCCCAGTACAAGATGAGTCACACATAAACTTGATCTCAACCCAGCTTCCTCATACCAAGTCACTCTCCACAGCCGCCTTCCTTGTAATTACAGCTCAGTCAGATTAGATAAGATTAAAGCAACGCTTAGGTGACTCCCCTGCTCTTTTGATGTGTGCGCGAGTACAACGTAAAGCACATGCAACATCTACGTATAATGTGCTGGCACACTAACATTTACTAAACACACCGCTAAGTCGGATGGGAATGTAATTATTTGGCAGGGTTGGACAAATTAAAGGAAAAGTCATGAGATCACCGAAGCCAGTATAATTCATCCTCTGGGGACCATGAACGTCTGTAAACAATCCCATGACAATGGATCCCTATGGAGATATTTCAGTCGAGAACAAGGCGGAAGTAGGCAGATAAAAAAATAAAACTAGAGCCACAACGCTAGCATGGCTACAATCTCAAGGTGAGTCATTGAGTAACTTGTGAGTAAAACATTAAAACTGTTGCAATCCATGACTAATGTGAAATCGACAGGATCAAACAGTTTATTGTTTATCTACAGTCTGTTGGGAGCAGAGTCATTGATGCATGTCTTTTGTAGGACTGTCGGTTCAAAGGCTGGCAGGGGGATTGTGTACTAAACTAATACTAATAGAAAGAAATCCATCTATCTGAAGAGACTATAGGAAACCAATCAGCAAGCACACACCTACACACACACCTTTGATCCGGGACCAAACTTGACAGGAGAGGTTTGGGAGGAAACCAGTAAGCAATTGTTACACCAGCGCTTATCTGCCAGTCTGCAGCACAACATGGGAAAGTGAGCCAAGTTCAACTCGACGGAGTCTGGACTGGTTTGTATCAAAGCGCTGTGACATGTCAGGCCGTTGGCCCCGGGGGGCCTGCGACAGGAGCCAAATAGACAAGGCCTCCAACGCGGTCTGAGCGCAATGGGGGGCTAATCTCGAGTTGCGAGTAGGAGCAGCCACTTTGCGAAAAGTGGCAGGGAAAAGGCCTGGTGGCACAGGGTAAACATACCACATGTGAAGATGTGTGTGTGACCTCTCAGCGTTAGAAATATGACCTGGACAGAAGGTAATAAAAAAAGCAGGCGTAAACATAATAAAAAGGCATTAATGACCACTATGCAAAAACATCCTGCTGACACAGTATTAGAACCAAAATCTGCATTTAAAACTCTGTTTGGAAAGAGAGAGGAAGAGATTTGACGCTTTAAAAATCACCTCTCTTACCTTTACTCTTGTGTTGTCTCAAGCACCAGAATAAAATCAGGGTGACTAAGTGCCCCAAAACCACCAGGGAGGGGAAAGTGATTCCTGGTGGGCTCGAAGGCATTTGTTGGGACAGATAGAGATAAGTAGGAGGGGATCAGGCGATGAGCCCCTGCTGTGGTGACAGGTGGGCCTTTGCTGGGAGGGAGCAGGGGGTCCGTGTGGGTGTGACAGGGACATTAAAAAAAAATATATAATAATGGACGCATTCCTCCTGCAGAGCTATTACTGAAAGTCAGTCTGGTCTGCTTTTCCGGATCTATTCAGCTGTTTTCAACCACACCCGAGTGGGTGTGGCAGGGACCTTTAAGAAGTAAAAAAAAAAAAAAAAAAAAAAAGATCCCTGCCACACCGTCAAGAGTATTAATGCAAAAGGTTAGAAACCTTTGTTCGTCCAAGAGAGAAAATCAGACTTTTAGTTTTGGAAGAGAGTTTTAGTGGCAGGGGCATTTAAAAAATTCAATTAAATCTGCTCCAGTCTACAACTATTACTTAATGGCTGTTTTCAGTTCAAGAGCAACTTGCGACATTACGAAATACGTGGTGTTAAAAGAGCAAATTAAACGTGTTTTCTGGATCAACGTTTCGCCGTTAATCCATGTTATAAAAAGTATCTCTTTCTAATGGGTTCAGCTTCTTTCTGTATCAACTCAAAATGAAAAGGAACCCATAGTGTATTCACGTTGCTTATCACATACAGACTCACTCAATCTCACAGCTACATCAGGTCACCCCGCCGGAGGGGCTCGTCATCGGCATTCTTGGCAGATAACCAATTTCTGGAGAATACGGTCAAACCCATCAAAGCAATGCCAGGTATTGATACAGTCCACCCACAAGGACTTTGGGATTATTGTAACACCCTTCAACGGTATCGCTATTTGAATATCTTGAAGCAGCAAGCGATGACGCAGCTGGTTTAAAAAAGCCCTCTCTCTCAGGAAATGAGTAAAATATACTCTGTAAGTCATCCCAGGGTGTTGACGCCCGTCAGGTGTCATGATTGACAGGAAAGACACCTCCTGAAGAGAGTAAGCGGGGGAGGGGGGGGACATGTCTCTCCTCAACCCCTGCCCTTTCCCACTTCTACCTACATACCATCAAATAAAAAGGAAAATATAGAAGCCAGCCAAGCTCATGATTCAAGTCAGTCACGTTGTAGACATGTTTAAATCTGGAACAGAATCTGTGCTGAAGGTTGCTCTTAGTTAAATGTCTGCGTCTGCCGTGTTCGAGTGTGCCCGCCCAACGAGAACACAACAAGACTTCACACGGTGGCGTTTGCCAATAAAAAAAAAAAGTTTTTAAAACACCCCGGCGGTCAGCGGCACAGATGGACAAACGCCGTTAGACACAGACAGACACACGCCACAGCAACCCCACTCGGTGGACCTACCAGGTATGATCTTCATCTAAGAGGCGGCACGGGGAGGAAGAGGAGGACGAGGGCGAAGAAAAGGAAAGCTTTACGGAGGGGGAGTGAAGAGGACGGGAGACGCTGCTGTTTGTTGGCTGTGAAGCGCCTCGTTTCTCAGTTGTGTTGGATTTTGACAGGCTGCTGCCTGCTGCTTGGATCCGTCAGCCTGCTCTCTCTCCCGTGGCCAGGGGAGGAGGGACGACACGCAGGGGCGAGGGGGCCGGGGCGAGGGGGCGACCCAGGGTGGAGAGGGGCGGGGGGAGCTGACTGGGGGTTATAAATACCCACCAAAGCCAGATGATCACACAGTGTCACAGTTAGAAACTGATGGAAGAGCTCTGGCGGGACACTTGGCTGCACTCGCCCCCTAGAGACAACCTCCACAAAACACAAGCCTCCCTCCCCGTTTCTCTTTGAGGATGATGATGACGGACGGTTAATTCTGTGAAATTAAGTCACAGCTCTTAGCCAGAAAAAAAACCGACTCTCAGCATATGCCAGAGCATATCATTCGGACATTATATTCTCGATGATAAAACATATGACATGTGACGTAGCGTGATGCAGTGAGAGCAAAAACTAATAAAATCAATTTTGGATTTCCCAATCTTTGATAACTTTAGTGATGGTTCTTGTTTGGTGAGGCAGGAGTTTCAATGAGATGGGTTGACTGGATATATTAAGTGTCATTATGGGACAAGGCACCGGCAGTTACACTGAGTTGACAGGAATAGTGATGAAGCCGGTAAATATAAAAACTGCACACTAGGACTGATGGAATAATTATCAATACCCCCCCCCACACACACACACACAGAGAGTTTAGTGATGGACAGATTGAAGAGAGCTCTCGATGTTCATCCCCGATTGCTTTTGGGATCACAGCAATGCACGGCATTCTCTAAATATAGTGGCTTCTAATACATGCATATAGGCTGTGTTGACAACTGGTTCCATTTCTCTGTCACGCTAAAAGCAATTCCACCCTAGTGTCTGGAGAGTAGAGGTGTGATTGCCTCCTCATGGACACTATAGACGGATGCCCGGCTATACCGAGAACCAACGCAGGGGGCTTTACGGAGGATCGCAGGGAATTCCCCCTGTGAACATCCTTGTGTGCCTTCAAAACTCCTGAAGCCAACTGAGCCTCACGCTCACAACATTCACGTTAAAGGCACTTAGCCCGAAGCTATTTGAAGCTTGCATCCAGAGGGGGGGGGAATTTACCTCTCGTCTCAATCCACACACTGCTGGGGCGCCATTTGACTGAAACAGGTGGTGGGGTCTCCCTTGAGAAAATACAATTAAGCAATGGTCAAAACACAAAAGTCAAATTCGATTCCAGAATACTGAACTGCAGCTATTCCTCCAACTCACTCACAAAACTGGAGTCGAGTTAGTCAGCGCCTGGAATAGGGCCAAACATGTGCTCTGGGAAATGACTAACATCCTAACCATCTTGACCAAACCCTCAATATATTCCACATGCTATCGATCCCTCTCGTTTCCAGGGTTCGGTCTGCAGTTAGTTGTGTTGCTTCAACAGATTCCTGATTCTGCGTCACTGTCCAGCCTCTATAGTCATTATGTTGCAATGGAGCGGCGTTGGGAGGCTCACAAACAACCGGGTCGCGCTTTGGTTTTTCCTCATTATACTGTCTAGTCAAGTCGGAACACTTTACATCATTTGCTTCTTTCAACAACCCAAAAAAAAATGGGGGGGCATTAATTATGCCCCCCCATTCTTTTTTCATTTTTTTTCTAACTCAAAAAAGGTCAGGCTCATAACTCAAGCTCTCAGATTTGAGAATGGTGCGGGTGAGTCATAACTTAAAAATGATGAGCCGCCATAATGAAAGGCACGAGGCTGCAGCGTACTGCAGCTCTTCATTTAACCACTCACACAAGTACGCATTCGGCATGATTTAAGAGTTAAAAAAAACACAACATGGAGGGCCTCAGTGCCATGTCTGGGATGTGATTTAGTCTAATTGCCCCTGGTGCCATGTGTGGGCAGAGTTTAAACAACTTCTCATGAAAATCCATTTCAAAACAGAGCACGTACAGCGCCCTCCATTCAAGAAATCAAAAGTGCCGCACGTAATGTCAAAGTGTTCAAGGAGCCCTCTTTTTTTCAGAAAGAAACTTTTTCCAATGTTTGCCTTTTTTCTCTGGTCTCCACATCATCGATGCAATGAAAGACAGACTGCAGCAAGACAAAAGCAGACATGCCTAACTGCAAATATGTCCCAGGGTGTAACTGCGTCTGCCGACAGCTATATGATTAGCTAACATACCAAGAATACCACACCCAGGAGGATCGCAGCACTGCGCATTGTACCTATGTAAACACTTCTCACATCATAGCTGAGCTCAAATCAGAAGGAAACGGTGCAAAGAGATATTTAATGCAAAGCTTGATAACCAGACAGAGGCAAACCAGGCTTGGCCACTACGTGATGTGAAATATGGACACTTGAAGTGTTATGAAAACTGATCATTGCTGTAGTATTTGGTCTATGTGACCGATGACAATGGTTGGTAATGGACAGCAGATGTCAGCAGTGGGTCACTGAACACTGTGGTCATCTGATAGACTGGAACTGCTGTGTCCATATCGGATAGCACCGTAGAACTCCATAATTTAAAGCAAACATTTAAAGCTTTGTGAATTCGTTTTATTCTGTGTGTTTTTTTTGTTAATGTTGAAGCAATTCTGTGTATGATTAGTTGCATATGCTGTTTTCTGTACATGCGAGTTACACATATAAGCTTCATCGAAGCGCAGACAGGACGCATTTCCATGATGAGTACCACAGATTGAATCGAGGGTCCAGGCTGCTAATTGGATCCAGATCGTCTGTCACGTGTGGAACCAAACACACACCCTGAGAGCGGTGAGCGAGCTCTTCCAACTTCCTGACTCTTTGTCCCGTTGCTCACACCCACAAAAGACAACGCCCATGTGAAGTCCCTGCCACACACCCGAATGCACATGATAGTCAAAACAACAAGCAATATCACTTAGGAAATATTAGGCATCAGGCATTAGGCATCATCCAAAACTCACAGTCACATGAACATGCTTCAGAAACGTGATTCATGAGTTTCACTTCAGCAGAATCAACTGGCACTGGTTTTCAGGGAGTTGTGGATCCAGCAAAAGGAGGCTATCATATACTCCTGTTATCACATTGTCTACATAACTCCCATATCCTACGCATGCCATTGCATAATGGTATGCAAGGCCTATCTCCTATACACACACACAAGACAAGCTGAAAAGAGAAACAGAGCAAGAACCAACAAATATAAAAAACAGTGCCAGGAACGCAGTCTTACTGGAGGAAAGGGGACAAATGCTCCCAAAAGGACCACACCTCCCTGCCTCTGGCTTTAGCTCACACACAACTTTCTCTGCAGGGAACAGGCGAGGCTGAATCTCAGCAAACAGCCCCACCTTGTTGGAATGACTGCAGGTCTAACACTCAGGGGAATCGCCAGAGATTACCGTCTTCACGGACACATGTGCAGAGTTCAATATATTACCAGTACCACACCCGAAAAAGTGTGATTTTCGTGGGTTTGTTAAATAGAATTAGGAGTGCCACTTTACCATGTTCTGCATGTAAACAGTGTGGTAAATTATAGGTACGATTCAGTTACTTAGTGCCCAAGTATAGTTTCATAAATAGCTTTTAAGTATGACTTTCACCTGTGATTATGTGATAATGCCAGTGTGAAATCTGACAGCGTCTCGAACACACTGCGTTCCCGATACCTCGTCTATTTTAAAACACATGGATAATTAAATCCCAGCCGCATCTCAACTGACTCTTTCTCACCAGCTCACTGAAAATACCCCTCAAGAGACAAAGCCTCTCGTCCACATCACAAAAGTAGAGGCTGGGCTCTGTAGCGTGTAACTTTAAGCCATAAACTGTGAACAATTCACCCCAAATAACACTTTGGAAGTTTAAGTACATGACAATGTGGAGGGGCAACAGAAGAGCCCTCATCAAGTACCCAACCTAAGACCTCCCACACTTCAAAAGAAAGGTGGGATCCCAGCTGCGAGAGCAATTACATCACATGCAAAGCGACAGTCGGACCAGGTAGGAAGCAGGCTAATTGACACGGATTCAAACAAACCTTCAATGAAGTGTGGCCATGTCTTGTCCTCTGGCTCGTCCAGTGAGTGGTCCCAGGTTCCCTCAGGTGAGGCTCCTTGCAGCCTGGACCCCGGCGGCGGTGCCGAAAAAAGTGCCCGCTCTATGGCAATTTCTTCCAGAACATCCAGGTCCAGTTCCTCCTCCTCCTCCTCCGGTTGCACAGGTGGAGCAGGGGAATGCTCCCCAGTGTCCTCTGGACTAATAACCTGTTTCACCTCAACTATCTCCTCAACCACTACGATTTTCCTCTTCATGGCTGCTTCGTCTGCGTCAGGGCTGACGGCCTCGCAGGTGTCCCCTAGGTGAAGCTGGTCAAGCTTGGCAGCTGCGGGTGTGGCAGTGGGAGAGGGTGTGTCCTCCGCCAAGTCACTCTTCTTCTCTTCCTTCTGCTTCGAGGCCTCGCCAAAAGAGAGCCTTTTCTCTGTGCTGCGCTCTGCTGCCTGACGGGCTGAATGTTGTGCAACTCTGGGAGGCTCCTCTTGCTTGCCGAGGGGGCTGGCCTGTGCCTGAGCTGCAGCTGCCTCTGCTCTCGCCGCTGGTGCTGCTGACGCGAATTCTCCGGCTGCGGGTGCTTCCCTCGCAGTGGAGGATGTTTTTGGTTTCGGAACCTCCCGCTTGATTTTTCCTGCAGAGAGCCGCGATGGCTCCACCTCCCCTTTGTCTGCCGGGGCCTCACAGAGCACAGCTGCTGCCTGCCTGGCTTCCACGCTGCACATTCTTTCGAGGGGCTTCTTTGGAGAAACGCTCAGTTCAGTCACTTCGGAGGTCGTGACACTGTCTTTAACTGTACCCTTGGGCAATAGTGTAATGTCAGTGGCTGCTAATGCCTCCGCTTCAGGCAAAAACACAGGCTTTGTGTTTATGGTGTCTGATACTGTTGCCTGAGCCTGCTTTTTCCCTCTTCCTTTCTTTTTACCCTTTGAAGATTCCTCTGCAGCTTTCCCTGTAGTTAAAAGAGTCTTAGTTTCAACTGTGGGTTTCTGAGATTCTGACGCTGCTGCAGGGCTTTTGCCCTCAGGCTTGGGACTTGCTTGTATGAGCTCCACTTGGGTTATTTTCTGCACAGTCACTGTCTCCACTTTAGTCACAGTCATTCCCTCAGATTTCACTGGCTCCATGTGGGGCAATTTAGCTTTTAACTTCTCCTCGGAGCATGTGGGTCCATGTGTTATTATGCTGACACTGCTTCTCTCAACCTTCCCTTTTACTTGTGCACCGTCGGGACGCTCCACTGGGGGCACTGCTGGAATCTGATCTAATGGCAGGGACGCTACTTCAAAAATGCTCTGGTCCTCAGTTTGTTTAGGGACTTCCATTATTGGCTTCCCTGGAATTTGTTTAGGGACTTCCTTTATTTCCCCCCCATTGATATCTATTTTAGCCTGAGCCGTATATCCCTCTACAGGTCGCCCAGTCTTTATGCTGGTACACATGCTCAGTGGCTCTGAGGTCATCAGTGGTGTGGGTTGGAGTGTATTTTCAGCCACCTCTTCAGGCGTCTTGTCTATACAGGGTTTTTCCTTCTCCAACTTAAAGTCAGACAGCTCCTCAGCATTGATAATCTTTGAACTCTCACCTGGAGATTTCTTTTTCTTCCTTTTTGATTTAGAGCTTCCCTCAACCATTTGTTTGGTTTCCATAACCACCTCTGTAGTGGCAACTTTTTGACTGAGTTGAGGGGATGTGACACCCTGTACTGAGACTTTAAGCACCTCTTCTGGCACTATTTTTTCATCTTTCTGGACATGAGGAGTCACCTTTACATCAGTTTTCTCATGTTTTGTAATGATTTCTGTTTCTATAGCTCTCCCCTTGATGGGTTTTGCGTCCTCAGAACAGCCCATAGGTGCTGAGAGAGTCGTTGTACTAATGGTAGTTTTAATTTCAATTATTGAGGACTCAGTCACCTTCGTAGTTTTCTTGGGAGCTTCACCACTTTTGGGCTTTGCTGAGAGATTCACTGAGGTCACTTTGGCATCAATGGGCTCCTGGGTGACTTTTACTTTAGAGATCTCTTTTACTGGCTTGCTGGTGGTACTGTCGGGCTGTGGTTTGGTGGTCTCCTGAGTGACAGTTACTTCGGCAGTTTTCTTGGCCTTCTCATGATCTATTTTGAATTGCACTGGGGCCTTCAGTTCTGCCGGTTTAACTGGTTCTTCGTTAACCTTTGTTTTTTTAGGCTTCTCTTCATTGACGGCTTTTGTGATGGCAGGGGTGGAATTAGCATAGTCAGCAGGGAGTTTGGAGCTTTCCTGAGCAGCAGACACTGTAATACCTGGCTGGGCATTCATGTCATCAGTTGCTGTTTGAGCTGTAGCCTTGACCTCTGCAGATTTAACTGGATCAACAATCACCTTTTTTGTCTTCTCTTCATTTACATCTTTATTGACAAGTTTTGTGATGACAGGGACGGCGGTGGAAGTGGCAGTGGCAGCTGGGAGTTTGGAGGTTTCCTGAGCAGAAACCATTGTGATAGCTGTCTTGGCATTATTGTTATCAGTTGCTGTTTTAGCTGAAGCCTTGACCTCTGCAGATTGAACTGGATCAACAATCACCTTTTTTGTTGTCTCTTCCTTGACATCTTTCTTGGCAGGTTTTGTGACGACAGGGACGGCAGTGGCAGTAAGCAGACTGGTGGTTTTCTCAGTAGCAGTCATTGTAATAACTGTTTGGGGCTTTGCTTTATAATTCGCCCTTTCAGCTGTCGCTTTGACCTCTGCAGGTCTAATTGGATCCACAGCCAACTTGTTTGTCTTCTCCTCTTTGATCTCTGTGGAAAGCGTTGTGATAGTTGAAATGCTTGTTACAACACAACCAGGCTTCATGGAAGCTTTTTCATCAGCGATCTTGAGCTTCTCTTTATTTGTTTTAGGAGAAGAGGGTTCAGCCGGAATCTTTGATGTTGCAGCACCTGAAGCCACAATAAATGGTAGGGCCGTCTTGGAGGACACTGATGACAGAGTGCTCTGCGGCGCATCCTGTTTCAAAGCAGCTCTCTGAACCTGGACAGACATTGGTGCCCTCTCCTTTTGGACTTCAGACACTCTTCTCTCCTGTGATGTTGCTGCTGGCTTCTCACTGCTCACATCAGGACTCTGGCGAGAGACTCTTCTTACCTTGCTCTCCTCCATCACCGATGCCTCACTTCTAAAGCCGGTCCCCCTCCTATACAGAGGCTGAGGCTGGTCCTCCACTTCCCATGATGCTTTGGGTTTGACTGGTTCTGCAGCCGGAGGACGACCCCTAAACCTGGGGGTCCGATCAGAGTAGCTCTCTTTTTCTCCAGGACCCATCATCGTATGGCGGTAGCCGTGACGCTCAGTCAGAGACTCTTGGCTCTCTGCCTCGCCCCTGCGCCCTGGCTTGGGAACATAAAATGTAGGACCTTCCACAGATTGGACATGTGCAGCCCGGTGGCCAATGGCCAGGGAGGCGGCTGGCTTCCTGATCCTCTGCAGGGAGGCAGGGACAATCTCAGGGGGCAGGTGGAGGTAGTCACGCAGGTAAACAATGCCCTCATTGGTCAGGTACCAGTAGAAATGTCTCCAGGAAAATGTCTCCTTCACATAGCCCCGAGACTTCAGAGACACCATGGCACGGATTACTTGTAGATTGCCCACATCTTCTAGCTCAGGGTGCTTGGTCTGAGGCCTCTTGTCCTTCTTGGCCACCATGACACCATCTTTAAACAGGATCTCATAGATGGCCCTCAGTTCCCGCATGGGCATCAGCATTCCAGCAACCATTGTGTTTTATGTTAGTGTGCTCTCTCAAAGCAAAACTGAAAATCACAACATGAAAGGATCATAAATAACAATCTCACGTCCTGTAGTTTAAAAGAATCCAGTGGCAAAACCGGCTGTCACATGCTTCTCAATTCAATTCGAAAAAAAAGTGGAGGAAGAAATCCTTGAAATCTTTTTATCTTACTTTTTGTTCCTCGTTCTTGCCGATCCTTTGGATGTCGTGAAGAAAAAAAGAATACTCCTCTGTGAAATTGGACTTAAACAAAGTCAAACGTGTGCTGTCCCCCCCTTACATTCAGCGTGGCTGGGAATGAACAGTCTCCGTTCTGCCGTGATGGCAATGACAGAATGGAAGCGGGAGCGTGTGTGTGTGAGTGAGTGTGCGAGAGAGAGAGAGAGAGAGAGTGAGAGAGAGAGGCACACTTCTCAGTCGGGCTCCTCCTACCTTCGCTCTCTATTTCTTAGGAAAAGAAAATGGCATGGAAAAAAATTCTCACTAAAGTAAATAGTACAGCAGGAAGTAAGAAGTGAAGGAAAAAATAAAAAGCGTACGCACTAAATTGATTGAAATCAAATCAGCACAAAGTCAAATGAATGGAGCAACACACCTATGAAGTGTGTTTGAGCACATGTTCTGCAGCTCTGTGACTTTTACTGAGACGCCCAACCACACACGAATAGCAGACGCCTCCTTCGTAATGTACACACACCTCTAAACACACACTACGACCGGCAGACTCACACACACACCCCCGCCCAGTAATGGGCTGTTCTAAACAGGGATTAGTTTAGAGAAAAGATAGTCATCCACTTGGCATGCATCTATCCCTGAGCATCTATGTCGGTTATCAAGTCCAAGGTGTCTAGTTTTACACTTTTCCTGCTCAGGTATCACTGGGGAGCTTTTACTCTATGCACAAGGTGTGGCTTTGGGATCCCATGTCACACAGCCTTATGAGAGTGCAAAGGGAAAGATGCCATTTGAAGAGAAAAGGTATAAATCACCATCAGTGTATTTTGGGATCAGGACAAAACTGCCGTGGCAGTTTAACTCACACACTGGTAGTTTGATACGACACATGCAAATTTAGTCGAGAGAGAGAGAGCGAGAGAGAGAGAGAGAGAGAGAGAGAGAGAGAGATTCTATTCATGTCTGTGTTTGTTGGAGATTCACCAAGAGACCAATTGAAGGAAATGACATAGACTAGTAATTGTTTCCCATTACAGCTCATTAAAAGTGATGCAACAGGCTGTAAAGCACCCTAAAGTTGTGTTGCTGCTTCAGACGGCTAACATTCAGGCTTCATGCCTCGGCTTAGCTGGCAACCAAGATTGTGTCTTGCACAACTATATAAAGAGCTGCGCATTATAGCTAACCTTTCCAGCGCTCCCAGGAACATGATATCAGATTTCTATCCCGAGATCACTTCTCCCTTCTGTACATCTGTCTCCCGTTCGTCTCTCTGTGTCAGAGAGAGGGTCCTCTCACGGACCGTGTCCAAGCCAAACTGGAAGGGAAAAACTGAGCACTGTTGGATAGAGCGGAGGAGTACATGTCCACTCGTCCTGTTAAAAAGAGGGAGGAAAAAGAAGGATACACTGCGGAGTAGAGTAAGTGCACGGTACTGTGCTGGAACACAACGATCCAATTGCGAAACTGTGGCGTCGATGAAATGATGCATTCCGCCTGTTGGTTGGAAACCACACACGCTATTACACATCCGAAACACGGGCTGAAAACTGTTTTCATTTTTGCTTGCCATGGCAACAGTCAAACCGAGCTAGCCAGTATCCAATAGGCCGCATATCCGCTTTCAGGGCTGCAGCGGAGCATAAATGTGCTCTCCTGGACAGCTGGACTAAACTGTCATTAAGCAGACCGACTAATCAGAGCTATTTGCAAAGACACTGATCTGAAACAAACCATTTAGCACATCGAGCTTTCGAGAGCAACTAGGACAATTCTAAATGTTGTGAGGGCAAAATTATAGTCGTATGTGCTTAAAACCACAGACAAACCTGAACATGATGAAAAAACAACTGTTGCTCGCAATACTGTGGTGACACGTATGCCTACTAATAGCGTCATTCAAACAATTCCTGTCATTCAACAGTTCTTAAGCATCTGTGTAGGAGGTGACGCCTCAGGCCCTGTGAGTGCTCCACCTATAGCAGATATGCTCTGAAATATCCTTCAAGGCGTCACATCTTCTGTGGTGCTGCATGGGAAGTTAATAATTCATATTTCAGATAGTCAGGAGGAGTTTAAGAGGAACAAAGGTGTCCTCAGGTTCATTGTACAAGGCAGGCATTCCTTTGTGTTACGAAACACATGTTTTATCACTGACTGCTGCAGGTTGCTTGACGTTGAAACAGAGGCGGTGGCGGTGGCAGCTGGTTAAGCCGGCTATGTGCGAATCTGCAACTTTGGGCTAAAATAAGTGTGTAGAAGTGACATAAGGAGGATTCTGAAGCATTTTACTACTCAACCTATTTGGTATTCTGTAGCACACTGCTGAATGTCTAGCTGGCAGTTATAGAGCAAAACAATATAAGGAACTTATTCAGATAGAACATAACCAAATACATCAGTCCCAATGATACGACAGTCAACTAAGTGTTAAAATTGGGGTACTCTGCATCACCATGCATGGCGCTTTGATCTGCTGGCCCCATATCAGTGTGATTTCATGCACTGTTTATGCACAAAGTGTTCAGTGAACTCCAAACTTCCCACACAGTGACCCGAATTCTGGCTCGAGGCCCAGCCCCCTTCAGCCATCCAAATATTAAATATGCCCGGCTTCAAGAGGAATACAGCATTGACAAACCCCGGCTATGAACACGGTGCCGCTGCTTTTCACAGCGACCTGGTGCTTACAATAGCTGTGTGAAGGTTTGAGGGTGGCAGTAGCAGCATAGTAAACCATTAGAAATAGACTCTCAAAAGGGAGCGCTCACTATAGAGCCAATACGGTCCGATTTCATTCAGTCTATAAACAGCAGCAGCAAATGGAAACATCATTTGATTGATTGAAGCAGATAAAGGAGTAATAAGACTTTGGGGAAGAATAGTTTCCTGGTTAAGAGTCTACTTCTGCCATCATGATTCAGACCTCCCACAAGTCCCAGAATAGACTTGTCACCACCAAACTGATGGTGGCTGGCGACTGGCCCACTGTAAAGGCCTGCTGCTCCGGGGGGCTATTGGTCCTGCACCCGTGCCCTCCATTCGGATATCAGATCCAAGCCACTCCAGCCACGTCCAGGGAAAGCAAAGGTCAGCAGAGTCTTTCTTGCCCACCAACATGTGCGCTGACATTACCAGGAGTTAGTGTGAAGTCGCACCTGTGTCGAAACTGAAGGCCATGTCAGAATGATGGGTCCTTCTCATAAATGACACGTGTAATTTGAGTGTACGGGTGAGCTTCATACACGACTATCAAGTTGTTACGGTTTACAGTGAGGTTTAACTGAGCCTTTAGAGCAGGGACAAATGCAATAAGTCTCTGCCAGCCGTGGATGACACACTGAAACGTTCTAGCTGAGCAGTAGGAACTGATTCTAGCACGGTGCTTTGAAGCACTACACGCTGGCCTGAAAGTACGGTTTAAAAAGTGAGGCACATATTATGATAGCGTATGAGGTGGATAAAAACACAGGAAGGGATTTTAGCATCTTTTTTTTGGAAGGGTGGCCCCCAAATCATGACTCAGGACTTTTGTGTTAGTGATGAGTCATTCTGCAATGCATGAAAGTTCCATTTGTATCTGGACAATGGGCCTATATTTATTTGAGGCGCTTGTCCCTGGCTGGATATAGTGCGCCGAGTGACTCCTCAGTCGGGGACAGCTGTGGCCCCTCACAGGGCGGACCACAAACACCTTAGGAACCTGCTAAAGTTAGACATTGTTTTATATGGAGGCAGGTCGTCACCACAGTAATTATCGTCTGTCTCAGTCAATTCTAATCGATTAATGATTTGATGCTTTAACCAATTATTAAGTAATTAATCAAATGTCACTGTGGCAATAAAAACAATTACAAATACATTTTGTCTTTTTGCTTTAAATAAAAATATATATAAATAAATATAAACTTTTGTGTTTACTGATATCACAAGTTTGCAGGATTTAGTCTGGAGGAGTAAACAGTGAAGAGACACACACTCTTTTTTTAGCCATGCTAGTCATCTGTTGGGCTGACTATTTAGCGCTAATGTGAGCATGCTAACACGCTAAACTAAGATAACTGACATGGTATACATGGGAGACTATTACTGAAGCATGCTGACATTAGCATTTAGCTCGAAGTACAGCCTCAAGGAGCGCCAAGAACTACCAAGGCATCCACAAGAGACCCAACAACAACTCTAGCTTTGTCTTTTGTCTTATTCCTTGGTTTATGAGGAGCAATTAAGCTTTTTGTAAGTCGGTAAAGACCTGTGAGTTAATCTTAGATCTGGAGACAAGTATTAATAAAATGCCTTCATTGACTGAAATGACGGCTCACAAATTTTCTTTTTGCTTTAAAGAAAAAATTTTGCTTTAAAGAAAAAAATTCATGGGACCATGAATAAAGATATTCATGGTCCCAAGAGAATGAAGTGGACTGACTTTGATGTCTTAGCTTTTCCTACTGTGCCACCATAACATTGACTGGGAGCTCTAAAGACTTTTCCCATCAGCCTCAGCTGTACTTTGCGTTTAGCGCTAATGTGAGCATGCTAACACGCTAAACTAACATAACTAACATGGTATAACTGCGTTGGACTGAGTTGTCCAAGGCCTACAGATTTAAGTTGTTGCATATTGTACAGATTGAAAAGCCTTCTGGGACAAGTTTGTGATTCAGGGCTATATATAAATTTGACTCGTTGACTTGACAGTTGGAACACGTGAGGCCTTAATCCCAACAGTGTCAATAAGTGCTTGTACAAGCAGAGAAAGTAGCCTTTGAAATGCAAGATGGAAACTGCAAGGTTTAACCCCACGGCACTGACTGGTGCCTGGCCACTTGGATTGACTGTGATTGGATTGATCAAGTGGTTAAACATTGGTGAGTTGTAGAGAACTGTGAGTTGCCTGCATAGCCGAAGGGACTAGAGATAATTTGAGGGGTGGCCAGTACACCAAACCCACAGAAGTGTGTTAAACCACAGAATGGCTTCAGACAAAGAAGCACTGTGTGTTCGAGGCTGGCGAGCATGAAAGGAGACCGAGAGGTGTCTTTGGCATTCCTCACACTGCTGCGAAAGTAAATAATCAACTGTTCTTGATAGTAAAAACAAGGGGCAAATTACAGTAGAAGAACAATAGACAAAGTAATGGTCTGAAATCGATCAAGGCCCTAAGGGAACTGTTCTTGCTGCTTTTTTTTTCTTTTCTTGCTCCGTAAATATCTTTGGAGTTATATAAGGCTCGTTAAAAGCAACTGTGAAATAAAGTGTGTAACTGTGTAAAAGTTTTTTTTTTTAAATCAGCAAGGAGTCTTTTTTTTTTTCAAGAAACCCAAAAGCTAAGCAATATAAAACTGTATTGACGTCAAAAGTAGAATAGCCCACTGCGGGAGCAGAGGAAAATAAAGCCATTGCTTGGCTTTTGTCTCACCAGTATGCGCATTAGTGCACATGGAAAATCTATAAACTGAGGTAAATATGACAGACCCCGCTTGTGTTCTCAACTCCTTCAAGTCACGGATCACAGCGACTTCTCCTTTTCCAGAGTGGAAAGAAATGAAGTCACAGATTATGCGTCCCTTCACCCTCTTTGCCGACCAAAAATAAGCAGGGGCACCCAAAAGGACTGCCAAGTCTTTTTCATTCTCCCTCCAACAAGCTGTCATGTCATGTGCTAGCGGCGAGGTCTCCATGTGTCCAGCCTCACGACGCCCCCTGCAGCCTTCTCAGACTTGGACAGGAGCCCACCCATGAGGGGGGGGCAAACGAGGACTGACTGGAAGAAGCAGGAGTGGGAACATGACAGATTGGCCATGTCTAACACTAGGGAATCACATCGTCCGTGGATAATAATGTATAATGTTCCCTTATGATTGATTACAGAGGATGCCAAAGTATTCCTCGCCACGGCATTCTACATCTATTATACAACACTTATATTCCTCCTGCAGTATGAAAAAAGCAGAATGTGTTTCTATTCGTTCTCTAATAGAAATCAGGTGGGATTTCTGCAAACAGCCACAGACTACAAAACCGCTCTGTGTTGCAAACCAGTTCCAGCAGTGGGATCTGCACAGAAAATTCAAACCAGCCCTAGACTCTCTTGTTCTTTCTCCTCGGCGAGAGCTGTACGCCAGCTCAGCTAAACAGCAGCCAGGGATCAGAATCAGCATGCAGCAGAGGTATTACACCATTTAGGCGCTAGAAAAGGCTTAATTATTGTTGAACGAGACGGATCCGTGACATGCGCAGCTCACAGTTTAACTCGCCAGTTTCCAGAGTGTGAAAAATGAGTTGCTGCCTGTATGTGGCCACACCTCTTCATGACATAAACCTTCATCCGACCAATGCTGACAACCACTCACTCACTGCACCCTGCCTCCCTTTCCTGTACCGATTCATGATCGATATTTGCCACTTACCTTTCTTCGGGCTGAGCCAGAACCGATCTCCAAGAGGATCTCCTCCGTCCATGCTGCTTGGATCTGATGGCACAAAGGCCTCAGTGGCTCCAACAAAAACACAACACCTTGCTTTCTGCTTCCACCACCCAGCCAACGCAACGCCACACTGCTACTCCTTATTTTCACCCTCGTGAGACCCGCTGCCCATCCAACAGGGCACGCAAGATGTGTGTAAGAGAGAGGAGGAATGGTAGTGGAGGGGTACGTTCAGGGTTGGGAGGGTGTTTGTGAGAAAAAGAACAAGGGAATCTTTTCATCTGCGGCCCATAAATGCAGAGGAACATCTACACCATCAATTTTAAAAGGCCTTGCCAGCCTGGACACATCCTCTCTGTTGCCCCGGATACCCTGCCCCATGGCCCATACATCCAGAGGCGCCCACGCTTTATTCCGACAACGCTAACTGGGAGATACACACTGGGCGCATTGTTCGAGAAACCTTGCAAATTATTGCCCCAGACATTAAACATGAAGTGTGGACACGGGAGAAAAAGGGAGGACAAGAACACTAGATGGAGAAACACAGAAGACAAAGAACAAATAGCAGGACTGCAAAAATCACTATCAAAGCATCCACAACAGCTCTGGCTTTGTCTTATTCCTTGCTTTAAGGGGAGCAATTAAGCTTTTTGTAAGTCGCTAAAGACCAGTGAGTTAATCTTAGAACTGGAGACAAGTATTGGGAAACCAAAAAGAACAGAACAGTCCCGCCATGCAGCGCTCCAGTGCACATTTCCTTTCAATGTGCAAATGGTGTCACCATAATTCAAGTTCACAGGAAAAAGCTAATACTGCTGAGTCGTTATCAGTGCTGGCTTGATTCCAATGAGTGCAGTTGACCCTGAGGGATACGAGCAAGAGATACAGCTCAGACGAAGCCTGACAGGATGAACTGCAGCACTTTGTTCAGACTAATTAGCGCTGAACCAGTCAAAGCAGAATCATCCTGGTTATGTGGCCCCTTCCCTTGCCCTCGACTTGAGGAGTCTTGACATACATGACTAGATATGCGAGGGAGGATTTAAAACACAGAAGCGTTACTTCACTCACCAGTGTCTTAAATAATAGATTAGGCACATCAAATACAGTTTTGTAATAAAAGACTGTAATCTTGGACCTTTGGAATGTGCGCTCCGCTCATGGAAAACTCCAACGAGCTGTTTTGGTTTCACTTTTGGGGAGCCGTCATACTGCTGCATGACTACATCTGCCTGTGAAAAACCTTCCTCAATGTACATAGCAGAAAAGTAATATACTGTATATTAATAAGCAAAAGGAAAATGCACTGAATTCCGGTGAAGAGGAACCTAATTTCAAGTCTCCAGCAATGTAGCACAACGTGGACGTAAAGGCAGTGCTCTGTTTTGTGAAAGTGCAATAAAAAAATATCGCGGCCCTAAAATCAATAATAGTGATTAATAAAAATAATCATGATTATAATCTTATTAATACTTATAATCGTTCAGCCCGAGTCATGAATTAGTGAGTATTGTATGAAGGTAAACTCAGAGGGAGGTTGACCATCACAAAATGGAGCTGCAGTCTGGTTGGTGAGGGTGAGGAGGGAATAAAATGGCTGAAGGGAGCGACAGGCCTGGCAGTGCCACACAGAGACACAGACGTATGCCACGAGGAGACGAGCTCGTTCGCACTTCCTTTAAACTGTAGAGGAAGCATCTGAGCGAGAATGAAAAATAACATGTCCCAAACAATGCAACACGGTCACATTTCAGGAATAAAAGAAAAGAAGAAGGAAAAAAAAAAATGAATATTTGCTTGGTGACTCAGCGTCTGCGAACCACACAATGGGTGTGGCCATGCCGGGCTTTGGTTGCTGTAGCAACGCAGCCCACAGGTTAGTCAAATACCATGTGCCCGTCCACGGTTGAGGTCTCGGGGGGGAAACGTGGGCTTTGCTGCTGCTGCCACGGGCAACCAGCTATCAAACAACAAAACTTGACACGGGATCCAGTCTTTCCTGACTGGCTGCCACAATGTGAGGATTTGCATTGTAACCTGAAGAGGCTGAGCTGTATTTTTAGACAGGCATCCTGCCGATCAGCCTCTAATTGCAGCACCAGGATAAACACAATACAGGTGACTCCTAACGTAAACACACACACGATTTATTATCCTCACGACCATAAAACGGCTCCATCTGGAGAGAATGAATCAGTTGCATTCTTTCTTTCCTCCAGAGTGGTAGAGGGAAGAAAAAAAAAAGGGACTGCACAAGCTGCTCGCCTCACAAAAGAAAGACTGAAGCAGTGAACGTGCTTATAGTCTGTCTGTGGCTGAGAAAAGAAAAGGCCTTTTCTCCCACATGCATTTTCTTTTTTTCCCCCCCTTTTTCTTTTCCAGGGTCCAGTTTCAGACAGCGGTGCCTCACAGTCGTCATAATCTCTGTGACATTCATAAACGGAGCCGAACCGCCCACAAGAGGGCTCTTGTAACTCCATCGTGTGGGAAAGACGCACAGCAGCCACGGCATTTGGAGTCAATGCTGCTGCTCTTTTGAAAATATTTCCACGTGCAAGAAAGTCATCAAGACAAGGGCACGTTGGGGCAAACGCAAGACTCCACTTCCTGGAATCCTGTCGCCCGAGTGGCGAGGACAGACCGCGGCAGCAAGAGCAGACAGGTATGAGGAAAAGAAAGTGTCTATGTGCAGAAAGGACACTTGAGAAGTCGTGAACACACTCCCTGAACATTCTTTTCTCTTTCTGAATAAACAGCTGCCTCCTCCGTGAACGACAGGAGCGCTCGTGGTCGTCTGAATGAATATATCTCAAACAAAGAAAACTGGAACCCAACGTGTCCTTTCCTGCAACGGTGTGACCCAAACATGCTCAGCATGGCCGCTGTGAGAGTCTGTGCTTGCCACTGAACCCCAATAACAACAGGAGGTGGTTCATCATGCAGGAGCAGAGCTTCACCCAGTGGGTGGAGTGAGATATTAGAATGGATTACTTTGAGTTATTATAAATTCCAATTATAGCCGTAGGGTTGAATGCTTTATTTTCATTTTCCACACAGCATTGTCTGTGAGACTGGCAAGAGTTCAAGGCAAAAACACTGGAAGAGGATACGCCACACCCAGAGCTGCTCTGCTGCGGGATTAATAAAATAACAGGTCTGTTAAGGTGCATGTTCAAAGTACAATAACCTGGAGGCAATGAGAACTCCTACACAAAGCCGCATGATCGAGTTTCCATTTGTTGTGAAAGTCTTACTTAATACAGGCTCTGTGCCAGGTTATAGTTCAAGTGTCCTCGTTGCGCCAGGAGACGGCATTTTGCTTTCCCTCTTTGCTCGTCCTCATGGGCATGGCGGAGCTGACCACATCCTGTTTTTCCACCGTGACACCTCCAAATGAAACTCCTTCCTATCAGAGAGAATAACAGTGCAAACAATGGGCAGCTTGTCTCTCCGAACTGTAATGAAAGCCAGTGAGTGGGAGCTGCGCCAACACTGAACAATACAGTGGAGACATGTAGCACTACATTTAGCAGAACTCCTATATGAAAGGCCAGGGAGGTAACAGTCAGTACATTAACAGTTTGTCCTTGAGGGCGTGTGGGGACTAAACAGCAGAGCAACTACAGCCAACAGCCTATCAGGTTACTCCCCTCTAATCTGACAATTGCTTTATGTTTTTCCAGCCTCCTCTTATGCTTACAGGGATATTACTGCAATTAATCCATGAAGAAATTCCCCGATAAAAGAGGCGTGGGGACCGTCGTGTCGCTTGCACTCACACACACGTGTGTACACAGTAGAGACAGGTACTCTTGTGGCCAAAGCGCAGGCCCGAGACACGTGTACCTTGTGGGGGAAATTAGATACGGTACGATACGAGTGCCAAATGGATTCAATAGCGGCGTGCCCTTTGAAGGGAAATGCACACCAGTTGGATCAGCTTGAACGATGATCTACCACACTTTCTAAAGAGCACCCATGTGAGGTGTGACAAGGTCTTGACGGGAGTAGTTACTCACCCTCCGGGGGGAGGAGAAATGTGAAGCCCAAAAGCGAGGGCGGAGAGATATCTGTAGTACTATCCTATCACATGGTCAGACAGTGTTCCAAACACCGACAGCAAGAAGTTGGTGTGTCTCCACACACGCACACACACACACACACACACACACACACACACACACACACACGTACACACGTTCTTGGCATTTTTGCTTGATGAGTAGAATTCAGAGTAACTGGGCCGGCATTGTCTGCCCCACCCTTCAATCACCCCCACACATTGGTTTCAGCAACATTTGATGGTACGTCTCCTCTTATCGCTCTACGTTCACTGAGCAGCAGATATCCACGTAAGCAGACAGAGTCTCAATGGCTCCTGAAACACTGTAAGAAAACATACTTTTGCCCTTTGGCCTAATACTCTGTTGTGGGGGCCAGGCTACACAGTGTTGCAGGCCCTCCCTGGTTTATCAAACTGGGCGAGAAGACTTCCAGATGTACTTCTGAGGAAAACGATGGCCTGCGAGGGCAGGTCTTCTCTTTCAAAGGCAGCAAAAAGAAAAAAAGCATGTGCTGAAGTGAGTGTATGGGGGTTTTAAGGAGCACAGAATATCTTATAAATGAACCATGTCGCACTGAAAATGTGACACTCAAAGCTCAAACAAGCATCTATTTCATAAACTCATGCGGTACTTATTGGTGCAGATATTCAGACGTTCCGGACCATCCTCCAACGACAATGCAACCACAGAAGAAGAGGCACTCACCTGGAGAAAAAAAAAAAACAGACAGAGAAACAACATATTTAGTACAATCACACCTGTGGTAAATAGAAATACGAGCATGCTATGTTATATGAACACAGAAATGGGTGAAGTCGCTCCACCTCTCATGCACACATCTGATAAACTGTAACCAGCAGGTTTAAATAATAGACAAGACAGAAACGGCTCTTCCAAGTGTGTTGCATTAGCAGAGACAATTGCAAAGACTTCAGTCAAATGGGTGCATTTCTTTTTCTCCACGCACTGGAACGCTGCAGCTTTGTCAGAGCAGTTCGGCCAAGACAAATTCATCAGACACGCTTGAGAGGTTCACGTCAGCTGACGGGGTTTGTGGACAAAAGGAGAGCAGAGATCTTGATCTCGTGAAGGATGAAGCAAGAATAATCCCTGGATGTGAATAACACGTCCGGGAGGCAAAGTCAAGTTAACTGTCTAACAGCACCATCTGCTGGACAGAAAGAGCAAAAGCAAGTTTGGTGCTGCAAAGCATGATGGTAAATTACGAAAGCATCACAGCAGAGCCTGCACACTCTTACGCTATTTCATATATTATGGTATACAGAATAATTCATGGGGGCAAAGTGAGACATTGATAACTTGTAAGGTATAATAATTATCAGATTCATCAAGCACAGGCTATATGTGTAACGGGAACATTAGTCCGGAATATTCACAAATCAATTATAATAGAGCTGCCAGTGAAAGAATAAGTACTAAGTGTGTATGTACTATTACTACAAAATCTCAGAGCCAAATACTGTCCTTTTTCTCCGACAGCTTTAGTGCGATTTGTCATCCCCTTCCTGTCCAGTGCAAACTGTGCATCTCCACATTAAGTTATTATGAATATGAATGTTTGTGATAAAACTGGAGGATGACGTGCTCCTTTATGTGTGTTGAGAAAATCCTCATTTTGAGTTTTTTTCAGCTTACTATATGATTGTTTTTTAACTCATAAAAAGTAGATTTTTGTTTACAGATCTGTGGTTCTCACAGGACAGCAAGGCTACCAACTTATGATGATCTGATAGAATATGATGCACTGCTGTGGATTTGAAAGTATATGACTGAGTTAGAATCAGCACAACCTTAAAGCAGTGAATGCAACACACATTAATGCAGCAATACTTTGAATTTGAATACCCTTTTCTGGTATTACTTAAACACGTCAAACAGGTTTGAATGCAGAACTTCTACTTGTCGTGGAGTATTTCCACAAGGGAAGATCTAAATACTTCTTCCATCCCTGTAAGTTGTTATCTATACCTAGCGTCGACGAGATACACGTTCTACACAACGCTCACTAAGAGAAAGGATGAGAACAACCCAGTAAAGCAGATTTGAAAAATAGACTGTTCTTCCGAAAGTGTTTTGGAAGATTTTACAGCCGTCCTTCACACTGGGGGGTCATTCCACTCTGACCACCCACATCGCCCCGCTACCGTGTGGGACATCCCCCACGCGAGCTTCCTGTCACGTACGAGTACCGGCTACCAACCGGCAGCCCTGCTAGGGTTTCTTTTGAGTAACCAACACGGTTGTAAATCACCACCTTATGACTTTGGCGGTCTAAAAAAAAGGAACTGTCCGAGCAGCTGACTTGTCCCAAGTGTTTACGGCAAATACCTGTGGTAAATATTTCACATCGTAAATTATTAGTTTATGGTGCGAATGATTACATTTTTGTTGTTCAGCTTTAAAAGGTTTTTTGAATAAGAAAATGTGTTTGTCCCCAATGCTTCACATTCTGCAGCTCATTTTGAATGGTTATGTCTTCAGGATTTTATACCTCAATGAACAAGAATCCAAATCACCTTATTTCTTTATTCCAGACATAATATATGACCAATAGAAGGAATAACACAATATGTATTTTTAGGATAGGGATATTTAAAACTATGCTAGACTCATTTATCTGTTGAAATACCAGCCCATAAAAAAGGCTTAGGGTTGCAACTGTTTTCATTCATTCAGCCAATCATTTTATCGATGTATCAAATAATGTGGTCTAAAATTAGTAAAATATCCAGCACAGTTTTAGGTGACGTCTTCAAAGCACTTGTTTGACCGACTTTTCTTTTGTATCAGAAGCTGCAAATTAATCTTTCTGTCCATCAATTGACTAATCATCCAGTCCCATTCCTATTAATCTGACTAAACCATATATGCATGGTATGATGAGATTAGGTAGTGTTATTGTAGGGAATTAGTGCACAGAGGTGACAGTCAAGAGAATCTATTTTAAAAAGAGTCTAAAACAGCAATGAGAAATTCGTCAAAAAGGGAGAAAGCTGGACATCATCACTGGCTCTTTATCGTGTTCAGACTCAGAAATCTGCAGTAGTTACAGACATCATGTCACGTTAATTTGATAAGTGGCATGTGATACAAACTCTGCCAGAATCATATCATATTGTGAGCTTGGGGGACTCATCAAATTAAAATAAAATTCAGAAGATAATGTGAGAGGAAGCGTCCTGAAAGAGCTGTCAGACGCTCCTCTGGAACATCCCATGGTCACATTTCCTGGATGGACGGTCTGCTGCCGGATAGTGACATCTTAAAAATATGCGTGTCAAGGACAACAGGAAAACATTATTTTGTCAGGAAAGGGCCATTTATTTTGTCACGGGACGGCATCCAGCCGGTGTGATTTTCCCTGCTGTGGGTTCATTAAGGGGGCGTGTCTACGACGACGTCTGACAAGGCAGAAAACAAGTGCAATTGGTTCATTGCCTAAGTTGACCTTTATTCAGTGATGTCACTGTGATTCTTTAGGGACTCTGCTCTACTTTACTGAAGACGATTGAGCTGTAAGCTGGAAAAAGATAGAAAGTAAGTGCACGTCCATACAGTTTGATGAGTTGCAAGAGACACATTTACAACGAAAAAAATCCCATCCCCACACTAAATGTATATTTCAGGGTTTCTAATAAATATTTGTTCGATGTTTCAAACAGAACTCAAGATGAGCCGACGACATCGTCAGGAAAAACAAAACCTGATGACATCACGAGGTTAGTTTTCTATTGTCACAGACTGAATAGAACCAACTACAGAAAGTAAAATGAATGTGCATGTGTAAAATAAAGAACATTTGGTCAAAGAATGAAATTGTAAAAAAGAAAAAAAGATACTATGCGTAATGAAATGATGCAGTGATGGTGACTCGTGGGGGTCCGTAGCTCCTGTTTGGATACCTACTACTCTTTGGTTGTCCACTAGTAGCTGCAGACTGCACTCTCCCCCTGTGCAACAACAACCTAACAACCTAACACACATTCCACCAGTAATACAGCCCCAGAAATCTGCCCTTGGCTTTTCCTCTTGGCTCTGCAGTGTTGGGAACACCGGTCACTGCCAGACAGACCAGCCTCCTCCGGCCGCACACAAACATGAACCGACAGTACCCTGCTTCTTCTCGCTCTGTGGGAGGTCTTTGAGTCGTGCCGCGGCCTGATGGAAGCTCAGCGGGAAATTCTTCCTCGGTAATCCCAGAGAGTGTGACAGCTAAAGGCCTTTAAATGTGAGAGGAAGAATCCCTCCCTCCGTGGGCTCCGGGCTGAGTCAGCAGCACGGCAACGTCCCACTCAGCAGAGCACACGGAGGGAAATGTACGGTACCGCTCAGGCTGCTAAACCGGGGACATAAACTGGCAAATTAGGGAGCCGCTGGTAAAGAGAAGACAGTATATAGAGATATACTGTCTTCTCTTTACTGTAAGCATCCATTTACTACTGAGTTACACTTTGAAAGGCTTAATTCATCTTGGATGTGGCATTATGAGGAGAGGTCAATGCGACCACATATCCACTGTGTTACACTGTATTTATAGCATTAGCACAAAGCCTAGAATTGTTCAGTCATGATGTCTGCTTTCAATCCGTTGCAGAGTTATAAAATATTTGCACAAAAACAGAGAGTAGATTATTAGCGTGAGTTTTGTCCATCTGAAGTTTGGTTCCTGTAAAACGTCACTCCTTCTCGAGAAGAACGAAACAAACAAACCCCTGAGAGTCCTGGGGTAAAGGACATGTTTTGACGATCGGATATGGACCCATGTAACCTGCAATCCTTTATACGACGCTGCACACAATCATTACCGGCTTTAAAGCACGTTGTCCTGTGGTCCGCTGCAAGCACAGACAAGAAAAGCAAATAGGCTACAAAATGTGGACGACACACTGATCCAGTGACAAACACTGCAGGCAAGGTGCCAAGTCAAGTATGTACGTTTACAGTACGTTTATATTTAGGGCTGCAACAATTACTTTAGATTGATTGAAAAAAAAATAATCAGAGCCAAAGATAATAGTCAAATGGCTCGTTTTATCTGATGATTATATTCTAATGATATAAAATAGATCTAAAAAAGCTTGAGTTTCAGCACTAATTATACAATTTATATTTGTGTCATTGTGACACCGGACAGAGCCGCTGAACACTCGTACCCATCCCCTAAAGGGATGCACATACTTCATTGTTGCATAATGGCATTTCTGCTGCTACAGTATCATATTCAAACACTCTCAACTGATGAGGTTATAATCTATGCTGATTTGTTTTCTGATAAAGTTACATTGGCAGCCATATAAAAGTCCAGCTCACAGAACAAGTGACTAATGAAATAGTCTTCCCTGATATTCTCCATCATGTGCACATATGCATTGTATTTTTATCTTTGTTTCGGTATCAAATCTGTTTGTGTGCATGTGACATTTAAGGTCATGAAATTGATATACTGTGAATCGAGATTTAAATCATATTACAGTCGAAATAACCAAATGATTTTGTCTCTTTCAGGCTTATTAAGAAATATAAATACGCGATAGATCAAGGTCCTGTCAGTCCCAATGTTGCCATGAAGCAGTTCAGCTCATTGCTGAGCATCACATGCTGGTCTCAATGCATCCAGAGACACTGCAGGGACAGCGTCCCCTCGGTGTCACGGCAAAATCTGACAAGTGACGTGATCGTCACATGACGGGCCGTTTCTCGTCATGTTATCGACCCGTTTGCTGCTTCACAGTCTGTGCAGTCCCACCCACAGCCTGAAAAAAAACCTCTCCACCTGTATCACCTTACCTGTCTCCTTTCTCTCCTTTTCAGCTGCAGCGCTGTTCTCTCGCGAAGCAACACACAACGGCTTGCTTACCTTTGTTCGAGTAGAAGAACTCCATGCTGGACATTTACAGTGAAGAACTTTGGAGCCTTGAAGATTTACCGCCCTTCCCTGACAGCGCTTTCTTCACTCCCTCTCTTCTTTTTGATTTCTGAGTCAAAACGGCGGGGGCCCTTGCTAAACGTTTGCGTCCGATTAACGTAGAACTCCTACTCTCTCTCTCTCTCTCTCTCTCTCTCTCTGATCCCCCCCCCCCCCACCCTCTCCGCCTCTTCACTAGTCAGAGCCGCCCTCCATAATAATGTGTGTGTACAGCGTTGAAGTGTTCGAAAAAAAGAGCTAACATCGAAGCTGCAACAAAGGCCAACATGGGTGTCAAGTTGAAAGGGGCACAACAGAGAACGTGAGCAAAGGAATTTAATTAAATCTGGCACAAGCACCGACTACATGCAATGGCTGACGAGGGGTTTAGTTCAGTAATTACAGTCGTGTTATGGGGATATTCCGTGCGACCACATGCATGGTTTCCGTGCAGCTTTAATGTGGGGAAAAGAAAAAAAAAAATCCACCATCTAATGTGTTGCGAGAGGGTGTCAAATTCCCCCTACTATGCAGAGAAAAGAGACTGGGTGACATTCAGACAGAGAGAGACAAAAGCATTACAGATTACACGGACAAAGAGCCTGAATTTAACTGCAGCGCCGCACGCTGTAGCTCTGTACGCGCATTGTGTCATTTACTGGAACGAGAGGATGAGTGTGAGCGGGTGAAAGAGTGTCAAAGTTATATATAGTGAATGTATCAGGCCATCTAACTGGGTCTCCTAAAAGTCGCCGGGCTTGCGGCGTCAAAGCCGGCGCAGGTGGATGCCCGACGGCAACTGAAAGTCCAACATGCTAAATCATTTATAACCTGCGAGTCGAGTAAATAGCAGCAGTGTACGGCGGTGTCTAGTCAAGCAGGCGTTTGACTGGATGTGTGGGTTAATGATTAGCACGTGTTCTTAAACACATTAACCCAACATAGAGATATCAAGTGGACCCGAGAGAGAGAGAGAGAGAGAGAGAGAGATAATAGAAATAGCAGCTACTTAAATAGGAGTTCTACGTTAATCGGACGCAAACGTTTAGTTCTAAACTGGTTACGCCTTTCTTTGTTCTCGGAGTCTGATCAGCCCGCTATAATCCTACTCTGACAGACAAAAGTTTTATTTGGGTCCAGACCCTTGAGAAAAATCAACAGTGCAGCACACCTACTGCGTGAGAGGAAAAAGTCCTCGTCTCTAATGCATTTCCATTAACAGCCAGTCGTGTACATGCAGTGGTACATGTTTGCTTTTTATTATTTCACTGTATCCTGAAAGTGTGGATATTGCTGGGCTGCAAAACATAGCACATAGCACTGTATGGTGAAGTGGTGAGAACATTTACATTCAGTAAGGTTCAGTCACTCTTGTCCCCTGGATGTTCCTAAAGTCCTTTAAATGAGGACAGACTAATCTTTGCTAAACTTTGAACTACAGTTTTTGGACTCGCTTATCTCTTTTCATCCACTTGCTCTTTTAAAGCCGTTTTTTTTTTTTTTTCTTCAACTTTTCATTTACTTTCTTGCTATTTTCCCACATTCTTCTTGCTACTCCCCTGCCTGTTTGACATTGTTTGTGCTGAAAACATTTCAACTGTAAAGCACAGTTTTAGTTTTTTTTTGTGTTTGACTAATATTAATTCTAGTTGTTCTACCATATATTTCTGGTTTCAACTTGTGCATTGTACCTCCTGTTTAACTGTAATGTGATGCTCTGTGGACGGCTAACTAACTTGATTGGTTGATACCTGTCCTCCTTTATTTTAACACTGGTTACTGTAGGTCTCTGGGCAGCTGATGAAAACACGTCCTTGAAACACGTCCTTGAAATGCGTCCTTGAAATGCGTCCTTGAAACACGTCCTTGCTTCCTATCAAGTGTGACTGTGATAGCATTGCCTCAAGTGGAAACAAGTTTTCACTTCAAAAAGACAGAAAGCTCTATTAATCAATGCTAACATTTCTAGAAATGCACAAAGTAATGTAATTATGTAATTATCTGACAGCAATATTCGGTGTTTAAGATTAGGAGCATAGTTTAAGATAGTTTAACATGTTATATATTTAAAGCTGCACTAATCATTATCTTCACAGTAGCAATGGATCAAATGGCTGTGTTATATGAAATCATCATGATGAGCCCACAGAGAATCATCGGCCCACTTTGCAGTTCCCCTCAGGTCTACAGAGTATTTTATCATCTTTCAGCTCCCTGCTTTGGTTCACTCATCGTTTTAAGACCGTCAGTTTAAGATAAACCCACCGTACGCCATCGGCCCAGCGGCACACTCCAGAGGTGGCGACTCAACCTAGTGGAAACTAAAGCTGCTAAAGAGCACATACTTCCCTCAGGAGTCGGTGGAGAACAGAAAGGAAAGGAGAAATAAAACTGTAATTACATCCAGGCCCCCGGGAACCAGCTCCTCCAAATTAATGCGGTTGTTTCCGGGAGGCTACTGATGTGTGCATTGCCAACCGTTTGCTAATAATGTTGTGTTCACAGCTTGTTATGCTGCCCTTGCACTTTCAAACTGATTCTATGCTTCCTGAAAACACATTTCCACACCACCCGCTTGCTTGCTTCTGTGGTTCTCATGTCACCACCCGCTCAGGACCCGAAGCTGCAGGCTCACACACACACACACACACACACAGCTTTCACTTCTTCAAGAAATAAGTCAATATGAGGAAGTGAAACAGCGCAGGCTTTCTCTTGGCTTCTGTCTGGTCATGCTCGCAACGAGGGAGACACTAAGTCGAATCACAGCTGTGGGTCAGCCGGACCCTAATGTGAGGTCTTTCCCCCCCGGGTCCCACCATCACCAAAAATAGCTCCACAACAGAGAGGGGAAACTACCCATGATGCATTTCCTTGCAGGGATGTAGGGATAACCATTTCACAGGAATGTCCAGAATTGTGTAGAAAGTGCTTAAGGGGCTCTGGACAAAGGGTGTGAAACGGGATACATAGAGAGCCTGTGCAGAAGTGAGAACAACAATGTGGAACGTTTCCACACAATAAAAATGTTTCAGAACAGTAGGAGAGATTCAGGACAGCTGTAACAAACAGCAGAGGAATTTGATGTAATTCCCATGTGGTGGACTATCAGGGAAAAAGAAAAAGGGAGTCGCTGCTCCACAAGTCAACAATAACACGAGTCGCACAATGCATTGCCTCGCCCTATCTTCATGTCTTCATCAGCATAGACCACACAGTTCAGACCTCACAGACGGCAACTGATCTCAACAGTTTGATGACAATCAGACTTCACTCCCGTGTCTATAACGGATGTTGTATTCTCACTGAAGGTTTTGTTTTGTTAAAGCGACGACAATTAATGTTTCTATACAGAACTGGATGACACGTCTAACTCGCACGACGAGCCGATACAGATTCGCACCCCGACTCTGCAGTTCCTCTCAGCTCTACGGAGATTTGCAGCGTCTTTGAGCTCATGGTTTAGTTTTCTGTCCCAAAACGTTTGGATTGGTGAACACGCTGCAGTATTTAGAAGCTGTATGGCCAGATTTTTTCCCTCAGGAGTTGGAGGAGACCAAAAATAGACCAAAAATAGAGCTAAAAGCAACATGAATAATATTTATAATGCTCTTCTCTTTGCTCACAAAAATGTACTAATGCTTCTCTGGTATATTTGCTTTTTCACTGGCGGAAACCTTAACAGTTATCTTAACTACATCACACTACTATGATGAATAGATGTCAAGTTGAAACATTGCAACATCAAGAGAGGAACAGGCTCTAATTTATATTGAATCACTTGAAGTCCTTGAGGCTGCTGCCGGGCAGGAGAAGGATGCCTCCGAATGTACAGATATTTTTCTCTTTTTAGACCGACAGTTCCAATCAGTGAAGGAAAAAATAAATAGAAAGAAGATGAGTGATAATATACAAACGGTATGAGCAACCCATCCACATCTTTACAGTTTTTAGCAGGTTCCGCTTCACAACATCACACACGTCTGTGTTCATGATCTTAAAGTAGGAAGTTTGTCATTAATTGAAGGAAATTAAATCTTTGCAATCTTGGATTTGGTAATCGGGGAGTTGGGGAGCGGGCAGTCTGTCAGTATGACTCATTTGCTTGTGGTCAGAAATGATGCATAGTTTTTGATAAGAAAATATGTATAAACAAACGGAGATGAGTCAGCGAGTCACTTCCGATCTGAACTCCCATCCATATATAAATAATATGAATAAAGCTGCTTAGCTCAAACACGGGCATGGATGCAGAGTTCAAATCAAACACGCAACTTATATAATGACTTTTCTTCACACTTCAAGCGGCCCCGCTGCCGATCATTTAAAGGTCCTTCAAGAGTCAAATAATGAACTCTCCTCCCAAATTCTTATCTTATTCTCATCCGAGCTTTCAGAAACCCAAGTCTCATTCCATTCCTCTGACATGCAGCTTGTTGTCAAACACTTTGTTGCCTTTTTTGGCATTTTTAGCAGCAGGATGTCTCCGAACAAAGATTACATTTCTGTGGCCAGAGTAACATCAAGTCTTACTTCGGAACTGCAGCCAAGTTGGATTATCTAGATTTCATTCAGGCTACTGTAACGCTGAGGAGCAAGCAGACACACAAGTGAGCGGTAGTACACAAGTATTATTTAGATGTAGTTTTACTTCACTTGAGTATTTCCATCGTATGCCACTTTATACGACTCCACTAATGAGGTGAATATTGTACATTTATTTCAAAGCTTTGATTCTCTACATTGCGGATTCAGATTATGCATACAAAATATAATTAAAAAAAATACATTTCAATTGTATTTTCATTTAACAGCCGCAACATCAAAGTGAGACAAACATAAATGCATGAATAATTATTATCATAGAAATCATACATTATTCTGATTTGGTTCATTCTATGTAATGAATAATTTTGGTATTTTTGAAATATTATGCTAATAATTTTGTTCTTTTACTATTAAGAACTCCTTCCAGCACTGCAAAGACTGCACAGCAGCATATTAGAGATTAGAGGTAAATAACATGTTTTAAGTCACATCGACAGTCTCCATTAAAGCAGCTACAACTTCCTGAGTCTTCAAAAGCCTCCTGCAACTTGTCCTTCCTTTCTTTGTGCTCTCCGTCTTCCTAGACGTGAATCCAACATAGCAGCACTGACAAGAAACAGTTGCTCGTAAAGAGAGCAATCTGGACTGTAGCTTTTATAACAGTATCTGGAAATAATGTCATTCACACAGTACTAGTGACTACTGTGCTGTAAAACTAATTAAGCCAGTCATTTAAGTACCATCATTTCATTTTGACTGCATTCAGTCAGAAACATGAAACTATTGTAAATTCATCCGTGAGCGGAGTGGCAGCGTACAGTCATCGCCCCACTGCAGGCTCAGATGTGATGATGTGATGATGTGCCGTACAGCGCAACACAGGAAGAGGGCACCGTTTCATCAATGCACATGAAGCTACTGTAAATGACAGCTAATGATATGGAGCTTAGCATTAGTCCATTAATTAATGAGCAGCAGCTGCTTCATTCATTCTTAAATAGCTGCTCAGCCAACAGCCAAGTAGTAATGTCCCAAAAAAAAGATATGTATTCATACATAATCATAGGTGTACAGCATGGCCATATACATTTGTTCTTCCAAAAATGTCCAAAATGCGGCCTAAATTCCACCCACCACTTTGTTCCAGACTGAAGGATCTCAACTATCTCACTGACGTTGGCTTTCCCTCTAGAGCCACGTACCATGATGTTGACTGTTGTAGTTTTGAGTAAAAATGTTTCCACAACTATTGGATAGATGGTCATCAAATTTGGTTCAGACAGTCATGTACCCTTCAGGATCGTAATCGCTTCAGTGGCCCTGTTACTTTTCATCCAGAGACATCATGTAGCGGGAACTTCAATTGGTCCAATACTTTTGTTTCTCATGAAATACCTGCAGCCTTAGCTGCACTTTGTGCTAAGTGCTAATTAGCGAGTGTTGGCTATAAACAGGCTTCGTCATTATGTCTCACAGACTAATCTACTATCACATAATGTAAACACACAATGTTGGGAAAGCTCTGTGATAATGAAAACATTGTAGCCGATGGGATCTCATCCTAAAAGGTGTAACTCAGTGTGTGTCTCATGAGCTAAGAATCAGGACCAGGCCGCAGTGATGACTGGATGGAAAATAACACTGCAGGGTTAGAAAACCACAGGGCATACATCCCCACACTCACATGAGAAACACGCACGCGCACACACACTCACACACACACACACACACACACACAATTATAAACTACTAGGTGCAAGGTACACAGAAGACACACTGCCTCTCGCTCTGTTATCAATAGAGTCTGCGTTCATCATCGTTCCCTAATCATCATCTTCTCATGTCCGACAACAAACACGGGCCCGAAGCCGTCCTGAATGCAAACAGTGTTCTCTGTAATCAGCAAACTGGTGACAATGTGGCCGGCCAGTTTGTCACTGGCAGCGCTCGTCGCTCACATGAATGCACCATGACGGCAGCGCAGAGAGACACTTCAAAGAGTGTTCAGGCAGCCCTCTAAATGCTGACACGACGGCATGCCATTCTGGGGAAATCCCATCCTAAAAGACTGTTGATGACAACTGGTGTGGTTTGGAAAAGATGCAGCAATTTCACGATGATGTGTCAAGTCTTCTTTTCAGAGGTTTGAGGTAAATAGCTGTTTACCTTTCCCCCACACATCAGATATGTCAAACGGCACAGAATGCCACCTTTGCCACGGATTGTTCTGGTCAGGAAACAGAGGTGCAGTAAAGTAGGACAGAAGGAAACGAAGTCTGCGTAAGCGTGCTCGACAAGTGGGAAATGGGGATGCAGTTCGTCAGGCAGGTCAGTGGCTGAAATGGTCTGGCTCAGAAACATGGGAAAGGAGACAGGAACTCCCCATAATACCTACACACAGGTCAGGGAATTCCCTCTGACTCTGACTAGTGTGTGTGTGTGTGTGTGTGTGTGGTGAACATGATAGAGCATAAAGGGACTCAGAGAGCAGTGTTATTCAGACACTGTAGAGGAAACATTGTCTCAACAATGGATAACGGTGAGGGTCAAAGCAGAAGCGTAATGATTTCATCTCAGAAAAGAATACCGTTGGCTCACACTGTAGTGACAAATGGTCAAATAGAAATCCGACTTAAAATGCAATTTTCTTTCCAAACGTGCTGGAATGCCATACAAACGCATCACGACCCAAAGAACATTTCCTGCATAATAAAAGTTATTTCCTTCAGACAATGGTGGAGAGGAGGCTGCACGCATGTTAAGGCCCTCACACGCTTCCTCATTTACTCACAGTAAATATACTGGCAGTGTCACACATTGAGTATAGTTTTTTTCTTCTTTATCTTTCTCAGTTTACTGACATGAATACATATTTTGTAACATTGTCAATCAAATAAATGTATTTTTGCATTTTCTTTGTCCGAAAATAAAATAGTGAGTCTTATTTCTTGCATGTATCTTTTCAGAAGCTCATTGTATAGCAACTTTCTGTACAAAATGTGCTGCATGAATACAGTTTTATTGGTATTAATATTATATTAGAATTATTCTACTGATTAATTAATTATTTTTTGTACATTTGCTTGTTTAAATGCCTGGTGTGTGAACTGGTGGAAAAACAGCAGGTGGATTTATACTTAAAGGAAAGGGACAATGGCAGTGTTGCGTGGTGTAGGTCTACATGTGTGTTGTTAAACAAGGAGAAGATTCCTGAGCCCTTCCTCGATTTCCTTCTTTTCCGGCATCAGACGCTTTCAGGAGGAAAAAAAAACACGAGCTGACCAATCACAGTCCTTGCAGTCTCCAGGTGGCTTCTCGTTAAAAACCAACAGCATCTCGACGCCACGCCGTGGTGCCTGCGGTGTCAAAACTGTAACTACGCTGTAACCTCTTAAACCCAGAACTATAAATCCCCTTGAGAGATTAAAAGACCAGAAAGCAGTTACTGCCACCGGTTGTGAACAAAGTAAAAAGTCCCTCCTTCAATTGCTTAAAAAAATACATTACCGTTCTGTCTCCATTGATATAAATATGATCTAGGGAGTTTGTTCAAAACGAACCCATTGGACACATTCGTGTTAAATATGTAGGGTGAGAGGTCACATAATAATCACATGCAATATTCTATTCATCACGCATGTGTGCAAGATCAGAGCCATTCAGAAACAAGTCACGCATCAACTCCCTGGCCACGACAGAACAGATGAAGACAGGCAGATGAAGAAAGGCAGAATGCTTTGTTTTTTCTCCTCAAAGGCAGCTGTTAAACTGCATCTGCCACAGAGCGGTTGCAGGGGGAATGCTGAAGCTCAACCGAACGCATAGATGGACGAGACAGTAGCTGTCCGTGGACGTCTGTCTGGAGATAAAACAAGAAAAGGCCACAGGGATTTTATATGTCTGCAAATCCCCCCCCCCCCCCCCATGCCCACAGGAAGTGCAACTGAGACTGAAATCGATCAGAGGACGAGACACACAGAGAGAGAGGAGAGACTACCGGAGAGATCACATTAATTAAACACAAGGTACGATTGACAGCTTCCTGGAATCATAACCCCCCTTCCTCCCCTTTGCCCCTGAGCATTATCTAATGACACTGCACATGAAGGGGCCTACTTCCTGGGGTCCATGTCCGACTTTTGCACCATGGTGGGATCCAATAAATAGTTTCCTATTAGCGTGACTGCGTGAAGACTCACACACACACACACACACACACACACACACACACACACACACACACACACAGAGCGGACCAGAGCTGTAATTACATAAAGATTTATTCCGGTGCGCCAATGGGACCTGACAAGCTCGCCGAGTGCAGATTCCTCTGACGTTCCCGTCGTAAAAATGCCGCCTGGCTTTCAATTAATTCATTACGCGACTCAATACCACCGTCATATTCGAGCACGCTTCCTTGCGTTGTGTTAAGTCAGCATTCATTTAGCCACAGGAAAAATCAATACATCCAACTCCATCCTCCACCATTCTGTCTCCCTGACAGCCACCACCACCCATGCCTTTATTAGCCGGGTAATGGCATCAGATCACATTCCATCTTGCTTTGGTTCGACAGCATTCGAGACTTAATTTGGAGGTCTTGTATTCAATTTCTTATACAAATGTTGGGCTCAGCCCATCACCCGAACGCTGGACTGTTGCCACACAGCTGTATCGCACCACGGGCTGCCCAAGAAGGCAACGTCTCTGCTCAAATTGCCTCTTCCTGAGGTTCCGCTCTCGCGTTTTAATTTTTAAAAAAATGTTCCATGCCTTCACAGGGAACTGTTAACGCCCATCAGCTCATCAACTCTTTTGTCCCCCATCGTCACCAGCATCAGTGTAGCAAAGCACAAGGCCAGACACGGTTCACAGCGATGATGCAACTCCTAGCATTCCCCTGTTGGGAACGCAGAAAGTGGGAGTGACGCCGGCACATAACTTGCTCGGAAAAGGTAGAACCTGACAGGTCACAAGTTAAAAAAAGACCTCCACTCTGGGTAAGTGTGATGAAACGGTAAGAAGAAAGAACACAATCAACCGATCGCTGAAAAGGTTTGCGGGCCAAAAAAAAGAGCAAACATCTTCTACTCCATGTCTTATGTGATAATCAAACAGAGCTACGCCTCCCCTCGTCTGTCACGCTGAAACAGACATACAGAAGAGAGACGGCACGCTCACTCAATTAACTGAAGTTCCACTGCTTGAAATTTGCATGATGGGTTTTGCATTACAAATGTGCGACCCGAGTAGTACGTCAGTCAAATGCCGGCAGAGCTCTACTCCTTCAGTCACTTGTTCTGTTTGCACGAGCCGGGAGGCCGGGCCACACTCTTCTGTGTCAACAGCACAAAAGGTAGTCGACGGTGATTCAACAGCAGCGGCTGCAGCTCATTCTCTAGCAGCTCATTGTATCCACCTCAATTCTTATTTTCCAGTTTTAAAATGTCATGGTGAAAGCAGAGTTAAAAGCGTCCGAGCTTTGGGGAGGATATTCAGAGCTTCCGCTGCTTTTCAAACAATGCCTGTGTCGGACACCCCTCCCCGTCTGCTTTTCTATAGAGGCACAATAAAAATGTCCCTCCCGTTGTCAGCAGTTCGGCCCGTTCATTTCATTAGACACTAAAGTACCCAAATATTTGATGCATAAGGTGGAAATACCTTTGAGGGACGCGATCTCGTTTTGGATAGACCTGCCGTAGTCCATGGTCACTTTCTGGCCTCCTTGTGAAGAACGATGACAGTGAAGGATGTAAATGTTGATGCTGAAGGTTTCAATGGTTTTGCCTCCTCCCTTGTTTTGCTGAAGTGATAGCAGAAGTGATGCCTTGTCTAAGTAGATTCCTGTGTCTTAAGAGCTGCAAAGCCTTTCTCAGTCTCTCCTTAATCACTTTCCTCCTCTGCTGACCGGCACTCTGCTCTGTTTTGGTTCCTGTGATACACCATGTGCACACACACACACACACACACACACACAAACATTTTGTGTATGCAAGCATCAGACCAGCGCAAAGCTCCTCCCTCGTCCCCTCCTGTTCTGCCTCCACCTCCTCTCCCACCTAAAAACTGGCTTTTCCGTCGCAAACACACAAACACAGCCAGTCACCAAGTCCAACAGCCACCTGCACAAACCAGCCAATCAGGATATAGAGTAGATTACCTGTCAATCAATCATGACATTAGGAGGGAGTATGTCAAGGATATATATATATATATATATATATAAATAAATAAATAAAGCAGACGGTGGAGGTTAGTTCTGTTCATTTGTTGTCCAAAACACAGAGAAAAAGATAAAGCAATGTGTGTGTGTGTGTGTGTGTGTGTGTGTGTGTGTGTGTGTGTGTGTGTGTGTGTGTGTGTGTGTGTGTGGCAGAGCAGGCGACAACATCAGGGGGCGTGGCCAAAAAACTGCGGTCAAGTCGACAGTTTTCAGCTGCCTTCAAAGAATACTGTATGTGATATTACAATATCCAAAATCTAAAACAGTATCTAGTCTCATATCACAATATTGATGTAATATGGATATATTGCCCAGCCCTATACTGTAAATGTTTAACACAATATGTCTGCAAATGTAATCCTAAAATCTATTGTATGTGTCAATATGTATCTGTAAAAAGAAAAAAATACATTATTTAACAGCAAAACACATGTCATCCTATAACAAAGCACAGACCCACACAGTTTGTTTTACGAGCTGCAGTGGACGCTGGGTTTGTAGGAAACATGGAAAAACAACAACTGTGCAAACAAGCAAGAGCAGGAGAGGCAGCGTCAATATAAGAGCAACCTCCCTCAGGCATTTCGGACATGCTCGGTCGGTGAAATGCTAACAAAAAGCCCAAAGCACCAAAGGAAGGGGGATGACAACTGGCTGTCCATTTTCATATCCGGAGGCACACTAAAAATGTATAAAAGAAGTGCTTGAACTGCAGGTAGCCCTGAGCCTCCTTATGCTCGCTCAGAGGGAGTATACTCACAACAATGCTGTTCATACCTGCTGTTATTTCTTGAACTAGTCTGCCAATTTATTGTGCAGACCTACATCAGATGACTAAAAATAAAAACTCCTTTTCATCTTCAGCTTGTTGGCCAAATCACAAATCTACTGTTGTTCCTGGAACCCTAACGTGATGCACTGAAAGCATTCATTAATTTCAGAAGCTGAAAAGCTTTTGATGTGGGAATGAATTGAGGGAATAGCTTGGCTCCGTCGACACACAATCTGTGCCTAGTGTGAACAGATCCCAAACTACCCTTCCTCAATAAACTAATCCCTTTGTAGCGAGTAGCTGGCTAAGCATTAACGTCACCCACTGATCCCCCAACCCCGCCACCCCGACATCACGCAGGAAGCCCAGCTTGTAGCCAGTAGCATAGGCTGCGGTCAGAGCCACAGGAAATGGACCAGAATGTACCAAAATCGAAATCGAACAACATCAATTATGGCAAATCAATGCGCACTCTAATAATCTGTGAGCTTCCTCCTCGGCTCGGTCAGCAGGCGGCCTTTTAGCGGAGCTATTATTTCATTCCGCTCTTGAGCGGCCCTTTGTACATAATGAAGGAGGTCTGGAGGAAATGACTGACATGTCTTTGGCAGCAGAGAAGATGGAAGTCTAGCTGCTGCACAGTCAAGGAGAATTCCATCGTGTTTAGTGTGTGTGCTTGTGACAGCCTTCTGAGTACTTCTTGAGGATTTGTTATACAACAGGCAATACTTATACAACAGAATGACACACACACACACACACACACTCTGGACCATTAATGGCAACAATGCAACCAGGGCTGTACTGTATATGTAATAAGTTATTAACAATAGGCACGACAAGTACTTTATGCATAGACTGATCACTGTAAAAAAAAATAAAAGTTAGAAATAGTAGTTTTTCCATCAAGAAAAATGATGACCAAAAATATGACTTTCCCAAATGTTTCCCAATTTAATTGTATAATTTCGACTCACATTTTACTCACTGTTCTTTAGAGAGGATAGATACAGTCTTCCCAAACCCTTGTGTCCAGCAGGAGGCGCTGTGCAGTCTCTGTCGAAACCGCTAGCTTGTTAGCCGCTAGCTTGTTAGCCGCTAGCTTGTTAGCCGCTAGCTTGTTAGCCGCTAAAACCAGACAGGCAATGACCTCAGCACTCCGACCAGCACGGCTTCCAACACGGCTGACTGTCTCGGTTGTAGTTGGCCTTCCACGGCAATAACAAACTCTGGTTCCAACCAACAATAACACACATTTTCTTTAAATGTTTTACTAGCTCAACATCTTTCTTTATCTTCACCCGCTTTTTTTTATCTTCTCTTCCCGCCCTCTCTCTCTAGTCACGCCCCTCTAAGAACCCGGTAGGTTACCCAAAAGTTATTTCTGCTTTGTTCTGATTGGCTGCCAACCATTTTGACACCTGAGCAACCAATAGGTAGGGACACGAGAGGTTCAAGGGCACTTAAAACTGTAGGACACTTAAATACTTTTCTAAACTATACTTCTCATCCCATGAACACAAAGGCAACTGTACTGTTTAACAGAAATGACAACAAAACACATGTAAACAAATTAGCAGGGCGCTACATACCTAGCATCATCTGGTCGTACAGTTTAGTTTTTTTTATCAATAAATGACTTAATGCAGTCTTACTTATGCTCCTGACTGGTAAAACAGCCCGCCATAACCATAACTGTTACTTCTTCAAAAATGTATCGCGCTGCTTGGCCAGCAGGATCGAACGTGCCAATGCCAGTAGTGTCAGGTAGAGTTACTTGTTCTTGGAAGCAAAAAGTGATAGATTTGGTGACTAAATTCACGAGTAATCCCACTGGAAATGAAGCAAGAATCGCAACAAAACATCTGCCTCGGAAACGGGGAGGAAAGCCCGCTGACACTTAGCTCATTTAGACCAATGGCATTGTGATATTATATGGAAATGGGGACGATAGTTTCACTCGGCCATCTTTGTATTGTCATTAGGAAGAAAGAGCCACGGCTTAATGTGGGCTGTAAAAAACACTGAAAATGTCTTAAACAAATGACAAAAGGCAATGTGTGAGACAGTGTGTGTGTGTGTGTGTGTGTGTGTGTGTGTGTGTGTGTGTGTGTGTGTGTGTGTGTGTGTGTGTGTGTGTGTGTGTTAAACAAAATGTAAAAAATATATTTTAAAAACATAGCAGGTGTTTTTGAAGATGATGATCAGTGAGCACAAGTGTGTTGCTCCCTTGTATAAAAAGTTTTCTCATTAAGCTCTTGAATAGGGGGCAACAATACTTTCTTATCGATTCAGGAAGTGAGCAACGTGTGTTTGTGTTTGCCAACACGACTCCTGTTTAATTGTTCAGTAATGACCTGACTCTGCTGTGCCGTAAACGCATTGACACATCGCCTGCAGCTGGATATTCGATCGCAGATAATACCTCTAATTGCAGGAGCAAATTCCTCGGTTAGAGCGAAGACTGGAAATCTAATATTGGGATTTACCGGTAATTGCTGGATGCAATAAAAACCTGTGAGCAAGTTGTGTCTGACGCACAGCCAGAAGGAGGTCTGGTTGCAGATTTTGGTCAGATTTCTCCACATTGTTTGTATTTATTGCCGATGTATTACATAATGTGGAAAATGATTGCCTCTAACACGGCAACATGTGCTTCAGTATCTAACATGTCTTTTCTCAAATCCAAATAGCACTTTTATCCCCGCGCTTGCACAAACGTGGCCCTCCGTCTTCCTCCTCAAACGTTTCACTCGGGTGTTAAATTAGGGTGACCAGATTTGAGTTTGTGAAAAAGAGGACACTTCGTTCCGGGGGGGGGGAGGAGGAGAGAGAGGAGGAGAGAGAGGAGGAGGAGGACACTTCGTCGCGGGGGGTAGCAGTAGTGTGTAGCATGCCGTGAACTTACATTTACGTTGAGATCGGTCGACCAATGACAGTTCTCTCTACAGTCAGAGCTTGCGCAAGAAGGTGGAACGTGAGGGAGATACCATTTCCAAAACTTGTAAGGGGGTAATAACTATTTTCCCGAACGTAGCAAAATCCCGGACGTTTTTGGAATCCCTGCCGGACGCTTTTTTTAGGTCTTGAAAAGAGGACATGTCCGGGAAAAAGAGGACGTCTGGTCACCCTAGTTAAATGAACCCGGAGGCCTGCAGATGCTCACAACTGCAACGCGCTGCAACAAACAATGTCAAACAGCAACTCTCCGGCTGGTCGAGGTTACAAGGCTCCGTCTCTCGGTCACCAGCAGCGTTTCATAACTGGGTCTTGCGAGGAATGAGAGTTAAGCCTAATTCATGCTTCTCCGTCAGGTCGACGACGTACCTACGCCGTAGCTTACGCGTCGACGCAGACCCCTACGCCGTAGCAGGCGTAGCAGGCGTAGGCGTACGACGCGCACCTCCAAAAAATCCTAACTACGCGTCGCGTTGACGCGGACCGCAACGCTGTGATTGGTCCGCTCAGAACGTAATTTCCGGCGGTTGCTCTTTCCGGTTTGTCTTCCTACACCGCTATTTTTAAAGTTCTTGTAGACCGGTAGTAACCATGGACCAAACAGAAGAACGAATCATCGAGGAGGTCAGGAAATACGACCACCTTTATAACTTTTCTTCGAGGGACTACAAAGACTGCAAAATGACATTAAACTCATGGCGAGAAATCGCGCAAAACACAGCCACACAGGCACACCCCCCTGGCGGCATGGCGGTTAATTGCAGAGCCACGCGGACCCTCGATGCAGAACTTCGAATGCTCAACGACTCCGTCAGGTCGACGGCGTAGGTACGCCGTCGACCTGACGGAGAAGCATGAATTAGGCTTTATGAGGAGCGGGGCTTTTGTTGTGCCACCCCCACCCCGGCTGAGCCGGAGTTATTCGCTTCCGTGCAGTTTGCGAGGAACCTGCCAATCTACACAAGAGTTTACGGGCAGCCGGACAGCCAGTAAATTGCTGAGGGGTTATTTGTTAAGGCCCGCTACTGCAACCTTCTCCCAGCTTCTGACTAAGCTTCCTTTCGCCGCATGCATGATGAGTGTATCACTGCAGAGCATGCACAGCTAGATTACTAGAATCCTGTCAGTCCTTCACTTTATTACCTTGACAGAAAACAGAGAAACACAGCTTGTGTGTGTGTGTGTGTGTGTGTGTGTGTGTGTGTGTGTGTGTGTGTGTGTGTGTGTGTGTGTGTGTGTGGATTTATTTTACAGGATGTGGGGTATTTATCGGAAAGAAAAAAAAATAGCAGGATCAAAAAAGCAGGTATTTACATGTGACCCACGTTGCAGACTTTGACCACTAACTAGTAGAACCATGGAGCAATGTTTATTAACTTTAGTATCTCACGTACACAAACGGTGCGTACTTGACAACATGATAACATACTGTTGACCTGCTAATGGTTTCACACTATCCCGCTGATAAACAGCTGGTGGTGGCAACGTGCCAAGAAATGCAACGCATTTCAACAAATGGCAGTGAAGAAGAAGACTTTCCAAAAACTCAGCTCTGCAATGCATCTTTGTGTTAAAAACAAGTAAACTTAATGTCCGAGCAAATTCCAATTGTCGATGAAGACCGTGAGATGCAGCTGAACGCTCCGGAAAATGAAATAGTAAAGTAAAGTGGAACTTGAGGTTGAGGTCAAGAATGAATTTCACACTGGCATTAAGGTTCCAAATATATCCTGAACGCGGCTGTCAAAACCTGTTTATGAAGGCATACACAGAGTACATACAATACTTCTGATAAGCAGCACTAATAGACATATCAAAGAACTATCAAAGTGATCAATGTAACTTTTAAAGATCGTGTCGTCGGTCGTTCACGTACAGCTTTGTTCCCCATCAGATTGGAGCCGAGTGGTGTTTTATTCGAAATAAAATGCAGCAATTTTTAAATCTAATTGCCGACGACTCTTTGATCGAGGCGCAGAGCAAAGGCCTGGCCGCTTTTTTTTAAATAGTCAGTCGTTAGTAACCAAATTAAAGCCTCTCACACAGACGGGTCATCTTGGGTGTAAAACGCTGTACTACTAACTTCTCTGGCATATAGTCATACTTTCTCTGTAACAAAGCCCGTGCCTTTCATCCCACATAAATGGAGTTGGCTGTTTCTGTGTTGAAGAGTTGGAGATAAGAGCAGTATTTGTCTCCATGAAACACTTCAAAAAGTTGTGTCTACAACATTAAAAGCATCCCATAGTACTGAGCTGACTAGCCTTGCGTGCTACCCGGTGCCAATGTCGAGGGACACAATCTGCCTTACAGACTTTGAACCTTCTCCAATGGCTCTATTCTATCCGTTTCTTTCTTGTTCAGGACAAAGACACTAAACCTTCTTTTTGATACTCTTCACCTACGAGTCTTTCATGGTCCTGCTGGCTCACAGCCCCTCGGCTCTGTCTGCATCAGACTGGCAGCCCCGCTGTGGACATCCAGACAAAACATTCCTCCTGTCTGAGGTCACCCAGCCCCTCAAAGCTCCGGGCCCAGTGGGCTGGCTTAGAGCCTGGGCAGCAGTCAGCAGGAGACCAGCCTGTGATACAATATTTAAGCCAACGGACTGAATACAACAGATCACAGGCCGTCAGTCAGGGACGTGCTGTACTGTGAAGGGATAGTATCTATTTTGTTAGACGTTGTCGTTTCAGCTATTTCAGCTGGAATTTTACCTCAAACCGACTGAAAGTTTATTTCTGATTTGAATGTGACGTTAGTGTACACAAGGCTGAAAAACTATGTATCCACGTTAACAGCCAAACATCCAGCTGTTGAAACCCCCGACAGGGAGCTGACTTTCCTTCCATACCGATACAAGTGTGACTGCTGAGGAATTCTGGGAATTGAGACAGAGGGGAAGCGAGGCATGGAGCAGATGACCGCTGTGGGCTTCCTCCCATGCTCCACCCTTAAAAAGACCCAAGACCAGGTCCCATGGGGGCTTTTTAAGTTGTGTGAGGTCACTCCCTATAAAGAGACTCCCCCGCACTGGAAGGTTCTGCTCCGAGTCACATCGTATTCGCAGAAAGGAGATATGGAGGGTGTGATTTAGAGATGGAGCAAAGGTCCCCCACATCCCACCCACGCTCTGACTCATTGGCTTTCACTGAGAATCAGTTGCTTGGAGCTGGACCAACACCATTACTGGAGAGAGGCTGTCATTTCATCTTTATTTAGATTCGGCTACTGAGGGAGAAGCGAGGAGATTAATCCAGGCTCTGATTAAAAGATGATCTGAGAAGACCTCAAAGGTGCCTGCAATGCAACGGAACATGATAGTCATCCATTTCAGCTTCTGTTCTCGATGTCCTGGAGAGCTTTTTATCCCCTTAGGTTTTCCTGAAAAGACTCTTGCTGTGAGGACAATGATCCACTAGGGGCTGTGCTTGCCCTGTGAAGCCCAAATAAGCTCAACAGGCTCGAGGTGAAGTGAGAGGAGCCGACAGCAAACCAAATCTCATGATCCTGTTCAGTGCTGGAACGTAAAAGATCATAAACAATGTATGAAAACTAAATGTTTAATCATTTCTCATTCAAACCGGAGTACCCCTCAAGAGCAGCGGTAAATGTTAGGGTAGTTCCGCATGTCCATTAATTATGAATACTACACTTAGTACTATGCATACCTAATAAATGGAGTGTACTTCCTTTCAATCAGATACCTCTAAACCGCCACAGGGAGAGGCAGGAACCTCCGGAGGGCTGGAAGCTGGATGCTCTCATGAAGCTGGAAACGACGCCTCCCATGGGGCCTGGGGGGAAGTACAGGGAGCCAGCAGTGTGCGTGGACGGAAAAGCTTTGGCACTGGCGCGGGCTCTCGTCACCATTCAAACCAGTCAGATTACACACTGGTGGGGCACGCCACTTTGTTGGAGGCACAGCGGGGAAGAGACCTCGAGAAGCAAATGAGAGGCGGCTCGTAATGTGTTCCATCTGAGTGTCACCTCTGAGTGACCTTTTTTATTGATTTGACATATTCTAACATTAATTACATTTTTTTTTGTCTTGAAATAAAAGTAAAAAAATATTAGCAGATACATACAAAGTGGTATAATCCAACTATTGATTATTTTTAATACTGATTATTCAACTCCAAGAATTTTGGATTGCAACAATTAGTTGATTGATTGACTGTTTGAAAGACAATTAGTCATCAACTATTTTGATAATCATCTACTTGCTTCGGCCATGAAATGTCGAACCTGGACAAAGTTGAAGGCGTCACTTTGCACTTTGGAAGATTGTGAAAGGCGGAAAAAGTTATTTTCAGTTTACCACCATTTAGGACTGAGAAAACCAGAAAATATTCACATTTGAGAAGCTAGAACCAGCAGTTTTTTTTTCTTTGCTCTACAAAATCCTGAAATGATGTATTGATCGTCGGAATTTTCTTTCAATCTACCAATAACTAATTGTTTCAGCTCTGTAACCAGTATATATATATATATATATATTTGACAGTTTTGGAAAGCAAAGATAAAAGCTCTCCAGCCGTAGAGAAGACTGAGAACAGGCCTCCCATCTCACGAACCCGATCAATGCTCCAACGCGCACTGCTTTTTCTTCCTCTTAATTTCTGCTCAGCATCATTTTATTTCTTTCGCTTTCATTTCAGCACCCGGTCTCCCTGCTTCCTCTCCGTCTTCTCTCCCACACTCTCCGACTGCCTCATCATCTTTTTTCTGTCTCCGCTATGCATGACGGGGAGTTTCCGCCGGTGGCGCCGCTCTGACGGCTGGGTCGCTATAAGCTCTGCTCCCGGGATGGGTGGAGGGTCTCTTCCCACACGTCTGACAGATTCACATCCATTCCTTCAGAGACCTTTAAGCTCTCCCAAAAAGTTGACACCGGTGTTGTGTCTGTCTATGTTCCAACGCTGGCTTTCGCAGGCGATTGCCTCTACTGGAAGTCTCGCAACATCGTTCGGCCGCTTAACACATTTCAGATCTCGCTACAGCATAATTGAGCATACCTTGAGACTGTCTTAGTTTAGCCCAGGGGTCAGCAACCTTTCCTATCCAAAGAGCAATTTTGCCGTTTTTTCCACCAAGAAAATTTGTCTGGAGCCGCAAAAGCTATTTGATATCACAGCTTATAAAGTTGTATATATAATCATATTCATTATATTGACAAAAACTATAGTTTGTTGTATTTATGACATTATAGAACAAGAATAAAGACAATTCTTGACAGGCTATTTTACCTGTTATAACTATAAAACTCTTCTGAAGAGGAGAAAAAAAAATAGTCATGTGTCAGCTACATTGAGGTCAAGCAACATCACCACTTTACAGACTTTAAGTCCCATCAATATTTGTAGCTGAAGTGGTAGAGTGTTCCTCTACCACTTAACCTGCTACCTGCAAGGTAGCAGGTTCAATCCCCATGTGAGGTTTTTATTTTAAAACGCATATCTTTTGCGTCCTCACTCCGAGGACTCCGAGGATTGATGCAGCAGTTGAGGAATCGCTCTTCTTTCCTCTTCTGCAGCTTGATACTTTTCATCAGATGTTGTGTACTTGTTCTGGAAGAGTCTTTCAACATTACATGTTTTGTTGTTTGATAATTTCTCGCCACATATCAAGCAGACAGGTCAGACAGCAGTGAAAGCAAATTAATACGTCCAAGCAGAATTAAACTGTACTTTTCTCCGTGACTTTCCTTAAATTTATTTTTATCAGTTGATAGTTTAGCGAGGGCGGAGCTCTGGGAATCACGAGTAGCCACCTGCAGGGGAAGGAGCTTGACAGAATGTGATGCACATTTTAGTAAAACAAATATTTAAAAGAATTATTTTTTTTTTTTTTTTTTTTAAAGCCTCAAGGAGCCGCAACAGAGGTGCGAAAGAGCCGCATGCGGCTCCGGAGCCGCGGGTTGCCGACCCCTGGTTTAGCCTAATGACTAGAAGAGTATGACCCTTTCAACTGTCCCCCTTGGCCAAGACTCAGAAGGAGGGCTATGGCTTCGTATTCTAAATGTGAGCTGCTGTTATTAAGTATCCGTTCTGTAATCCTCCGTTTAAAGTTTGTATTTGATGTATTTATTTATTTTTTCTTGTAAAAAAAACGAATGTAGACATGTCTCTACATCTAACATTTATCTCCTTCGGAAATCAGTGTAGAAGTACTTCAGCGGTACAACATTGCTCTTGGCACAACTTTAAGTGCAGTGTACACGTTAACTGAGTGAGTAACGTACAGTCATATCATATTCAAGATCCATCATCCCTGCCCTTCAGCTGTGAATTCATGGAATGAATGTAAAGTCCAACGATTAACGATTTATACCGGAGGTCATGGCATTACACTCAGCGGGTTTCGGGGGAGCAACTGGAGCCTGGCCAGCGGCCACGCTTTATGTCCCGGCAGGACATAGTTTGACCGCGTCACAGTGCCGCTACAGCTCTACAGGAAGGCCCGAATTAGCAGTGATTTGAACTTTGAGATAAGAAACAGGCACTTTTTAAATGTGTTTTTTTTTCCAGGGTTGTTGTTTGGGGGAACGGGCACGCCCCTCATCAGACACACGAGGACCGGAGGCTTCCAGTTTAGTGTTCTATCGTCTCGAAAGCTGCTTTATTTCTAACAGATCATCCCTTTTATGTAACGCCGGTTTGCGCAGAACCCTTTTTGGCAAAAACCCTTGGAGCCAGCCACGCCATTTAGGGTAGTTTTAAAAACTATCTGCGTCTTCTGTCAAAGCCGGAGCGAATACGTCTACGGAAGGTATTTGGAGCTGCTAACAAGCTTTACTCCTCCGTCTTTGGTATCTCAGACCCAAAGAGATTAAGTGATCTGCTAACAGAGTAGAATGTAACAAGCTATTCCTTGTGGCGTGTTTGCAGTCCCCGAGGGTGTGTGTGGGAGTGTGTGTGTGTGTAGTGAGAAACTTCATGTCGAGTGTCAGTGTGTTTTTGCGTGTGTGCGTTGTCAGCTGTGTGGGGTGACCTGCTGTGACATTCCCGGCCTGCGTGGCGACCGCCACACAGCTCCGGTCGCCCTGAATGCCACTGACCCGCAATAAACTCATTGCCCGTCAAGCGAAGGGGAAATGACCGGGCCGACGAAGAAACAGGCCGACCCGCTCATAAATAGTCACCAGGTAACGCACATCACCTCGCGTCAGATCACGCGCGGAGGGGGTGTTTCCATCATCGCTCACTGAATGAATAATTACTCCAAAGTCTATTTCAGTACCGTTGGCAATAAAGCGGAAATGTTTCCACTTGCTCTGGCTTCCAGAATCTGGACGCGTTTCAATTGGAATGAAATTACTCCAGCTATCAAAAAGTTATTGTCTTCCCTCAACAGAGTGCTCCTTCACAGCGGATACAGAGGTTTCTATCGACTGAACAGAACTGTGGAACAGAACTACTTAAATTGCTGGAAGAGTATGCCAAACAGCCTGTGCACTGTCCGCTTTCACAGAATCCTGTCCTCATTTGTCTGCTTCCTTTCAAACTGTGAAAATTGCCGGGTGTTTACAGTGGCGAGGCGGATTCAGGACCGTCCCTGTGACCGGCACACTCGACTCTCATCATTTCCAAAATAAGGGCATGGAACGGAACTAAATTCAAGGTCACTTTGAACACTTTTGAAAGGATCAAACGTTTGCAAAACAGCTTTTGTTTAAGATCAAACATGCCTTTTCAATTCCTAAATCCAAAATTCTACCGGGGCAGTTTCAGGATAAAGCCTAAGGCACTGTGCGGCGAAACCAGCACCCGCAGTCTGTGGTTTAAGTCATTCCATTACTTCAATTTAGAAATAAGGATATTTTTTCAGAGCAGGACAAGATCTTTGTAATTAACTTGTTCTGTGTAAACCTTAGCAAGGACTCTACAAAGTAAGTTTATCTTAGCACTTGTAGACTGCGTCTGTAGGGTAAATTATGAAAGTGGGTGATTAGCTTAGCTTAGCATAACAAATGGAGGCAGGGGGACACAGCTACCCTGGCCCTGTCCAACAGATACAAGTACAAGTAAAATTGCCTTTAAGTGATGTGCAAGACTATTTCTTGGCCGGATGCAGCGAGTTTCTGGAGTCCTGTCGCCACTGTGATGTTTCCAGGCAAACCAGAGGAGATTTAACAAGTTAACAGGTGAGCTTGAAGATGCTAGTTGGGATATTTTTAGTTTTTTTAAACTTTGGACAGAAGCAGGCTAGCTGTTGCCCTCTGCTTCCAGTCTTTATGCTAAGCTAAGCTAATGTCCTGCTGGCTCTAGCTTTGAATTTACCGTACTGGCATGACAGTGGTACCCATCTGCTCGTCTCATGGTTAAAAAATGTTGAACTGTTCTGTTAAAAAACGTCCAAGAACACATGGCATCTCTTTGCCTTTCTGGTTGACCCATAATGACCTCGCTTCCTCCCCTTATCTCTCTCATCTCTCTCTCACAAGCACATATGCAGGCACTTCAGTCCAATTTTCACTGTCATTTGAGCGGGGAGGGGTGGGAAACGAGGGGGAGGGAATGTTCTCCGAGCTTTGGAGGTGGTGACTCCTCCGGCTTTTAAAAAGACCTTTCCATCTACAGTAGTATGCTGCACCAACGGTGTGCATGTGAGCGTGTGTGTGTGTGTGTGTGTGTGTTAAGCTGTACTTCGTCGGGATGTTTTTGTTTTCCTCATTAACTTTTTCATAGCTCATGGAGCCTTTAAGCTACCATGCATCCCAGACTAATACTGGACTTTATAAAGCACCCTGCAGTACAAAGCAGACACACAGAGGGTCTTTGTGTCAGAAACAACCCAGGTGCTACAACCCAAGTATTTTCCACACAAATGTGTTTTCCACACTCTTTTTTTCCCCTCTTAAAACCACAAAGCCATATGTTTCAGACCGTGTAAAAATAGAAGGGGGGCTTTTGGTCTGTGTTCAAATTACAGGTCAAAGCCTGGCAAGTTGGAAGACTGATAGGTTCGGTGCTCCAATGTGATGCATGATGGCATAATGAAATGAAAGCTGTCGCTCAGTCTGCTAGTTAAGCAGTTATTTTGCAGTTCAGAGGAGACAAGATGTCAGATTAACTGGGATCATCAGTGCCGTCGGTAGCGGACGTCATCATCTCGGGGACTGCTGCGTGGCAATAGGCAGTGAGAGAGCAGATCTACATGTGTCTCAGTCAGCAATGTCATCCACTCAGGCAGGAGCATGACTCTGAAAGGCTGAGTCAGAGTTTAAATGGGTTCAATCGAATGTGTGCGAGAGTACTTTAGTATCACGCTAGCTCGTAGGTGACCTTCAACCTTCACGAGATAGCGTATCTAAACCAGAGGGTCCGAATTTCAGTTTGTTCGTTTTGTCAAAAAACACTGCTGATGTTGTACATCCTTGAGTCTTAGAAAGGCACGTCAGCGGTTCCAATTACGCTTTAAGTTAAATGCCAAGAGATCTTGTTGTAATATTAGGAAAAGGCTGGTTATGACGGGGGTTGGATTTTAATCCATGAAGTCATATTTCCGTTATTTATCTATTGTAGCCTTTTGGATTTGCTTTAATACATTTTAAATAACTTAATTTTTTTACCTCCAATAAAAAAAAAATTGACTACAGGGACGATAATTTAGCTCTCAGTGCGAAGTAACCCCATAGTACAGGTTCAGGACTGCATACAGCACATAAAAGAAAGAAGAAAGGTTAACCTCCCAAATGTGGAATTGATGCAGCCCTACAGTCGGCTTATCTAAACCACTTTATTTGGAGGTCAAACAGAACATTTTGGTAATAAGCCCTCATCGCAGAGAGGAACCATGTATGCCCATAAGAGCAGGTACAGTCAGTTACAAGAGACGGGTTTCAAAACACAGTGAAGGTAAACATTTTAGTGTTTGCCTTCTTTATAAGTTTGTTTAAAACCAGTCCGTTCTCATTCCCAGGGCGTCAAATACCTCCGCTTTGTCACGACCCCCGGCATCTGATACCCACGTAAAAGGCTCCATTTGGTTTCTGTATTCTAAAAATCAGGTTTAGTGTCACAAGAACTCTCTGTATTTAGTTTATATTGTTTTGTGTATCTCAGTATTCGTCACTTTGTGTACACCACAGCATCAAACGTCACTTCCCGTCTCTTGTTAACATTCTCTCATCCTTCCTTTTATTCACCTACTCGCTCTCTCTCTCTTACATTCCACCACTCACACACTAACAGTCATAAAACACCAGAGATTCAAGTATAAAAGAACTGCAGCTCTGTAAAAGATGTTGAGCGTTTGACGGGAAGGCCGACAGAATGGGGGAGCATCCCACCGGAGCTTCCCTCTTCCTCTCTCTCTCTCTCTCTCCCATAAAAGGATGCTAAGGAATCCCAGCATCGTCACGCTTATCAAGCCCCACAGTGACCTTTGGCCCGAGCCGTGTGTCAGCGCTGATCTATCACAGGCAGCAGGATGCTGACACACGTGAAAAACAAAATAAAAACGGACAAAATAAAGAAACAGGAAAAAAACAAAATCCGGCTACACAAATGTGACAACGCTCACGGCAAAGCAGCAGCATGGCGAAAGGGACAAAGCTAAGCACTTTCTGAGGCACACACACATGCTATGCAGGGACATGCTATGCAGGGACACGCCCTGCACGAGCTTAATGCAGCACTTCACTTGGGCTGGTATATTTAATGGAAACATAATAACAGAAAAGTTCCATTGCAGAGATTTTCCTGTTTGGTTTGCATTGGCGGGTAACTGGCAGCTTCGGCTCTGAAAAGGGCAACGTTTGGCTGCCTGCAGTTTGGGGAAATGTCCTAAAATGTCCTGCAACTGTATAAAGACCCCCCCCCCCCCCCCCCCCACCACCACCACACACACACACACACACACACACACACACACACACACACACACACACTCTACAGATTTTGTACCAACGGCCTTCTTTCCATGAGCGTTTCACCTGGCGCCGACGTGCATGTGCGGCCGACCTCAGTATGAATTCAGCACTTTGTGTTTGGAGCAGTCGCGGCCAGAGGGGGCTCGCCTAAAGAACAGCTCGCTGCAGCGGGAGGAAGGAAAATAAGCTGCACACATTTAATCAATATTGCTGGCATCAATAAAACGCTCATCATATTTATGTGAGGTTCTTATAGGTGCGTTGTGTGTGTGTTAGGTGACTGAATAACTCGATAAATGATGTCAGCTCAGAGCTCACAGAGCGGCCGGCAGCAGGCAGAGATAACTCTCTCTGCTCTTCAGGCGGCGGGCATGGACCCATAATGCAACGCAGCCACGAGACTGGTTAGATGTACCTTCTTCCCCTGCTGCTATTATTACCGTATCAGTCCTTCTGCCGCGTAATGAAAGGACTGAAAGTGGTGTGAGGGAGCCTTGAGGGGCAACGAGTGTTTGACATCCCGATGAAACATAAACTAGATAAGAAAATCAACGCATTTCAACGGCAACATCTTCTTTTGTGAGTAGTGAAAGTGAAACACCTCGGTCTCACATGTGAGTGAGTGCTATATCCACTTGTTGCGGGTCAAGTGCTTTTCTCCAAGGGGCTCTTCTTTTGTTTTCTCCGACCTCTCTGTTAACACTTCTAAAGATGTCTGTCGCCGCTCAGGAGCCAAACACAACTTTTTGAATTGAAATCGTTCTTCATGGCGTAGCAGCAGGACAGGGACAGAGAAAAAGGCCTCACTGGCATGAGCGCCAAGTTCTGACCAGACACAAGCGTGTGATGGGAACCTGCAGGCGACTCACTCACTCAGCTGCTTTAAAACAGGCACGCACACCACAACAGTAGGTTTTAAAATACACATTACTTAAGCATGCCATCACACGCACGCACATATTCTCAGTCGCCTCTCGGCTTTTTAAAGATTCATTCATTCGCAAGTCTGTGTGATGAATCACTTCCCACGCCACTTTTCACCTCACACAATGACACATAGGCTCCTGGTAAACACAATCCACTGCAGTCATTCATAAAGATAGAGACACCGTATGTCTGTATTGGGGATGATAGAACAACTATTATTTATACAGTCATCAGCAAAAAATAAAGATGTCATCCTCATGATTTATAGTCTTGCACTGCAGTTTCTTTTAAGCACATCAAAGCTAGACTTATAGCTTAATAATTCACAAATGTTTGATTTACTTCTTTTCCCCTCGCTTAGAAGAAAATGGAATTTAAATTACCCTGAGAGCAGGCAATCAAGCTTGCCAAAAATAGCTGTTTAATTGGTCAGCTGAACATGGCCACGGCTACATGTATGGGTTATTTTAAGCCCTGTGGGGCATAGGACAGGGCCTTGCAGGACACACGGCAGTAGGGGGGGGGGGAGGATATGGATTCCAGCCGTGTCTGTGCACCCTCAGTAGTCCACCCGACATGAACAGGGCAATCCAACGCTCAAGCCGCCCGGCAACATCGACATCAGCTGCTTGCACAAATTGCACTAGAGGACAGCGGGAAGACAGCCAGGCTTTTAGCGCCCAGCCGGCTACAATGAGACAGCCGTGAGGAACATTAGAGAGCAGCAGACCGACTGATTGACCATAATTGCATTTGAACCCATTTGGAAAGTATTATGTATATTAAATCTAACATGATAGTTATCTTCTTGTTTTTACAGTTGTTTGTTTAGTTTTTTCTTTAAGTGTAAAAGTCAACTATGACCACTTTTACCTGTAGACATTAGTGTAGTATGATCTCAAACTAAACTTTCAACCCTTGTGGCTGCGGCAAGCATACCTACAAGCTTGGGGATCTAACGCGCGCTTGGCTAACTTAGCCATGCTAGCAGGTTAAAAGAGGCTGCAGTTGGGCACAGCAGCACTTTGAACTAAATGCTAACGTCAGCATGCTAACAATGACAATGCTAACGCTGCTGATGTTTCCCAAACTCAATGTTCACGCTCAGCCTAAGTTTAGCGTGTTGGCATGCAAAGTACAGCTGAGGCTGATGGGAATCTCATTAGTTTTGCACATTTTTTGTCATAAATATCGTATTGAGTATTGGAATAATCAAAATTTTGACCCGAAGGATGGATGGAATGAAATGGATGAAAAGCCATCACCAACATCAATGTCTGTACAGAATTTCACAAAAATCCAATAGTTCCTTCCAAACCACACGTTTTATCTCATGGTGGCACTATTGACAAAAGTCCAGGGTTCAATCCCTCCGATAGCTATTCGGATATTTCATCTGACAAGCCGACATTGCCTGACCGATAAAGCTCCTAAAAGTTCCTAAAAAAACAGCCGCAAAAAAACGTCTTGGTATTGCTTCCATAGATCTGAAGAGATGTGTCAACACACAGAGACACCACAGAAGAAGGCTGGACAAGTTGTAACATCCTACCAATGAGAGAGACAGTCTTCCCCTACAAGTTAGAATAGGCCGACAGCGCCTAGGCAAACATCCACACCTGGAAGCTGTATCGAGATGACATAGGCAAATTATTTCTTTGCATGGAGGCATGTTAAAGATATAATGAGACATCTTTCTGACATCCAGTAAAAGGTTTTACATAATATTGCAGTGGCTGTGGCTTACTGATGGCAGCAAGAAATATTAGGCTTTGTATCGGAGCCAGTACGTAGGACATATATTTCTTAAGAGAAAAAATAATTTACAGATCGGCCCACTTCTGTCTTTGTATGTGGCAGTATGTGGAGAATATGAACAAGGACAGGTATTCAGAACGGTCTGGTTGTATTCAGGAGGGATAAAAGATGAGTATCGGAGCAAACAGACACATTGGAACTGCTGGGCACCTCGAGAATGTTTACGAACCAAATGCTTTCCATTATGAAGCACCATGCGGAGTACATACACACACACACACACACACACACACAATTATGACGTATACTGAGACCTTCAGAGTCCCAACAGAAGGAATAAGACTCATAGGTTCACAACTCTTACACCTACAGTGTTCAATGTTCTACAGATATATAGCTGAGATTGTGCGTCATGATTTAGAGGGATGCTGCAGAATATGTTTACGTGTATACATGAGAAACAAAGTCAAAAGGTACAATGAGCTCTCTGATTGGCTGTGTCATCGGTGTGCCTTAATAAGGAGAGCCGGGACCTCAGTGGAGCACAGGCGCCGTCAAGGAGGGAACCCAGGAGAACGTCTGGAACATAAACACCTGCCACAGAGCCGGCTCCTGCTTCCCATTACCTCCTGGTACAGAAACAGCACCGCAAACACAGACACAGACACACACACACACAAACAAACAGAAAAGCATTCACACTCCTGGCAAATGCGCTCTGATGTTTTATCAATATCGCAAATTCAAGACGGCATTTCCCATGAAACCCGGTTGCTGATTGCCTTCCTCTACAGCACATGTTGGAAGTCAGTTTCCTATCAGTCTTTCACTCTTTCCACAATATGACCTCCAAAAACCCCCAAAGCCTTCAAGCGCTATTTGCACATGATAACGGCACCTTCTTCCTGGTTTGTGTCACAGAGCAATCTCCCCTTCGTCCTCTGGATTTCCTATGAAATCCAACCCAACGACACACAATGTGAGGCGCTGTTTCTTTACACTAATTACACTGACGTTTGAAAATCGATACACGGATGTTAAACGCCGGAGAGCGCTTCAAGAAGAAGAAAAAAGATTTGAGACTTCCACATGACTCGACCCAGCGACAAAGAAAAACATGTAAACATGCTGATACGGAGAAAAATAAGCAACAGTGATTCAGCAAAAGCCAGATCCTCAACGAGAGAGAGAGAGAGAGGGTGGGGGGGGGGGGGAGGGCACAGAAAACTGGGGCAATATTTATAGAGGAGCTCTTCCTCTTCCCGGTGATCGGAACAGATGCAACATGAAAGAGGAAAAAAAAAAATAGGATCTAGCGGAGGGAAGAGTGAGAGAATATTCACACCAGATATGGACAGGGGATGAAACCTAAACCAAACTTTGAAATGAAAGCTCCTAGAGGATGCTGCCGGCTAAAAGTGAGTGCAGTGATGCGTTATGGGATGGAATGGCTCTGCTATGGATGTGGATTTGCTTTCACCCCCGTCAGAACTAGCTCGTCCTCATCCCTCGCTCTCTGGATTCATTTCTGCGCCGCACGAAGGCCGCCCTCCCCACAAAAAAAAGAAGTAAAGTATGTAAGATAATCCAGCGAAGGCATGCAGAGCGGCACATGAGCAGATAAAGGGATAAAGGGATGCCTTGAGATGAATGTTTTCTGAAGAAAGCTCCCTGCGTCAAATTAATGAATTTCCCCGCCGCTCAGCGGCACCTGTTCCCCTCTGTTGTGACTGGATAACAATCAAGCAGAGCGCTCAGACTTTAACTTAACCCCTCTCTGAGTCTGGCCGGGGTCGGAGGTCAGAGGTTTGTTTGCACGGTGCACATATCAAAGAGAACACTGTAAATCCGGCGAACTCTTGGCACACACACACACACACACACACACACACACACACACACACACACACTGAGGGAGGCGGCGTGGAAGAGTGACAGCGAACATGTGCGGCAATCAATAAAACACTCAGCAGTCAAGAGACGCAGCGCGCGCTCTGTTTCCACACACGCCAGTCACGTGTTTGCACCTGTGCAGAGTCCGTGAAACCCAAAATAGGCAGACGAATAAAAGCCTCTCTGCCGGCAAACATGCAGAGACGCCTCGTCCGTCATCACATGGAGTCGTGCTGTGGCTGTCATCACTGTAATGCGAGCGCCGGCTCACCCACCTTTGTACTTCTCTCGGACGTTTTCGTAAGCCTGGATGAAGTCCTGCTCCTCGGCGTTCGGAGGCAGGGAGGCGGGCTCGTACATGGCCATGCTGGAACTCTCAGCCTCTTCCTCTTCCTCTTCTTCTTCTTCTCCTTCTCCTCCTCCTGTCTGCCGCTTCTCCTTTGGGGTCAGCTCTCTGTGCGTCTGGATGTGCGTGAGGCAGCCTGCGCCGTCCTCCGTCTGCTCTCTCTCTCTCAGCTGTGTGTGAACCCTCCACAGCTCCGAACTTCATTCCACAGCCACGGCGCCCCGCCACCCCCACCCCTCCCTCCCTCCCTCCCTCCACCTCCTCCTCCTCTCTCCCATAACCTCCCATAGCCCGGCTCAGAAATAATAATATAAATGTCAGGCCCCTCCTCTTAAAGATACACAGACTGGGCCTGCTTGCCAGGCACGAGCCGAGCAGCAAGGAGAGCGGAGCAGCAGCGTGCAGGAAGCGCTACAACTGGATTAGACTGTGATGGATGGCGAGCAGATTGTAGAGGGCACAGACGCACTCCTCTTACTGTCAGGCCAACAACACAGATTCAATTCAGCTGGGTGGGACCCTGTAATATACTCAAGACTGAAATATAACATCATAAATCTACATAAAAAAAAAGAAAAATGGTAGAATGACGGCAGTTCAGTATCCACAGAAAGCCACGAGACCACGGGCATCGCAGACGTTACTGCAGGATCAATGCTTCGCTGCTCAGTTTCATTATAACAGCGGGCGGAGTACCTTTTGTGATCCTTTGGGGCTGATGAATAAAACTTTTCCTTGTGAGCGGAAAGTAAAGAGCAGAATTTTCATATATTTTAAAGTTACTAATATCCTTTTAATTATTACATTTAATTATTTTGCTGTATTTAAGACACTTTTGTGATCTTGTGTGCATTTGTCTCAAATTGTTAAATTTGGTAAAAACTGTAAAAAAAAAATATATATATATATATATATATATATATATATATATATATATATATATATATATATATATATATATGTTTTTTACTTTTTTGTGGTGGGGATTAGTTGTTATTTTTGGCTCGTCAGTCACCTGTGAAGCACTTTGAGCTGCACTAACCTGTATGAAAGGTGCTCTACACATAAAGTTGCATTGGTTAGTTGACTGATGTCCAGCATGACTCTGCGCTCTGAACTTGTGTCGGCCAGCAAGTGACTTTTTTATGTCAGTGATTTGTTTGAGGGCTTCTGCGCTTTTAACCCGCGTGACAATTCATTTCTCACGTCCTGTAAAGCTAGAAATGTTTTGGAGATTTCAGAATGAGATGCCAAGAACAATTTGACCTCTGAACTGTAATTTTACTAGTTTCGGCAAGTTGCCATATTAAAAAAGAAAAGCGAAACTGTCCATAGAACCCCAACATTGTTTCTGTCAAAAATAATATCACCCCAGTCGCTGCAAAACCTGCATAAGTGCTCCGAAATGAAATCCGGCTCAGTCATCCCTTATTATTTCAAGGACACTTTGGCCAAGTTATAACGCCTTAATTTAATCACGTTTGAAAAGGAAGCAGCCAGTCGCTGCGGGACATAATCTCATAAACAAAGAAGATGTCCAACCTGTTTGTGCCGCAGTGACAATCTCCAGATGGGAGTTTTTTTTTTTTTCTTCCAACCACAGAGAAAGTTGATGCCTGCAGCACGATGAATACATTCAAAGTGCAGATATGCCCTTGACATCAGCGGGAACGGGGTAGCTAGCCACTGAATATTCAACAGATGCCCTGACCAGCCCCGCCGAGGAAAAGTCCAGACCAGAATAAATTATGGGGGAAAGAAGAAGAAAAAAAACTACAAGTCATACCAAGATGTCAGTGGTCATCTTAACTAAATTTAGCGGCTTTATTATTGTGTCAAAACATGATACATTTGCAAGCTGCTTTGATTAATACCAATGCAAGTTGTGGCATTAAAGATAATTAATCACAGTGACTGTCGAGTGTGTCAACAAACAGAGACGTACTGTGCATAGTTGATGGCTGAAGCCAGTGAGACTGAGTCGGAATCTAAAAACGACGAAGTAAAGAAGATATCAGCCGACACTATTTCCATGCTGGTTTGCGGAGGAGTCTGCCGCAGCACAATACCAGAGATTTGATGAAGGAAAAGGAAAATCCCTGCAGCTCCGCCCGTGTATCAGACACGTCTTTGGCCAAGGGCCGAACGGACATCAGCCAGGGCTCTTTCCCGAGAGGAAACGCGATAAGGCCACTCCAAAGTGTGTGTGTGTGTGTGTGTGTGTGTGTGTGTGTACAATCTTTCCGACAGGACATTTTACAAGCAAAAAACAGAATTAGACACAATTCCAATTAAATTAAACGTTTTGACATTTTTCTCAACCCTTACTAGAAGGGCGTCCTCCTCTTAGTCGACTCAGATTTCATTTGTTGATTATTCGTATTATTATTATTTTTTCAATGCTGAAGAACTTGTGATTACATCTCTAGTAAACAAGATTACAAGAGGAGAAACTCAGTTTCTTTGGTTGAGGACAGTCCTACTACCTATATTGTTTTTATCAAATAATATAGGTAGTAGGACTATTATTTTATTTGATAGTGTAGTATATAATAATAGTCTTGACGCAAGAGCTGAGCGCTAATGAACCATGTAAACAGAGAAGTTTTTTATGGCATATAATAAATTGAAACCCAAAATCGTTCACATTATTCTCTATAAAAGACACATATCATCATAAAACGTGGGGGCTCCTCTTATTAAAAAAGGGAGGGCGGCTATACAAGCATCCTTCAGAAGCCCAGTGCACAGAGAGAGATTCATGTTTGCATCAGCTAAATGCTCATGTATCCCTTTAAATGGGGTTGAGGCCTGACAGAAGAATGACATCACCGAGTCGACTCGGGCTGACAGATAAAACTGCTCGGAACTATAAACAGAAGCCAGAAGTACACAAAAAGGAATGGACTCCTCATCCATCATATCCTGTAACCAGGATATGATGTCGTCGGTAGCGAGATCTGCTCGTCAGAGACTATTCCCATCGGGCCACACTCACATTTCCCGGTGCCCGAGTAGTGTCCGTCTCAAACTGCTGGCTAATACACGCAGAAGCAAGGTGAAGATATTTTAAAAAACGGAACATTTAGCACCTCACCCTGCCATTAACACTCACTCACACGGGATCTCATCATCATGTCATGTTGCTCGACACACACAGTGGTGACACGGAATGGCCAGCCTCATGTCCACTCCTAAATAGCTGGACAACCAAATCTGGCTCCAGCACATCTGTTCGTTTACTTAAGCTGCAACTTTAAACGGCTCCTGATCTCGTGATCTGAACGAGTATGTGAAAATGAGTGTGTGTGTGTGTGTGTGTGTGTGTGTGTGTGTGTGTGTGTGTGTGTGTGTGTGTGTGTGTGTGTGTGTGTGTGGAGCCTCAGGTTGGTTTCCCAGATCACATTCAACAATACTCAACAGGTGCATGCAGGCGTGAAGTATTCTTTTGCTTGCTCGCACAAGCTTTCCAGATTAGAAGATGTGAATGTGTTTGTGCATGTTTTCAATGTATGAACCCCTTAACGTGTGTGTATGTGCACACTTGCCTCATGTCTACATGCAGTAGTACGCATGTATGTATGTATGCGTGTGTTTGTGTAAGCTGTGAAAGTAAAAAAAAAAAAAACACTAACCGGTCAACGTTGTATAAAGGCAAGCGGCAACCTCCGGTTCTGAAAAGCTACCTTGTGATTGACTAAAACGGCTTTGTCCGATCTGGGATCCGGTGTTTTTGTTCATCGTTTCCCAGGGTGTTTTCACTTTATAAAATGCCTCTACGTGTCACTTCTGGTTGAGAAAAAACCCGATGGTGACGACCAAAAACTAAGATGGCGACGGATAAAATGCCGAACTTGAGGCTCCACAACAGCAGTCCACAAACCGATGGGTAACGCCACGGCGACCACGTACACTTCTTATATACAGTCTATGGTTTAAGTCTGGTTTGTCTAGTTAGCCAAACTTAGTGAGGTACAGTGTCAAATTCTAACATCAAACAAAGGAAAACACATACCTGCAGAAGACAATGAAACACACAAAGTGTCTTCTGGTCTCTCACTCTTTCTGCACATCCGCTTCCTAAACACGCAAAACAGAATTTACACAAAGAAAATATATGTCATGGCGGCCCGATGTAATACAAATGGCGCCAAAGAGGCTAAATGTAACAGGCACAAAACATATATTTTCAGGGTCTAAATGACACGCAACAGCTGGACCTAGGGCTGTGCGGTATACCGGTTTGAACCGTATCCCGGTTAAAAAATTCCATACGGTATGAATTTTTCATATACAACTGTTGTTGCTCTACGCCGGTCACCTAGACAGCGGTGCCGTCAGCGAGCCATGCATAATCGCAACAACAGCAGGCAGTAACATTTATTTTTTACAGCTTAATACTGGGAGCGCAGTGGAGCTACTTAGCTCTCAGGGTAACTTTCTTCAGTCATGGTTCAAAATGACATTGCCGAACTGCATGTTGGGAAGGCCAGTTGCAGCGAGTGTAAATTTATAACAAGTTTGAACCATGACTGAAGTAAGTTACCCTGACAGGTAAGTAGCTCCACTGAGCTCCCAGTATTAAACTGTAAAAAATAAATGTTGCTGAGGTTGCGGCCATACACGGCTCGCTCACGGCACCGGCGCTGTTAATGAATCAATGTGTTTACTCGTTAAAAAAATAAAAATACTGTGAAACTGCCAGAATCTTACAAAATACCGTGATATGAATTTTTGGCCATACCGCCCAGCCCTAGCTGGACCCCGTGATTGTATTAGCAATTTACCGCGTGTAACATAACCGGTTACATTTTTGGAGAATATAACCAAAATAGTGCAACGTCATTTTCCTAACAACTTACCCTCAGCAATGCAGAGGTTGCGGTCGAATAGTCCTTTTTGGTTAGGAACCTTTCTAACTGAGTGAAATGACCCGGAAGTACCTAAATGGCCGCCATGATAAGTGCTGGTCGAATTATCTAAACGCAAAGGAAAGGAGCTTCAATGCTTCCTAACTTAGCTCCTTTAGCATCGGAACCACTGGACCTGCATTTTCGAAAGGAAAGGAGATAATGCCGACCCACAATTCCTTGCGGCGGCAACATTCAAAGTGAGGTATCATTCGGCCGTTCACAAGAACAAACGATCATGAAGAGAAACGCAGATCATGTAAATAACCGTTGCTATAACTTGGAAATACTTTCAATAATCTGTTAAACCTGCTGGCAAACTATGAATGTTACGTTGCTGAAAACTGCTGTAAAGTGATCAAACTGCTGTATTGATATTCTCTCTCTCGCCCTCATTCTTTTATTTTATTTGACTTCAGTTACAGAAGGTTTAATGAAAGAGTTAAACTGGACGAGCTCTTGAGTCTGAGTCATGTTTCTGATTATCATCTTTTTAATCAACTATTTTGTCGCATTACAATATAACACTATCAAGACAACACGAGTTGTGTGGTGTTTCATAAACTGTTGTCTGCATATTTTTATGATCATATTATAATCTGCATATAAGCCATAACAACAAAAAGGGATATGAGACACACATCGTTAGTGTGATAACTTATTTAATTCAGCATGTTTGAAACTGAACAAAGAGAGTTTAGTAGCTTTGTACTCTGTGAAAAATACGTTGGTTTCACTTTCATATTCCTTCGTTCATTTCTATTCCAACCTCGTTAATAAAGTAAAACTATGAACCAGGTTGTTTATGTCGTCTGCATGACGCAACACTGTAAGAAGACGGACGAAGTATTTCAGATGTGCTTTATTGTGGCCTGAGATGGACTACAGCATTGTAGTTTCAACACTGCAGACTGACCGACGTCACTAACATGCGCCTGCCGTCGCTTCATAACTACGTTGATTAGTGAAAGTGGAGTCGGATTTGCCAAACACCGCGGTGGTCTTCTCCTAATTCCTTCCCATCTTTCCTTAACCCCGTGACGTTTTCCACGGAGGTTAAGGAAAAGTGCTTAGGGTTAGACGTTAGGAGGTAATTATTTGACTATTTGACCGCAGCCAGAATATCAATAGTGAGGGGAAGATGGGATAAAAATAAACATAATACTAAATAAATATATATAACAAAAAAAAAACAGAGCCCATATTTTCTCAATAATATTTGTTATTCTAATGATGCGTTCACACCAAAAGAGTTGTGAAATATTAGCGCGAGTAGATTACATGTTAAATCAATGCACAGACGCGAATGGTTGCGGAAAAGCGAATTTTTCGCCGGGCCGCGCAAAATATTTCAACTCCGCCCGTCATCACCGCCGTCCTACCGTTGCTGAATCAAACTGCTGCTCGTCCGCCTGAAGTAGCGCTGGAAGCAGCTTCATTCAGACACTCGTCCTGGAGGAGTCGGAGCTGTGTGTGACTACGGATAATATTATGAACCCAGCGTTTGATGTTCCGACGTTCGTGGGACTTCCACAACAAGTATAAAGCAGAACTAGTGGTTATTTCAATGGTGAATGGCGGAAATAGTAACTGTTTTCACGGAGTAAAGCCACGGAGATACCATTAGAAATGGTTGTTATCCCTTCCATGGTGGATAGCGGAAATGAAAACTGTTTTACAGAGAAAGCCGCGCCCCCTTTCCGCCGCGAATGGTTGCGAAAAAGCGAATTAAATCACATAAAGTCGAGCAACTAAAGTCAGGCGAAAAAGCGTTGAGAAAACTCTTTTGGTGTGAACGCAGCATAAGATACTAAAATAGTACTCAATAGCACTTGAGTTATTTTGCAGAATACTTATTATATCAAACTGTACTTTTTCCTTGCTGAGGCTTCCAATTAGCTGTCTTCTTTCATGCTCATATTTCTGACCATAGAACAAAATAACATGTTCTATTGTTTCCTCTTCCTCACAATTGTTGCATTTGCCTGTATCACAGTTTCCCTAATTTTTGTAGCGTACTGTTCAGCCGAGTGTGTCCAAATCGCAGTCTTGATATCACTGTTTATTCTCTCCTGTTCCTGCCCATCTCATTTCTTCCACTTTCCTCTGGACCAAAACATCATCCTTTTCTGTCCTCCTCCCATTGCTTCTGCCACCTTTCCTTTAACCTCTTTTTAATAATACTTTTGGTTTCTGATTTGTTAAAGTTGACTGCAACTTATGTGCAGCTATTTTTTGCAGCTTTATCTGACATTTCATTCCCTTTGACACCAACATGTGCTGGAACCCATAGGAACACTACTGTCAGACCCACCATTTGAATTATATATAATGTTTGTTGTATTTCAATAAGGATATCTGGTCTACTGTCTGAATGGCTGTTCTGTAAGCTGTCTAATGATGAACTGGAGTCTGAATAAATGATTGTCCTCGATGGTCTTGTGTCCTCTATCCACTGTAATGTGAACAATATTGCCAGCATTTCAGAGACGTAATTTCCGCAGATTTAAGAAATAATGCTAAATAAAAATAACTCATGAAGATCAAATTCACATACGCAACAGAATCGTTAAATGATAAACAAAAATATTACCAATTGAAAATAAGAAATGATGACGTGTATTTTTGAACTCCGTTACATATAAACAATCCATTTTGCAACATTCAGATTGCATTCACAGCTGCAGTTACAGATGCTGCAAGTATGCAGCTGGCCAGTAAACCGCCTCTGTTTGATATTCTAGTGGGGCCGACTCTCAAGACGAGGGACGATACATCATTAACGTTATTGATGTTGATTTTCACGCCATTCTGTTGTGAGAAGGAGACGCCAGTCTTTACAAATCACAGCACATCTTTTATGCTTAAAGTGTCGAGGGGGTTACTGAAGCACAGCTCACCGCTGATGGGAAAAGACGTGGGGGGAAAACAAACATTGTGCACACGCACACACACACACACACACACACAGTAGTGTAATACTAGCCAACAGCTAGAGTGATAGTCTGGCTTTGGAAGATGACAAACCGCTCAACAATAGTGTGTTATCCCTGTTATTACGGGAGAATTTATGGCCGGCTCCCACTGAAACAGGACTTATCCTCTGCTGGATTTTGATGGAATGGAAATGATTTTGTCCGTGGTTTGAAAGTCCAGGGATCTCTCTGTGGTCATTTCCTTCCTTGTATTTTCAACTGAAGCTTTCCTTGCTATAAATCAACCAAAACTGAACGTATGCCATTGTGAATAGCAGACATTAGACGATGATTTATAGCATTGCAAAGGCACTAAAAGTCCAAAAACCTTTGGATTGTGCTAAGTGTTTTCACATTGAAAGCACCTTCATTCATTTTTGTCAGTGTATCAACTTATCGTCATCAGCCAGTTGGCCAGTTAGCCAGGGCTGGGGCGGACTGGATTCTGTAATAACAGTAACACAAGCACCGAAACAGACCTGGCTCCCTCTACTGGATGTCCACGGCAGTGTCTGACTGAAACGCACTGATGCACAGAAGTGAGAAGTGTTTGTGTGCTTTTCCTCTCTTTTTTTGCTTGGGTCTGTCCATTTCACTACGGCTCGTTAACAAAAGTTCAAAGCTGGTGGTGAGGTTCAGCATTCCTTCCCTGATTCAGCATGTAATGAGGAAAGGTGCTAAGGTCAAATCTGTAAAAAAATAAATATATATATATATATATATATATATATATATATATATATATATATATATATATATAAGAAGATGAAGAAATAAGGCGGTTCTGTCTGATGGACTCCTTCAATGAGTCTAACACACAAGAAACACACTGTGCAGCAGTGTTGTATAAAGTACCCACAAGCCGTACTTGAGTAAAAGTAAAGATACCTTACTGGAAAATTACTCCAGTAAAAGTAAAAGTCACCTATTAAAATACTACTTGAGTAAAAGTCTTAAAGTATCTGATATTTTCTGTACTTAAGTATCAAAAGTATTTTTCTGATATAAAATGTACTTAAGTATTGAAAGTAAAAGTACAAGTACATGCTTTTAATAAAAAAGCAAATGGTCAGAATTTTGAGAATTATGAAGTTTATTCTTTTAAGTGCTGTGGTCACCGTGACCAAGGACCAGGAGTTGTGTTGATAAAATAACTGGGTTGGCTGTGATCCATCCATATATATTATGTTCAACATAATATATTGTACCTAAGTATACTTTTGCATCTACTATGAACTTATCATCATAATTCTCCAAAAAGCAATATGACACTATGAAGGAGTTGTAACAGTGTGGTTATAAGTATGCTCATTCCGCCCGCCGTGGGTCTCTTGGTACCGGTCTGTGGGTCTCTTGGTACCGGTCTGTGGGTCTCTTGGTACCGGTCTGTGGGTCTCTTGGTGCCGGTCTGTGGGTCTCTTGGTACCGGTCTGTGGGTCTCTTGGTACCGGGCCACAGAAAGAATGAATGAAACATTTAAATTAAATTAAAAAAAATCAAGGCCGGAAAGATGTTTTATTGTGAAAAATGACCGCATACATCCGTCTGTGGTAACCTCAGACGGAATCTCTTGACACATGTCAATATGTTACGTTACTCTAAAAATGAAACGTAAGTCTGTTACAACTCTGTCGGTGATCTGGAAACCAAGGCAGAGTATCCTGAGATCGCCAAAAAAGCATGAAAACCTGCTTCCATTTCAACATCCTGTCTTTGTGCAGCGTGTTATAAGTTAAGCAGTAGACTGGACTAAAGGTTTAGTTAGCAGTAGAGTCAGTAGACTGGACATAACGAACACACGTCAGGTGTCGTTGTCTCCTGTCTTTCCGAGGTCGGACCCGGTCTGTGAAAATATTGTCTTCACGTAACCGGTCCGTGACGCATAAAGGTTTGGGAGCGCTGGACGAGAGGATGTAGAGGGAAAATGCAGAATATTGTGATTCGCAAAACCTGCTTGGTGGAGTCTGTGTTCCACCACAGTCCCCGATGTTGATTTTGTAGCGAGTAACGAAGGTTTCAGGAGAAATGTATCGGAGTAAAAGTATCAATTTTCTTTGCAAAATGTAGTGAAGTAAAAGTAAAAGTAAACAGAAATATAAATAGTAAAGTAGAGTACAGATATCCCCAAAAACTACTTAAGTACAGTAACGAAGTATTTCTACTTCGTTACTATACACCACTGCTGTGCAGTCAATGCTTTTTGAGTCGGGTGTCAGAAATGAGACACATTTTCCAGAAGATGTGAGGAAGAACACGTCCAGGCTGCCGGCCTCTTTGACAGAAGGTGCCACCTAGTGGACAAATGGCTTATTGCTGTTTGAAGGTTGGACTAACAGCTGAGGTCAATTGACATCGAAGAGCTGCATTGATGATGAGATGACATTTAATAAGCTATTGTAGTTGTACTGCGGCCTTCACACTGTACGTGAATCAGATCAGCAGACAGAAAATATTATATGGAGTACATTCAGCTCTAATGCTTCCATTAAACGTGTTTTATTGCACTCAACATTAAAGCCGCCGCCTGAGGGAAGTCTGCATCTATGGAGTGACCGCCGGTGGTAATAAAAAGGGGGGATCCATTCTCTGGTCCTGCCACAGTGGCACTGAAAACATGGGGAACAGACTCACATATTACCCATACACCCTGTAATATACGAGCAAACTACTGCTGAGATACTCCACTCATCATTTCCACAGTAAATCTCGACAGCGTAGGCCACAGTGTGTGAGAGAGCTTCTGTATGGCGCCGTCTCGGTATCAGATCATCGCCTCCTCATAATGAATAATTGAGGTGCACTGGTGCGCGCACACACACACAGACACACACACACACACACACACACACACACACACACACACACACAGACACACACACACACAGACACACACACAGTTGTGCTGGACTGTGTCGAATCACCATCGACTACCTTTTGCGCCGTTGACGCAGAAGAGTGTGTCACGTCTTCCCGGCTTGTGCAAACAGAAAAGAGCTTCACCGTCATTTGACTGACGTACTACTCGGGCCATACATTTGTCATAGAAAACCCACCATGCATATAGGATCCTTCCTATAATGTTGTGGTGCAGAACAGGCCGAAGGATTTCATTGCAGCTTGTTTAATGGCTGCCGGCTGCAGCTCAACGCTGGACCAGTTTGAATTTAATTAATTTGAACTGTTGTCCACATTAGTCACTTAGTCGGGGAAGAAACATGTAAAAGAATAGGTTCAGGTTGAACAGGTTTCCCCTTTGATAACTCCTTAAATCTGTCCATGACCTTCATTGGGTATGGACATGGGACCAGCCCCCGAAACTATGAGATTATGTCATTATACCCCCGGGCCCTTTGGCTGTCAATGTATGTCTAATAAAAGTGCTTCTTTTTGCCCCTGATAGGCTCCGATTGTTATTATAAGTGTCTGACAATATTATGTTAATACAGAGCCTTAAACGATTTTCTTCACCTTTGATCCAGTCTATTTTTATTCATTAATACAAATTAAAAATTAAGAGTGTCGGAGGACGGGACTTCCGGTTGACATCATCAATAAGAAATTTCAGAGACCATCTGAGATTGAAAAGTGTCATTTCTGTCTAATTTCTGAAGGTGACGCAGAAACAAGCCTTCTGGAGAGAATTCAAGAGCTCAGTGAGAGGAGATTAAAGCATCTTCAGAGGCTATAGAGTGAGTCAGAACTCATCGACCTTCTCCAACAACAAGTGTGCCTCCGCAACCAGGAGCGCAACAAAATGGTTGCAAAGTATGAGGCAGAGGCACGGAAACTCTGAGTCAAAGATAAAAATCCTTGATCTCTGCAAGGAGAAAGATAATTTGTCTCTGAGACTTAGACACAAAACCAGCTGTTTAGGGAGAAAGCTGAACACCTCCAGGATGATGAGGCCCTGGAGGCTAAAATCAACTCTTTGGTAGACAAGGCAGCCAAAGACCAGGACCTGAAGTAAAAAGAGTTAACAGAACTTCAGGCTGAGCACCAAAGGGAGATGAAAGAGTTGAAGGAAGGGATGGTGAATCTCAACGACACAACGGAGAATCTCCTTTCAAAGTTCAGAGACGCGAACAATGAGCTGAGCAGCCAAGAAGAAAATAACCTGAACCTCACCATTCAGTCCACAACAAAAGCGTACCAGGCAACCCAGAAAGTTATGGATGACAAGTTTAAGGGCGAGCTGAGCAGAAACTTCAAGTTGCTGGAGAAACTCTGAGAGACGATAGATGAACACAATGTCCTGGAGGACATCTGTCTCAAATTGGAGAAAAAAAAAAGAGTAGAGGCGTCTTTGGCATGAGGATGCAGAAAAGACAGATCGAGTTGGACAAGATGAAAAGGAAAATGCAGGAGACGGAGACAGGTTTTTTCAGCACAATGTTCCAGAGGACCACGCTCACCGGCCGCCACCATCCTCCATCCCCCTACTCCCTTAGGAGTAGGATGACATCTCGACAATTAGGAGGATTCTTCAGCTGAGGTTGAACTTCATACCTCTTCCTCCGCAGAGTATTTATAAAAACGCACATACACAGCTACATACGCAGTGGTAAGTGATTTGCCCTGTAGTAACACTGTGTATTGGCAATATTTATTTTATAGCTTTAGGCTATTGGAAACTCTAAATGATTATCTCCAATTAGGCCTAAGAGTTGTACGACAAACTTGATAACTACCAGAGAGACAGAGTGGCCTTCCTTTACTGTCTCTACCGAGACGGGCGTAAAGGTGGGATCCTGGCGGACAACATGGGCCCCGGTAAAACAATCCAAGTGATCTCATTCCTCTCCGGCATGTACACTGTAAAATGTAGTTGTCCAGACTTACATTAAATAAATTAACTTTACTCGGCTATCAAAAATATCACTTCTTACTAGTTTTTAACCAAATAACAGTTTCTTGCAGGTAAAAATAACCAATTTACTAATTGTTTTGAGTAAAGCTAACTTGATACACTCAAGGAACAAATAATGGCTGGGGTCTGAGCATGCGCAGAAGCCAACATTCAGTCCATGGCGCTCAAGACACGGTGGATCGAGCTGACTCAGAAGCTGAGGCAAGAAAGACGGCTTGGATTTTGAGAAGTCTCTTTTTTTTTAAGAACAATAAGGTAAGTTATCAAGCAAACAATAACTGTGTGTAAAATGTTTTGTGTTTCTTACTGCTGCTAATGTTAGTTAGACTTAGCGTTAGCTTACACTCACTGTCCATTAGTCTATTGGCAGAACTTGTTCAGGCGTGTTTTGGCGGTCGCCTAAAGACTAACCCCCCCACTGTCCCCGGGTCACCTGAAAACCGATTTTGAAATGGATCTTTTATGTTCTCAGACTATCCCGCCAAACTAACCGAGATTCTTCTATTGTTGGAACGCCATATGCTTTCAAGCTTCCGTGATGTTTGCTTTAATTTGCGGGTCTGAGGGTTATACCATGGACCGAGCCTCCTTTGTTTAATTATTTTTCTGTTTTAGAGGGGCTATCGAGTCCAGTGTCATTTTCAGTTTGTCAGTAGCACCATCGACAAGATGATCAATCTGGGACGGACTAAAGCAGCACAGGAGTCCTTTGTTATATTGAACCAAAAGCTGTCAGGATCCCTGTCTACCCATTGTGTGTTTACCTCTGTTCCCCCAAGTCTCCTTACCTCATGTGTCTGTCATCCCCCTGTTTGTCTTGTTTTTGCCATGTGCTCGTTGTGTGTGTTCTTGGTCCCTACCTCCAGACACCACCCATGGCCACACCCTGAGTGTTGCACAGCTGCGGCCAATCCTGCTAATCAGCAGCTGCATATCAACCCAGGTCTGCAGGACCAGGGTTGATATGCAGCCGGTGTCAGTCTGTTTCAGCCTCTGCCCCGGTAGTCATCACGGCCAGCCTGTGAAGTTCTCCGCTGATCCTGTATGATCACTAACTCATGGTGGTGAGAGTTCAACATGAAGCTGTTCCGATGTTTTATCATCTACTGGGATTAATGGTTTGAAGAGTCTCCATGTTCACAGAGGCCAAGGGCTGAAGGGCACTGGGGTCCTCCAGCCACAGTGTGTTCAGCCCAAAAGACTCTATACGGCCACACTCGCCTTTTTAAAACTGAACAAAAAAATATTCCTCAAATTATTCAAAAGATGCGTAAAAGAAAATGTAATTGCTCTCTTTCTGTCTTATTGTCCATGTACTTTTAGGTTTTATATGATCCTTTAGTGGTTTCTCTCATCAGGACGTGTAGTCTTACTATATTGTTCAGGACTTAATGCAGCTGTAGAAACCAACATCCTCTGAAACACAACACGCTTAAAATGTTTTGATAGTTATATATATATATATATATATATATATATATATATATGTAAAAATCTCTTGTCCATAACATTATGTAGACATATCTTATGCATATTTATTTTATGTTCACATAAGCCCAGTGGGGCTTCTGCATCTTCCTACGGATATTATTTACGTTATGTTTTTTATTTTTTATTTTATTGTGTGAAATTAAAATTAACTCAACGATGAGGATATAATATTTCCCAGCACTCTGTGCTTGCTGGCTCAGTTTGTCCTCAGGAGAACAAACAGGGTCCTGATAACCAGCCTGGAAGGAGGACCCCCTCAGGCTTCCTGATGGCAGAATCATCTACCGGGAGACGCAACCTCAGGCCGGCTAGCGGAGGACAAGGATTATGGATTATTATTTAACCGTTTTCTGTGGCATCATTTCATTTGTTTTTTCTCTAATAAAATAAAAATCTGCAATCTGCACTTTGTTGTGAAGAATTATTTCTTGGCCACCATTAGTGAACTGGCCAAGCACCGGTCGCCTGGTGGAGGCCGTTTGCTGCAGGCACTGCCACAGATCAGTTAGGAGAGGATGGAGAATAAACCAAAATAATAATAAAAACCATCCTGGTAGAATTTGATTACAGACACTCATCTACTGGGAGATACAACTTCAACTATTCAGTTCAATAAATCATTCTAGGCAAATAATACGGAGAAAGAATGTAAAACGACTTCAACGTGTTAACGTAAAAACACAAAGAAAAATGTATCAATCAGACTTTATTTGTTTCGCACTTTTAATACAGATTAAATGTGACAAAGTGCTTCTCACAATATACAGAAAATAAGAAATCTTTAAGAGCAGTATGAACCAATATAAGACCATTAAAATCAATTCAAACAGGTAGCCAGTGCAGAGACTTGTTCACATAGTCACGGTGTTCACGTAGTTACGTGTTCACAATGTTATGACGATCACGTTGTTGGACAGAGGATCAATGGCTTCCTCAATACAGTCATCATGGTTCTGTTGTTCCATCCAATAACATACAGCAGTAGATGTGTTCTAACGCCTGATGGAACCATGTGGCTCCATCTTACAGGGGTCCACTTTAAACTGGCTGTGACTGGGGAAAATTCCATTGACCTCCATTGTATTTTAGTGGCGGTAGAAGTGGTGGAGATTTTAACACCAATATATAAGTACAACTTAAACTATTTGGAAGACTATACCACGAGAGTTATGAGGGAAAACCTTTCTTTGTAAAATGGGCAAACCTTTAAAGATCTGACGCACTGTGTACCGTACCCCTTGAGTGAAAAGTAAAACAACCACAATGTGGCACAGTGGAGTGGTTGACCTGGTGTTGAGTTGTTTTGTAGCGCATTGTGCAATTCCTTGAGTACCCCTCTCATGTATGCCCCCTAAAGTGACCAAAACATAAATAATTGTTTTCGTTTTTCAGCCCTTTTTGCATTAATTCAATGATATAAGAGAGAGAATGGAAAGGGGGAGAGAGAGGGGACAACATCGGCAAAGGGCCATGGGTCAGATTCAAACCCGGGTCGATGCCGTAAGTGCCCTGGTACATGGGGCATCCACTCTGCCAGGTGAGCTACCCTAATAATATGGTGATCAGGCTGTTAAAACCTAACGCGACCGCCAAAAACTTTCCGTCTTTACCAGTGGGAACTCATAGGTAATGAATTGAAGACACCAGAGATATTACTGTTATCCACGAGACGCTCAGTAACAATATAGCTTCCCACCACTTGGTGGCGGTAATGCGTCAGTCAGTTGTTTAACAAGCTCTAATATGCAGAAGAAGAAACTCAGCCAGCAGCTAGCCTGTAGCGAAAGTTATAGAGAAGTATTTAAAAAGAAAACATGAAGACGAAAGTGCTGCCGAACACCCCCCAAAACCTCTAAATGTTTGTGCAAGTATAATCCTGACTTCACGAAGTAGAGCTTTGTGAACGGAGGTATCGAGGCGGAGCCCTGACCTTAGTGTGTGGAGTGTGGGCTAACGCTAGCTAACGCAGCACTGAAGGCTTCACAGCTAAAGCGATATCTAGAAAGCAAACATCCAACACTCGTGGGATTTTTCAAGAGATGTACTACAGATGCAGAAAAGGTCTGTCAACTCCGAATGTGCTGTGAAAGCCAGCTGTCACAGATATGAAGAGCAACTTCTGGTTCTGCAAACATGAAGACTGCTGAAGCATATCATTCACATCATAAGGCTATATTTTAATTTGCACTTTATTTAAATGTTATTTACAGTTTATTTAATTTGAAAATTATTATTTTGAATTGTTTGCACACTTGTCTGCACACTAATAGTGGCCCAATAATTGTGAACACACAGATATTCTCCTAAGAAAGTAAAAACCTCACTTTTACTGTCTTAAACATTTAAGGTTTATTAACATGTTGGATTAACCGAGAGCACTGTAGTTGTTCAATAATACAATTAATCCTCAAAATCCTCCTAATAATTGTGCAGTGTATTTATTTATTTACTTGTTTTTGTTGAAAAATGTAATTATTAGTTATTTTTGTGTTAATACGCCTGACTTGAGTCTTTAAATTAGTTCTTGTATTAGCTTGATTTGTTCCATGACTTGTTGTCTGTGCAGGTTTACATACACATGATCAATAAATATATTTGTGATGATCACATTGCATCATGTCATTTATTTGACAAGGTTTTTGCTTGTTAAACTGTAGTTAGATTTGATTTAGTTATTGAATACAAATCAAACCAAGAGTGAGCTCAATTAGATAATGAACCAATACAGTGTTAATATTTGAATGGGCCCCGGGGCACTTTGTACTTGAAAAGTTGGGCCCCGAGGTCAAAAAGGTTAAGAACCCCTGAGCTATTCTACACTGTCCCAAGAGAGAAAACAGGAATTCATCAGTGGAGTAGTGAGCGTTTCATGCAACAGACTTGTTACGTTGTTATGCTGGGTGGTTACACTGAATTGTCCGGTCCAAGGCCTCACGTCAATGGAGTCTCCTCGTTGCTATTTACAACTTTCTTATGTCACTGCTAGGTATAAGGAGATACGATTACTTTTACAGATTTTGTTACCTTTGTTCGGTCGGAGCCAGGATAGCTGTTTAGCCCTCATTCAGGTCGTTATGCTAAGCTAAGCTAACCGACTGCAGGCTTCATCTTCTTATTGACCTTTTGGATACGAGAGCGATATCTTCTCGTCTAACGCTCAGCAAGAGAGCGAACAAGCCTTTTTCCTTCAATGTCAAACGCCTACCTTCACATCTGAAGCTACTAGGAGTCGTTTCAGACTCCTTAACACATACAACTATCAGCCTGTTTTCCAAAATGACAGCTATAGGAAACCATACCTTTTTATTACTACGACGTCTATGACATTCAGCGTGTGCCCAGTTGATGCTAACGCCGTTTGATAAATGGCAGAACTGTTGGATTTCTCGACCCGTACAGGAGGATGTAAGGCTCTTAAAGACCCACAGAGTGCTGCCTCAGCCACACAGCAGCTAATCACTAAGCAGAACTGTGCACACACTCATCTATATACAGTGAGGGATTCTGTAGCAGCCAGTTAGTCAGTCAGTCAGCAGAGCCCACAACAAAAGCTCAGCCTCGCCCATGGGTGCTGACACAGCCTGACCTGGCCTTCTGATGGATAGAGGAAGAGCAGTGCAGGATGTGGCCTATTGTAGGTGCTGAGGTTATCCAAACTTCCTCTTTGCCCGGCAGGAGCGCGGCGTTCCAAAACAAACGCGATCAAAGACTTATTGTGCTAAAAATGGCACATTACAAATAAAACATAAAAAGGGGAATACTGCGCATTACAATGACAGAAGTCATACAAATAAACATGTTTTGGGCATGTTTACCATTTGTCTCAATGACTGAAGATGTGCATTATGTCCATCATAATGGTCCACTATAGTCTATTCACTATTTCAGCCTTTCTACACTGACTTTTATGAGTGATGGCAACATATGTATGTATGTATGTGTGTGTGTGTGTGTGTGTGTGTGTGTGTGTGTGTGTGTGTGTGTGTGTGTGTGTGTGTGTGTGTGTGTGTGTGTAAACCCTGATAATATCAGCCTGTCAGCCTGCTGAGTTGACCTCTACTGCACCGCATTGCAATGTGATGAAGTATAGGCCATTACAGTGAATAGCATTGACACCATCATAACAGCTATATCACTAGGGGTTGATTTCAGTTATTAAAAGGGACTTGTGTACTATTATATTACTGATATAAGTCATGTCAAATGTTGTAGAGGTGGCCCTGATAATTACATATGACGAGGAATGGTTATGACTTGGCCTTTCTAATAAGCCTTCGTCTTTGATCGATTGCTGCAGTCAGCTTAGCATGAGCTCTTCACTGACGATCTAACACTTGGTCTCAGGCGAGCGGCACAACGCAGTGATAAAAACAAAGAATGTGTTGAACTGGACAGGATCCCTGCCTATTGTTTGAGCAAAATGAAAATGAACCACGCCCCACACTTGGAAAACTGCAGTCTCTTGCACCTATTTCGGCCCCTGTCTTAATGTGTAAAGTATCCTGTTCAGCCGACAAAACACTCCCAGTCTTTAGGGGAACTAATTGCCCACATACGTTCTGTTTCTGGTCAACTCTTCCTTGGTGAGCTGTCATTTTAACTTGCCCTGGACAGGTCAAGGCAGCTCGACATGTATAGTAGGGCAACAATAGAAAAAGAGCATCCTGCCATAAATCTGTCCTCAACCCCCACAAAGAAGTTCAGGAGTTATTACTTTACAACACTGACATCCACAAAATCTAGGGCTTTTATAAGACACAGAACAGCACAATTAGCTCGCTACCAATTGATGTCATGTTGTCTGACAGGTTCTACCCAGAATGCAAACAAGGCCGTTCCCACACGGGACAATGGCACTGAGGTAATTAATGAATGAACAATTTCTTTTCAGAAGTGGAAAAGTCAACATTATGAATGATAAGTCTTCAAAAGACACATTTCCCAACATTCCCTCTGTCAACATAAATTAAAACTCAAAAACATTGTTTCACTGACTCTTTCTGGTTTAAAGTCTCAAATCTGTTGCACATGTGACCGCGTACAGCAGATGTGTGCTGCTGATCTGAGACATTGACCAACAGCAAGTGCAAGTGGTAACATTTGATGGATGAATCTGGTAGTTTTTTAGCTGTGTCCGCTAATATAAAACGGTCCGCTGTCTGAATATTACCTGCTTCACAAAAGAGGGGTGCTTTGACAGTTATGATGGTACAAATTATGGTACAAATGCGTCTTTAGAATGCAAAAACTTGTTGCCGTCACCAGGCCTTAAAAATTGGAGTATCTGCATCACTGTGTACACATGTACGCACTGCACCGCCGTGTTCATCCCACCTGCGATACGAATGACAGCCCTCTCTGCGGGATCCAGGACCTCCCCCGAGGACGACTTGGAGCGTTTGACCCTCTGGAGCTTGGACAGGTTCCAGGGCAGGGTGTCTCCAGGACAGGGCACGTCCCTCCTGTCGCCATGGCCTTCCTCCACCGGGGGTTGGTCCCTGCGTCTGTCTTTACGGGTCGCCATCGCCTTCCTAACCGCTGGGATGAAAAAGATGAGAGTTTGAGAAAAGTCGGAGGAGGAGGTGGAGCAGTAGCTGTGAACCGATGTATTGGAGGCAGACGCCTGAGCTTCACTAAAGCATGGGGGTCAGCCTTTGTGTCAGCTATCTTCATTTTGCTCTGACCTCACTCTCTTAATATTTGACTGCCATTGAAATGTATGACCAGATAAAACTCAAAATAGAGCGCCATAAAATGCAAACTGCAGGGATAGACACAGGATGCCCTGTGAACTGTCCTCATGACCATGATAACAGCGCCGCGTGGACCTTCACCCACTCATGCAAAACACGAGATGTTACATTGCAGCTCCATGACTCAGTTCGCTCCTCATATATGGACTTTGATCAGGAGACGAGAGACACGGGGAAAGTGAAACTTTTCTAGAGAGCATGAATAAATTATTAAAGGATAACTCCACTGACTTGGAACTGCATTCCTATAACGTTGTTAGACTGTTTTTTGGGGGGCGGCTGCTGCAGAACCAGCAATATTATTTAGACTAATGTCAAAACATGGCACCTACAGTACCCACAATGCATCTAGACTGCTGCCAACAGTCACAAATGCAGGTGTGTTATGCTAGTAGCCGCTAACCTCAGTCAGGGACGAGGAGACGGCTACAGAGGTCTGGTAAGTTCAAGTCTTTATAACTCCCCGCCCCCAGTTTCTTTTTTTTTTGCAAACTTTTAGTCTTCATACACAGCAGACGTAGACTCAAGTGACATCACTTGAGGCAATTTATCAGATTTCACACAGCTCTGGAGGAAAAGTGTATTTTATGTTTTGTTTCCCCGCATATGCAGTAGTACTCCCGAGCACAACAGAGTTGCCCCTTTAACCCTGCATGACACTTTAGTACACTGCTGATAATCACAAACTATTGGTGTAGTTGCGACTTCTGGCTCACTCCCTGACCTTTGCCTTCAGGTTAAACATTTACCAGCAGTGTGCCGCATCACAACTCACTACACGCGACATCAAACCCATCCTATTCCCCATCAAAGTCTTGCACAGTCGATGTGTGTAGGGCGAAGGGGAGTTTAGAAACAACCCATTGGCAGTTAAAACCCAACGGCGGCTGTTAACAAGGAGTGTGGCAAATAATAGGCGGCAGTTTATACTATCAAGAAAAGTGTTTAAGGCGTGTGTGAGAACATGTGTGGAGACCAGGCCCAACACAACCCGGGGTGATACACACACCCTGGCAATGCTATTGTCATAGTGAAAGTACAGATCAACCTGAGCTATAATCAACATGGAGTACACGCTTTAACAAGTGCTGTTTCCTGAGAGAGAGACTCTCTCTCTCTCTCACTCTCACTCACTCACTCACTCACACACACACACACACCTCGACACTTTCTTTCACCCCATGACACAATCACTTAACTGTCTGTCAGCAGAAATGTTTCGAGAGCCCGTGAGCATGCTTCCACTTAACGACGAGACATGTTAGTAGCGCTTACTGTAACATGTCTAGGTGGCGTCTCAGCTGTCCAGAGTCCAGAGTTCAGTCCTCTGTGAAGTTATCATGCTTGGAAATGTAAGTGTGTTTGGTTGTGATGTCATCACTAAACAGGCTGCAGCAACTATAGGTGCTCCGGCTCATTATTGTTGATTATACTGCATTATAGGGCACACACTGGTGACACAGACATTCACAACTAATTGGTCATGCATTTTGTAATGGCAGAGTTTGAGATCTCATTTCTCCATAAGCTCGCTCTCTCCGTTGTGATAAGATACCCAATTTAACAATCTGTATGTTTATGAATTGCGCGCACACACACACACACACACACACACACACACACACACACACGCGCGCGCACACACACACACACACACACACACACCTATGTGAATAATGGGATGACACAGCAAGGCAAGTTAACACTAGACTAATCTTCTGTCTATAACCTGACAGTTTTACCTGAACTGTTCACTCAAACCAATTTGCGCGCACGTACACACACACGCACGCACACACACGCACAGACAGACACAGTAGCAGCAGTGCCGAGCAGTATCGTCTTACCTGACTGCTGTGCTGGATCGGTGCGTAAAAGCCCGTCAAACAGCCATGAATGCCGGCGATTCTTTCCGTGTCCTGCAGGTTATCGCCAGCAAAAACAATTTAAAGTCGCGCATTGCATGCGTGTGCCGGTAATATTGAGGTAAGCCACTCCTTTTACAGGAGGCAGGGCTGCTGCTGCTGGAGGAGGAGGATGAAGAGGAGGAGGAGGCTGGAGAGACGACCCGCAGCGCAGAATCCGCAGTCAGCTGCGATGTTATAAGTTCATTCTCATCTAAACCCTGGAGACACCTCACCTTTTACAGATCGATCACGCGTTGTTAACTGATACCCCCCGTCAACAAACAAAAAAAGCTCGATTGCAGCTCTATAAAAAGAGGGAGCAGGCGTCCTTGCCGGGATGCGATCCACACAGACCCGGGACCTGCAGCCGCGGAGCTCCTGGACCCGATCCAGAGCAAGTAGCGGTGTTTCGCCACCAGCAGGGTCTTCCTCTGCGGAGAAAAGCTGCAGAACTCGCTGCTCGATTGGTTTGCCTTGCTGGCTGTGTGTGCGCGCGCGCGCGTGCGTGCGTGTGTGTGTCCCGGGCTGAGCGTTGTGGTGTCTGCGGAGCTCTCGGGTATTTATTAACTAAGAAGGAAACTGAAAGGTGTTAGGATTAGACTATCCTATTGGGATGGGAGGTTGTGCATTTCAATGACTTGTTATCACGTGACATGCGATGATATGTAGAACAATGAAATCCTTAAAAAAAACTAATCACTAATCACTCTTTGGACGATGTTATCTCAACTCTGTGAGGAGGGGACGTTACTTCATTTTAAAGGGTCAAAGGCCAAAACTGCCCTGTATTATATAATATAGGCTCTGCATCAAGAAAATATGATCTGCTAGAAATATTTTATCCGACATCATATTGGTCGACCCACTGTGAGTAGTGATCTTACTGATATGAAATAAGCATTGACTGATGAAATATATTATACCTTTTCATACCTATACTGTCATATTCAGGTTTTTTGCAGGAATGGGGTTGTGACGTATTCCTTTCTGTATCGCAGAAGGAAAGGACTGTGAATGTCACAACATCCTCACACATACATGTTATAATACAGCACACTGCAGCACAATAGTGCAGCCTGAGAAGTCGAGACAATAATCAAAGCCCAAATGCAAAGGTCAGGTAACACATCCGCTCGGTGAAACAGGTTTTTGACATTTCCACACGTAGCCTAATTGCAGATATCGCGCCACGTCTCCAAAAATACAAACTGTTCCATCTATTCACGTGAGCCGGGAAAAAAACTCTTGGCTTAGGGTCACACGTGCAGCCCGGCTTGTTCCAAGGATCACCATTCTGCTGTGTACCTGCTCACCTTCGCTGGCCGAGGAGAACTCAATTATCTTGTCAGTGACAAATGTCTCACTCTACCCTCACGGCCAGGTGTGTGCTGCTTACACAGCACATGTACAACCAGACGTCCAGTGGCCCGCAGGTCCTGATTTAGATCAATCTTTCTCTGACAGCATCTTTTAAAATGGGATCACAAGGGCTCTTTGAGGTCATGCACAGACCCAGCTTTAACAGTACGGGCATAAAGGAGAGCAGGGCAGATGTTGAACACGAAACAAGTGAAAGACTCAGAGACTGCAGAGCTGAAAGGCACCGGAGACATTGTTGGACAAAGTGGCAAACCTTGCTTGACAAGCTGAAAGTGGTGCGGCACTGCCAGTGCAATTGTTGTTATGAATGAAATAATGGCCTGCTTTCTCACGCAGTAGCTGTACTTACCGCTGTCAGCTGTCTGCTTGAATAATAAATGTGGCAATCTGACACCTGTGTGTGAAGTTACGGCTGGCAGCATCAAAGTGGAGCCAATGTTAAGCCTACACAGCTGACCACATTCAGAGAGAGGCCTTTTGGACAAACTCAGTATGAAATATAAATTACAGTTACTGCGAATCAAGGCGAACCACAGCAAATTAACTGCTATTCTAGATTTCATATACTTTTGTTTTCACATAATTTGACCTTTTTTCTACTGTTTGAATGTCATATTTGTCACAAAATATGACAATATTTAGTAACGCGTTAGATTACAGCACGCAATGTACATTATCTTCCCAATGCACAATGTATTTTTTCTTCTTTTTTTTTACTAACAGCATTGGAGGGCCGTCAGGGCCTGCTAAGCCTTCACTGCTGGCCTAAACAGAATCACAAAGTTATAGCTATTTTATAATTTAATTGTTTTTCACAAATACACTACATGTATTATAATTATTTTTCCCTATTAGCATGAAGACCTCCACCTGTGCCCTCGACCCCCTCCCCTCTTCCTTAGTCAAGGCCTGCCTCCCCTCACTCTCCCCTCTCATCACAAACATCATCAACTCCTCACTGTCCTCTGGTCTCATGCCCCCCCCCCCACTAAAGCTTGCTGCTGTCACCCCCGTGCTGAAAAAACCTGGTCTTGACCCCGACATCCCCAACAACTACCGGCCCATATCCAACCTCCCCTACCTGTCCTCAAATCCCACCTCAATCTCCACAACCTCTATGAACCCTTCCAATCTGGCTTCCGTTCAAAACACAGCACTGAAACCGCCCTACTGAAAATCACCAACGACATACTTCTCTCTGCTGACTCTGGCTTCCTCACCATCCTCATCCTCCTTGACCTCAGCGCCGCTTTTGACACCATCAACCACTCCATCCTCCTCTCACGTTTCCAGTAATCCCTTGGCATAACTGGCACTGCCCTCTCCTGGTTCACCTCATATCTCTCAGACCGACATCAATTCATTGCCATAAATGACTGTAAATCCTCCACCTCCCCAGTCACCCACAGTGTCCCCCAAGGTTCCGTGCTTGGTCCCCTCCTCTTCATCATCTACATCCTTCCCCTTGGACAAATCATCCGTCGTCATGGTCTCAATTTCCACTGTTACGCTGACGACACCCAACTCTACCTCTCTTCCAAGACCATCACCTCTGTCACCCACTCCACTCTCACCACCTGTCTCACTGAAATAAAATCATGGATGCAACAAAACTTTCTCAAACTCAACTCCAACAAATCTGAAATACTTATCATTAGGGCTGCAACTAACGATTATTTTCATAATCGACTAATCTATCGACTATTTTTTCGATTAGTCGACTAATCTAATGACTATTTCCCATTAAAATGACTCAAAATGTTGGAATTTGAACTTCAAATGTATTTGAGTAACAGGATCTGAACATCAGAACATCATTATAACAAATAAATTAAATAGTAATACAAATTAAAGTGCAAATATGCTTTAAAAGTAAAGAAAAAGTACAAATACAGTTTTAAAAGTAACTCAAAATAGCAATCAAGCCTCTGAAAGTGCAAAATAACTGACATTGAAAGTCCAAAAGTAAAAAAAATAGTCCATCCTACCCGACAATTAAAGTGCAAGGGTTTACAAGTAAATCAAAATGACTTATTGCAGTCCCACGTATTGCTGCTCCCTCCTTCAGGACAACACAATTTACACACGTTTTAAATTGTAATGTAGAAACGTGAGCATATTGACATGCTCTGGAGCAGGGGTGCCCTTACTTTTTAAAAGCTACTTTTCTACCTACATTAGTAGCTGCTGCTGGTGGAACGATGTTTGGACTTAATATTTTCCACGTGGGAAAAGGCTGACTCACATAAATAAACTCTGACAGACACTTGTCAAGTTCCTCAAACCATGGCGCTGCAGCTTTGAGGACATGTTGCGTTTTCCGTTTGAAAGCATTAACTGAGCTGATCTTATCAACCACGGTCAAGCTCATTCAACAGATCGGTTAAAAATGCCAAGTCTACAGCCACTGATGGTCATTTAGTTGGTTGTATTCTGCATGTTTAACTACATGGATAAACTCCTTTATCTCTGGACAGAGCTCTATAAGCCGTCTCACATCAGTGTGATGAACAGCTGTCTTTGAAGAGCTCTCGCTCGAATAGACGATCTTCGATGCCACATCCGTGATCTCTTTCCTGTTTAGCATTGTAGCGCATAATGCTTGTTATGCAGTGGTAATTAAGGAAGTCGGGGAAAACATCGTTCTCCCTGCACTTAACAATAAATCCATTCAAGCGACCGACCATTGCGGGCGCAGCGTCTGCGGTGATTGACATTAATTTGCACACCAGGAGCTGGGTTTTGTCGATAAAGTTTTTTATTTTTTTTTAAATGGCATGCGATCTACCCGCACTACCTCTGCCGACGTATTGGGCACCCTTGATGTAGTGCATTGCAATGCCGAATGAAAATTACCGGTAGCTCTGAAACTTTTCATTACAAACGATGCGTCGACGACCAAAATACGCGTCGACTAATCGTTGCAGCCCTACTTATCATCGGCCCTAACTCCCTCACCCGCTCAGCCCAGACCTTCTCTTTGAATATTGACGGCTCCATCATCACCCCCTCCACCCAGGTCCGCAACCTCGGCATCATCCTTGACCCCACCCTCTCTTTCCTCCCCCACGCCAACCACATCACCAAAACTGCCTTCTTTCACCTCAGGAACATTGCACGCCTCTGGCCCTCCCTGTCCTCTGCCACCACCGAAATCCTCATCCATGCCCTCATAACATCCAGACTCGACTACTGCAACAGCATCCTCTACGGCTCACCCAACAAAGTCCTTCAATATGTCCAAAACTCTGCCGCCCGACTGTTCACCTCCACCCGCCGTTATGATCACATCACCCCAGTCCTCCACAACCTCCACTGGCTCCCGGTCAAGTACAGGATAGACTTCAAACTATTACTCATCACCTACAAAGCCCTAAACAACCTGGCCCCTCCCTACCTTTCAGACCTCCTCCCCCTCCACGCCCAAACCCGTTGCCTCAGGTCCGCCGGTACAAACACTCTGAAGACCATCAGCACCAAGTGCCGGACCTGGGGTGACAGGGCCTTCTCAGCTGCTGCACCCCCCCTCTGGAACATTCTCCCCATCCACATCCGTCAGGCTCCCATCCTACCATCATTCAACCAAGCCCTCAAAACACACCTCTTCCAACTCGCTTTCACCTGCTAAAACCCTGCACCTATCCTCCACTATGACCCTCAGCTTCTCCAGTTTTCTTGCCTTTGTTCTTTGTTACTAAAAATGTCCTGTTTGTTTGTTTTGTTTGCTTTGTCTTTTCATTTTTGTTCTGTTCCGTTTGTCATTGTCTCTTGTCCATAATGTAAAGCGTCTTTGTGTATCTAGAAAAGCACTATATAAGTTGAAATTATTATTATTATTATTTTCTCATTGCACAGCTCCTGTCTTCCTCTGTTGCTCTGCCTGCAGTCTTCAGCCTGCAGCGCAGTGCAGCTGGTTTTAAGGAGAGTTTTATCCAATCAGATTTTTCTCTCTCTTGTGTCTCTATGTCAGCAAAGCAGTTTAAGCAGGCCTTTGCAGATTAAAGTACACAGGGAGTGGACGCTGTGGTTGATCGTCATGGACTTCAACAAATCAGATCTTTAGTTTGACAAGCTGGGTGTATTCTTTGACGTGCAGCACCTGCGAAATGGCGTGGATGCAGTGGCGGGCCGTCAGGGCCTGCTAAGCCTTCTCTGCTGGCCTAAACAGAATCACAAAGTTATAGCTATTTTATAATTTTTCTGCACGGTGCACAGCATCCCGTCATGCACGTATTTATGTATACGATATCAGACAGCAGGCCTAGGTAGAAAATGCACGGCCTGCCACTGTGTGGATGTATGATTGGTCAGTGGCCCAGCGTGACCATTAACATGCGCTGTGATTGGTCAGTGGGGCAGCGTACAAAAGAAGGAGAAGAAGCTAGAATCTCGAACCTAGAACCTAGAATCTCAGGCATTGCAGGTGGATTTACTGATGACGCCTTTCGCACAGAGGGTTACGTGCATCTGGTGAGTGAAATGCTGGTTGTGTCACTGTTTTTTACATCTGCAGTCGTATTTAATCATAAACAAGCCACAGCGCTGTTGTTGCTGCTGGTCGAGCCGGGACTGGGACTGGTCCCGCGCCTCTTTCCTCGCCAAGGTGTGCAGCTGCGCCGGTGATGTGCACTGCAGTTTTTCAGTGCCGCGGTTTTGTTTAATTGTTTTGTTATAACTAAATGTGACTTGTGCTTGATTTGGAAACATGCATTCTCCGACGCAGCAACGGCGAGGTTGGAAGCATCTGCGTAATTGAAGATTCGAAAACATTCGAAACAGTATATGAACAATTACAGTACATACAGAAATAGGTAAACAATATTGTATACCTCCGTTGTGTTACACAAAGATGACAGTAGACTATAACGTTGTGTGCCGATGGACACTTGCTTCTCTCTACACAATTTTGGAGCAAGAGCTACAACATTTCTGACGAGAGTCCACTTCAACTTCAGCAAGGTAACGAAGCTCATTATTATTCCTTAATATTTCCTTTTTGCCAGGCATTTTGCAAATGTACATCAATTACAGACAGCACAGTCTTCTCAAGTAAAGTTACCGTGTAACGCTACGTGACTTTAAGAGAGAAGTAAGGACACACTTTCCTGCACTAGTAAGCTAACGTTAGTGTTACTAATATTACCAAAATATAGTATTTGCTCATTAAATGGTGATATAAATCATTTGGCTTCATATAGTTGATAAATGGCGTTTAGTGCAACTTGTAAATGAATTGGAGTCGTTTGTGTGACGCCGTCGCCGTGTAGGTGTGTATGTGTGTGTGTGTGTGTTGGTGCGCTAGTTAGCTAAAGCTAGCTCCGTTTGGAGACGTTTTGACTCTTTTCTCTCTTGCTAGCTACCGTGCGGCACAACGTGGCACGAGTAACGCTACCGAGCACCACTGGAGGTGAACCAGAACGCCACAACAGGTCAGACAGCACAACAGGTAAGACTTTTACACAGCACATCATGGCGTGTGTTTTCTGAGCTAACGCTACATGGCAGAGCAGAGTGCAACAGTTGGTATACGTTGGATACATTGTTGCTAGTTTAAGCCTCCTGTCGTATTCGGGTTTAATCTGACCGATTTACAACTTTAACCAATCATAAATATTGTGTTTTATATGTGATTGCCTCAAGACCTTATGATATCCTCCACACTAGGCATTTGAACATATAAAATTGCTGTTCACATTTCCCCTCCCCCTCCCCCTCTCTCTCTCACACACGCACGCACGCGCGTGCGCACACACACACACACACACACACACACACACACACTTGTTCGCAGCCCCATATATAAAGTTGTACACATTTCAAACTTCAAACCAAAAAATCAGGTGTTTCTTATGGGAACCTCTATCCTGCTTCATGTGCCCATCCTCCCACGTGAACCACACCTTCCAGACTAAACAATGCTTATCTTCTCACTTTCCCCCTAAATACACCTGGAACATCAAAGTAAGGGTTTCTTTCATGTCTCTCCTTATAAATACGGTACTATTGTCTGTTTATTTTGTGTTGCAGGAAACCTGGGCCTCAACATATGTTGAGGCCCAGGTTTCCCTGCTGAGTGTTCCAAGGCTCATCATGCTTACCAATACCAGACAAAACACAACATAGGCTGACATTGTCAGTAGTAGAAACATATTGTGGTATTTCTAATGGGAATCGGTAACCAATGTCTCTCTGTCCTTCCACTGCTCCTTCCTGCCCAGGAAGAAGACTCCAGTTCAGGAAGAGACTCCAGTTCAGGAAGAGACTCAGTTCATGGAGAAGACGATCGCCGAGGGAGAGGATTCCAGTTCAATACAGTAACAATAAAGTCAGTCATGGACATTTTATTGTTTGAAATTGTACTTTTTCCAGTTCAAATAATTTGTATACATTTCCCCCTTGACCTGAATATTGTATTGCTTCCAGTGCTTGGATTTGACTGTTTACTGTTAAATTACTTTAAAACAATAAAATTGTCATAGTAACTTGAAGAAAGAGGAACATTTAAAATATTGTATGTTCAAGAATTGTTGCGGGTGAGTGGGAAGCCTGGGTCGGCCTGCTGAACCTGCTGCCACCGCGACCCGACCCCGGATAAGCGGCTGATAATGGATGGATGGATGGATGAATGTTCAAGAATACCATAAAAAAATGTTTTTTACAAACTAAAAACTAACTGTAAAATGTGTATTTAAAATGTTGAAATATTAAAATAAATGACTTGTTGAAAACAACTGCATCTTCATTGTACAGTATGTAATTATTTTACTGTTATTCATTTACAGTAAAAGTAGGATTTAAACAGTAGATTTAAAAAGTAGTCTAGGATTTGCTGTATATTGTACAGCAAATAACTACTGTAATAACTGATGGTACTGGGATTATTACTGTAAAAATGTCTACAAACAGGTACTGTGATTCATAAGCATACTGTGAAATGTACTACAGCTACTTACTTGCTAATTGCTGCCAGCAAGTTACTGTAAACTACAGTTATCTTGTTACAGTGTACACATTCAGTAGTAGTAGTTCAGTAGTACAAGTGAACAAGATATTAGGAAATAATAACAATTGTCAACCTAAAATGTATGTATACTGTGTATTTTTTTAATTCTATTATTGAGTACAGTATAATCTACTGAGCAATATGAATTGAAATACCGAGGACAATCTCTTCGGAACAACCTACTTCCATCACTGTAATCAATATTTTCATTAATCGTTATTCAACATCTGGACAGGACTTTAGCAAAGATTATATAAGACTTCATGGACTTCATTGTAATGCATCTCAAGTTGTAAACATACATTTTTAAATATAAATTGTACATTTCTATTAATGTTGGATTTTCTGCTTAGTCTTTGTTGTTTGATGAATTATAATTGGTTTCAAGTATGACTATCGATATTTCATAGGGACGTGTGTTACCTCGCCTGCACAAAGTTCAAACTTCGCTTTTATATTTGACCGTCTTTTTAGATACATAATAATACAAACAAAATAATAAATAAAACAAAGAGAAGTTCAGGGGGAGATGGGGGAATGAGCTTCGTAGCACTTAAACCTGCTGGGATTTACTTCAGAATGACCAGACTACACTAGAGGGAACAGGGGATTACAGAATGAGGAAAGGCAAATATAGAGCCTAAATAACTGTGGGGACATTTGTTTACCGTAAGTCGGGTTACAAGCTGCTACTACCTTCGGTCAGTGTCCCTGTTAGCTCCCCGCTGTAGCCAGCTAGCGCTCTCGCTAGTTCCCTGACAACCGCTGCTGCTGCTAGCTCCCCACCCACCGGAGGTAGAAGCGGCTTGTAACCAGACTTTTACGGTAGTTTTTTCATTTTTACTTTGGAACAAACAAGAAAAGAATATTAAGGAACACAAACAGCAGGCCAGAGACTGTATATATCTACTGTAAAGACAGCTGATCTGAACTCCAGGAGAGTCCATCACACAGCCAGGGGCCCTGTCCTCATGTCCTGGGACAGCAACCGACATAAACTACAGACACTAAACAACTTTATTGAGTCTGTGCACAACGTCTAAATTAATATACGATACAACAAGCTATTGGCAACCATATTGAGAATTCCTACGCCTGGGTTTTGTGGCTCACGGTGAAGGATTGGTGTGAGCTCACACCGGGTTAAGCAGGAGGGAGCCGTTAAGCAGGAGTGATGCTGACTTGTCTGCCTCTCCAATGACAACACACACCCAAACGAACCTGCAGCAGCCACAATTTATTACTGAGCCAACACTGCCCTCCAGTGGACTTATAAAAAGATATATGTTTGAAATTCTATTAAAAAGTGGGATTGAGTTCAGGCCAGGCCATGGATTATTTGACCAATTCTTCACGAGAACAGACTGATTAAACCAGTTGGAAGGAACGTTATTTCATCCACAAAGCCTCAGACGTAACATTGGCCACATCAATAAAGTTCATCCTATCCCTCAAGCACTTAACATTCACCAGGCATCTACTCCCTTACCCAGCGGAAATACCACCTTAGCCACTGAGAGCCTTTTTCTGTTTAAAGCATCATACGACTCGTATTCCTATTAATCTGTTTGTGTGATGGAAGGCGCATATTTTTCTGGGAGCGTCATGCCAATGAAGCCATAAAGTAATGGCGGAAATCTGATGCGCCATGGCAAACGTGACATTAACTCTATATGATTTACATAAACAATAAATGGAAAGAGTGGAACGCTCGTCCGCAATGAGTCACTCCTGGAGCAGACTGCATCATGGGAGAGTTTGTCCGGGCCGCAGAGCGCTTTGTGTTTGCTGTAACGCACGGCTGTGTGTCAACAATATCAAAGTGGTTACACAATGTGAATATCACTTACCGCCCAAAACACACACACACACACTCACACTCACACACACACACACACACACAGTCGCACCATGCAGGCGTGCAGGATGCAGCGCCACACAAACACGCAGAATCCACACACATGGCAGTACACCCACGAGTCCACACACATATACACACACACACACACACACACACGGTCGAGTGCAAAACCACATATACACACACACAGGAGCACTCGCTCGCCTTAAACCACATTCATACACACACGCACACTCCTGCAAGCGCATACCACCCCACTACTGGTCCAGACCCAGACACCGCATGCCAGTGCACCTCGCTCCCCGAGCCGCAGGCCGCAGGAGTAGAAGAAGAAACAGATGGGCACCAGCTGTTTGGATGGGAGCCTCGGGTACACAGCTACTGTATTGCAACCCACACACACACACACACACACACACACACACACACACACACCACACACACACACACACACGCTTGCATGCATGCATGAGCACAAACTCATTCAAGTTGTTTTAGTAGCCGCTGCCCTACGCTGCTTCTGGTGTTTACTCACACGGCGCTTACAGGTGATGCGTTGAAGTTGTGAGGTCATCGATTGCCATTACCGTACAGATTTACTGATGTTAAAATTCCAACACACAGGACTGGACAGTGCAGTCTGTCAGTGTTTGGACAGTGATGTTATTTGAGCTCGAAGCAGGCAGACTTTATTGAGGACAAGAGAGAAAAGGAAGAGAGAAGAGAGTATATTGAACAAATAAGCATGCGCAAGTTACAAAGGCAAGAAAAAACCCAAAGAAAGCAAATGGGTTGTAGGATTGGCACCGATTGCATTTGGAATGAAGGAGTAACTATGAGGTTAAAGTGCTGACGTTGGATATGTTCACATCCATATTAAACAGCGTTGGTACAAGGCAACCCGAGGGTTGAGCCAATATGGCAAGTGTTTGACTTTCTGAAGAAAAGACAGAAATGTGACAAGTCCCTGTTGCACTCCAGGCCCGGCGGGGGACACGCCAAGTGTCTGCTAATGTCAGTGGATTTGCTGCACCAATCAATAGAGATGCATCGCCCGACTCGGCAGGTTCCCTCAGCCGTATGGAGAGTTTTGGCGTCTTTCAGTTTTTGGGGTTTCACGGCACACAGCTTCACCGCTTCGGTTCACCCTCGCCTGCTCTCATCAGCGAGAATGACAGATTGTTTTTCCTTCAGCAGTTGGAGACACAAAACAGACCAAAACAGAGCGAAACAGGAGTGTGAATATTGGACTTATTTGTAAGGTGGAAGAAAAACACAGTTCCGCATGAATGTTTACGTTGCTTCGCAACTGCTGGGCCCAAAGGTCAGTGGAACAAGTGGAAGTGTGATTTTAAAATGAAAGAAAATCTTTAAATATGATAACCGTCAAAATTACTAATGGACCACTAAAATTGGGGGCTTCAAATCCTCATATTATTAGTTAGTAAACACTAGAAACTGAGGCTGAATGTTGGCACTTTCTTTATTGTTTTTCTTTCATCTTCCAGACAATTGTTTAGTTTGAAGTCCATTGCATTTGTATACTTTAATCATTTTAATAAATAACCAAAAACAACTAAGAGACACAAAAATGTGAAATAATATGGCTTCTAAACAACACATGTAGGGAGTTACAGTTTATATATATATATTAATAAGCCCTCCGAGGCAAACTTGTATTTGTGATGTTGGGCTATATAAAATAAACTGAATTGAATTGAATTTTAAATGATGTGAAATGAATTTATCTTTAGACGTTTGTTTGTTTTCTCAACAGCTGTGACCACTGTTCCCTAGATGGAGGTCAGAGTTAACTGTCCACGACGAGGATGCTGATCCGCTGATCCCTCCGGATTCTCTCTCTTCCTTCGCGTTTCCTCCCTGAACCCAGCAATTTCTGCACCGACCCCAGCTATCAACTTTCTTCCGATGAGTCAGCCGAGGTGGCGACTCCTTCAGCTCATTACAACATGACTTATTGAAACCAAAAACTCTCCCTCCAATGCCCGAAATGCACATTTCCTCTGCCTGACGCCATTAGTTACAGCCGGCGGTTGCTCCCTCTTATTACATTCACTTTGAACACAATCTGTCTCATTAAATAACGAAATTCAGTATTGTGTGTGTGAGGTGCAGTACGAGTCAGGGTTTGAGGGCCGCCGTGACATTCCTGCCACTACAAACGTGACATTAAACATCACAGAGCGCCATGTGCACAGCTCACCGGCGTCCCGCAGCATGGCTCACTCCTGTATATACCGGCTATTGAACGGTGCAGGAAAGTTATGACAAATGGAAATGGTATTGTGTGTTTGGTTGACCGCGCGCCGTCCTGTGATTTCCAGCTTCAGCGCTGATGTGGTCTGGCCCGTGTGGGTTTAGAGGGCAGACCGGAGCAACAGCAGGCTGGTTTGGGGATCTTTTCCTTCTTCTTTTCTCTCAAAGCCAACAGGATGTCTTTAATGAACCACAGTGTGTTTGAACTGTCGCATCTCACCATGCAGCAGTCCAGCCCTCAACATGAAAAGGAAGACGCAGTGAAATAGGAAACGCGAAAAAAAGAAAGAAAGAAAGAAGAAGAAAACCTGGAGATGTGGGCAAATCCAGCAAAACTCAGTCTCCGGGACAAAAGCCGCAAATCAAATGTTGGCCATAATAGAGAGGAACGTCTTTCGGGTAACGTATTGTGGACGTTGCGAGTGACTGGGGCAGCCCGTGCTCTTGTCGTGTCCGAGCAAGTGCTTCTTAGTTCCCGGCCGCAAACGTCTTCATGTCGGATTCGATGCGACCTCAGAATCAGATTGCAACTTGCAGTTGCTTGTAGATGTATTTCTGAGGTTGTTTTTTTTCTTGGGGGAAACACTGTTTGTTTACCACGGGTTCCACTGCACTGGGATTGACCCTGCTTCATTTCTCGGTTGCCGCAGTGGCTTTACCCGTTCCGGGCCACAAGATGGCGGCGCTGGCGTGTCGTATATGACTCGCCCGAGCTGCGCCGCCAAGCTATTGTGGCAGCAAACAAAGGAGGGAAACAGGCCCTCGCATCATTATCACGATATCTGCAAACTGTGGTGATGGTTCGGTAACTGAGTGTTGATGTGCTGCATATTGTTTCAATTACTTTCAAACTGTTGTTGCAGACCATGCCATAGAAGAAGAAAAAAATGCTCAAAATACTCCATGTTTGATCTTGTGGGCTCTTGTGAAACTGGAAATGAATGGTGATTAACTATAATGATGATCATCATGGTGAAAGGTTCTGTGCCACAGGTTATTTGACTGTGAGCCGGTCCGCGGAGAGAAGGCCTTAGAAAGGAAATCCCCTTGAAACGATTACAGCTTGCGAATATTGCGCGTGGACCTGAAGAGTCATATTTTAGCAGATGAAACAAGAAGATGAAGTCAGCAGATAAACTTGTATCATAAAAAAGACAATAGCTCAGACACAAATTCCGTAAACGTGTGACAAACCTGTTTCCCTCCCCCACGCTGCACGGCAGTTGGGAACAAATGAACTGCTTCGGTCGAGCGCAGTTTTATTTGTGTGCGTGCGTGTGGTGTTGTAGTGGCAGGCTTTGCAGTGTTGAGTGAGGAAAAAAACAGGGATATGGCCATGATTAAAGTAGGCACTAAAGCAAAGGTGGTAATTGGGATCATAAACACTCACTTTTCCATTTACCCCTCTAATGAAGCGCTCCTGTTTATTCTGAGCAGCCGATTCATCAGAAACACAACATCCACTCTGCGCTCGTCTGAGTGACGAGTCATGATGTCCACAGATACAGAGTGTACACGACGCGGCATAAACAGGCGTACAGCGGTGTACAGGCGAGGGCTGATGCCTGAGCAGCATTGTTGTGCCGAGGCTGCTGCTACCTGATACTAAAGGCCAGTTTGAACATTTTGTATGGAGAACAACTGAAACAGTAATAATCGCTGAGTTTTCATCCATATGGAGCACAAACTTTCTTTCCTTCTTTTTTATTCTGGAAATGAGAATAAATTCAAGTTTTCATCCAATGCTCTTATGCGAGGCGTCGAGCACTTCGAGATAAACAGCTGGTGGAGCTAATTCCCCAGTCGGGTGCACACAAAGAGATGACCGATCAAATCTAAAAGTTACAAAAAATAATGAAGACAACATGACGCAAGTGTGGCCTTTATGTTCCAAGTCTCCTCATAGGTCCACAAAGAGCTGATGTTTTCGTCTACCACCGTGGACTTATTATTTGGCTTGAAACACACTCATAGGTGCAGCGTGGCGCCATCTAGTGGTTAGGTTGCAGATTGCAACCAACTGAAGCTTCTACAGTGTGCCAAACTGCGGCGGCTCGACGCGAAAACCAGAAAAGGTGACTGGCCCTGTCGAGAGCCACTGTTCGGTTTGTCCGTTCTGGGCTACCGTAGAAACACGTTAAACGCTTGAACAAATGTGACCCTGTTAGTGACAAAAGTCTCGGTGTGGACACAGAATCATCGGCCCTCATGGGCTTTAAGGCAGGAACATATCGTGACAATGTGCACGGGGGCCCGACCAGACACACAAACCTGTGTTATCTAAACCACCTGTTCATGCTCTCACTCGCTATTTGTTGGCCTAAAAGTAGTCGAATCTAAAGAAATCAAGTTCCACAGGACATGTCCTCTCTGTCTTCAATGCTAACTGAAGCCTCACTGCCAGCACAGAGTGGTATGTGTGGTGCTTTTTTTTTTTTTTTTTTGTTCAGACATGCTGAGAATCACTGCTTACTCTGTTTAATCTGAATAAACGTGAAACATAAAAACACATCCCTCTCAGGAGCGCCCTGCCCAGCGTGGAACAGCACTGGGCAGAACAGCAAATACAAAATTGGTAAAGGTTGAAACGCTCGTGGAGGAACTGGCAATTGAAACGGACATTTAATCACAGGAAAATATTACCACGAATACTTTTTGGCAGGGCGAGGTCGGTTTTAATCGCGAGGTTTAACAGACTGCCACCTATGAAGCTGTTAAACAAAACAGAACATTCTCGAAAGAGTTACATAAAGTATATATAAAAAGAGTATATCTGCAAACGGATATATTGGTTTCAGCCTCACGCACGCATGCAAACACAAAACACACTCACAGTCGTGCAAGAAGATGGAATGTCTTTGGGAAGCCGTGATCATAAAAGTGAGTATTTTATAGCGGCTAAGATACGGCGAAAGTAAAACTTAAGCGTCGGGGGTCGTGACAGGGTCGGATCTAATTCTTAGCTTTAGTCATTTTTTATCTATTCTTCTGCAATTAACCTTCTCCGGTTGTGTTACTGGAGGAGGGAGCTGGTTTTACTGCTGATCTGGGCTCATAGCCTGGGGTCCGGCTGCTGTAATGCAGGGCTCATCATTGTAAATATGAGGTGGATAATAAATGTCTGCGTTGCTTTGTATGGAGGGCCGAGGACATCAGAAAAATGCCCCAAAATGATAAGCAGCTCCGGGTGGATTCTCACTGGTTTGACTGACGCTTCATTACGACTGGAAGTGTTTAACCAAACGTTACGCCCGCCCACTGGCTGCTTAGATTAGGATCTGTTTAACATTCTTCCCTTTCCCCTTTTAAAAAGCAACACATATCTATTAGGCCATCTGCGTTTCCAGCTCAACCCCATTTTTTAAACATGATTCTCCTCGACTTTGCCGTTCACCCAGTACAGGGCGCGTTAATTCATCGTAATCCTTTGAAGAGGGGACCCGGAGGAAGCTCGCCCAGTCCGTGTGTTCCCTTCGCCTCTCCAAGTCCAAATGCCGTGTGGCATGTTTGACATTGCGAGGGGAAGGAATAACGCAGGTTGTCAGGTCGGAAAGAGCCGGGCTACAAGGCCACGGCAATCAGGAAAACTCGGTCCGGCGCTAGGCACGACTTCAATAAAATACCTCCAGTCCTGCTTTTAAAAGCATTAGTCCAGGGCAAATTAAAAACTAGAGTGCAATTAAAAGAAATCACTGTGTAAATGTTAGCATGTGGAAGTTTTTCTTTTCCTTTTCCCTCCCCCCTCCCCCTTTTTCCTCCTAGCTGAACAAAGAATGCCCCAGAGGCAGAGCTGCGCAGCTGCTGAATATTACTACACCCATGTGTTTTAAATAAGACCCCATTATAATCAAAATCATAAAAAAGGTAATGTGGCTCTCTTAAACATTTAAATTTAAGTTAACCAATGTAGAGTTCAAGCCTTTGTGAGCATTCTTTTTTTTTCTTTTCTTTTTTTGTGGTCCTAATTGAATCTTGAGAAGAAACAGATTATGTGACCCAGAAGAAGCAATTATTTGTCACAAATGTATTGCTCCGTTGGACGTATTTAAAGAAATGGTACATGTGATTACAAGTTCTATTTCGGTAAACATTCCCCGTTTGCTCCTTTGACCAGATTGCGTATCCGGGGAAATGCCCCGGATATGAAATAGTTTACAGAGCCTATTGACTGAAACACTGTTATTCCCAAAGAACTCAACACTACACGGGCTCTGCAGCCGCACAATGCTAACAATCTTTGTGGCAAATGTCACCCCCATGGCCGATGGTCTTATAGCGCAACGTCCAAGGGAATCAGCAGGTAGTAGACTTCGACATAACAGACTGTTGTGGACCAGATGTTACGAGAAGACTTGAGGCGGTGACCTTCGACACCTCGAGCCTTCTTGGAGATAAAAAAAAAGAATAGATAAAAAACATGAGGAAAAACAACTTACTTAGACAACCTGCAGTAGTCAGAGGAGCTCATGCTAATTGGATTGGAAGTGAGTTCGTTTTCAAAGAAACCAGAGGAGAGCATTGTGGATACATTCTGTGGGGCCCTCTGCTCTGCAGCAGTCGGCTATGCTCAACCCTTTAGTTAAAAGTCACTGAGGGTGTCGCCTCACACCAGGACAGATGAGTTTCCATGGGAGGAACGAAGACGTCTGGCCAAATCCACTTTTCCCCCTCATTAAAATGGATATTTCCTAGCTGTCAGAGGGTGAAGTCTGGGTTTTCGGAGAGAGTCTCGCTGACAGTGGGCTTCCTTCCCCCATAGGTTCAATATCTCCCGTGGCTCTCCCTCCCACCACGCCGTATAGCGGGTTCCCTACGGGTCCTAAGCCAGTGCAGCTCTGGCAAGCTGTTCACTTTTCACTTCGCGGCACACACTAATTTACTGAGACTCTACACTGTTTTGGGTCGGCGGTGCATTTCCCACGTTCCAGCTGAGAAAATATATCATTAGTCCCTCATCGTGTAATGCTTGCCACGTTACGTTATAAAAGCTGGGTGTAAAGCGACATGGATAAAACAGGAGCGATTTCCAGCGCGCCTCACTTTGACCGCCCGCTCGGAATAAGTGGTGTGGGCGGCGAGAATCTGAAGAGGGGACGAGATTCAGTGTTGAAAAGGCCATTTTGCTTACTAAATACTCCTGGGTGGCTGGAAGACTAAGCATTTCCATGGCGAATGTCTCCAATAACGTTACAGCCATACGAGTGCGAGCTTTTACGAGTCTGCCTTGAAAGTTATATGGATTAATTAACTTTCCAGGCAAATTAAGATTCCATGCTAATTGCAGTCTAGGTACATTTAATGAGATCTAAACAGAAGATGGGTATTGCACAAATAAGCCCCCCCTGTTTACTCTCCGGTATAATGCTCAATAGAAGCTTGTTTACAGCTCCGAGGCGAAGACCGAGCGACTTCACAAGCAGGCCGACGCAGATCTGCCGCCGAGTGCGACCCACGCGTTGCTCTGTCATTACGCGCCGAGAGTCGAGCGAAGACCCTTTTTTGGCACGAGACCACAGCCCTCTGGGTTCTCTTCACTTCACAAACATTTTTACAGGCGTGACAGGCTGCGACCGAGCGGGCCGCAACAGACAGCTCTGCCGCCTCAAGACAGCCGGCCCGCGCGGCCACACGAGACGGCTAAATATACCGCCTCCCAGGGAGCCGAGCGAGTACAGAGGCCGTCGGCTCTGGCTGGCTAACTTGTGGCTTAATTAGCTAACGCAGGACACGGGCGCAGCTAATTAAAGGCCGGTGGAAGCTCTTTGACTGGATGCTTTGTAGGCTTTTCCACATGGCGACCACAATGCAAATGGCCTCTCGTATCACTCATCGATGCCATATTGCACACCCGGTCCCCCCCACACACACGCACACGCTTCACATGTTTACTCCCTGTTTAGAATTTTACTCGGTGCTCCTACCTATCCGGATTACTTAGAGACCAGCTTCTACACCTCCATTCCTCTTTTTCCTTAATTTAAGTGCACAAGCCATTCATGTGGCAACAATTTTTGGCCGGCCGACACCCAGTGGTGAATGTGCCTGACCCCACCTGGCCCTCCCCTCCCCCGACACCCTCTGGAAAGCCACATCTATCGCAGGATCCCTTCAGGGCCCTCGCTGGCGGCCCCAGCCCATTAAAGTCGGGCTGTCAGAGTTGTGTGTTTTTGAGTGTGTGTGTGTCTGTGTGTGTGTGTGTGTGTGTGTCCGTATTTCAGGAGACAAAACGCTGTTCTGGGCATGTATGTGACTTCAGTAATGAGCATGGCTGTATTAAAACGCATATAACAGTTTCAGAAGCTCTGTAGTCTCACCGAAAACAGCCTCACTGCGTCGATTTAATTAAAGTCATAAGCACCCATGTTACTTAATTAAAAACAGTGTGCCTTTTGCAGTGCTATTTATATATTTTATCAGGATTAGTGGAAAGGAATAAAACTGAGCTTAAATGAATGCACAATCCACTCATATTTTAAAGTAGAGCAGCAGTTTAACTTAGTTTTCTGCCTCCACAGTGGCATAACACAGGTTTTGTTAGTGCAAGGGCTCCCGTTAAGTTGTTTCATTGCCACAGCAAAAGCAGTGCCCTTTGACTCTGTGCAGAAGACATCATCCGCTTACAAGCTCTCACAATAAAAACCCATGCGCGCCGTAATAAGCCCCGCTTTGTTTCGAATACATCCAAGTGAAAACATTTATTGGACTAATTACGATGGTCTCCCATTGAATGTTCTTCCTGTGTTACACATGCTTTGGCAATGTTCCCAGTATTGTGTCAAAGCGTCTCTGGCTGTGGTACGAACTGCCATGCTTGGAGAGGCTAGGAAGGCGGGGAGAGCAACAACGAGGTGTAGCGGATTAGCGCGGTGGCAGTCGTGTGCTTCCGATGACCGGAGGCCATAATCAGCGACACCGTTTCTGCCATGGAATGTTTTTTAAGGGAGCATGTAGAGGTCCAGGGCACCGGAACAGTTCGATTACCCGTGGTCCCCGAGTGTGGTGAGAGAGAGGTGCAAGGAGCATAGTGGGCTGATGTGGTGGGTTTGGCAGCAATTAGCCTGTCAAGTTGAGCTAATTCATACCAACAGAAATGGGGAAGGAAAAAGGGGATAACTGGACAGGGACCCAAACAGGATGGTGTTGAGACGGGGACGGACGGGGTCAATGCCCTCGTATACAGTATTGATTGGGTCAACAGTAGCTGTTATTGGCCAGAATATTGGCAGCCAGGGTCGCTGATAAGAGATGTTGGCCAAGACATAGTAAGCTGGGAAAATCCAGGCCTATACACTGCCAACATTTTTCAAGTTTTGTTTTCGTACAGCTTTGAAACCAAGTAAATGTAAGGTTTTTGACATTCATCAATACAAAATATATATATATATACTTTCAAATTTTAAACAAATTGGACTAAATGATGGTGTAAAACACTAAATAAATGTTGACACTGAATATGTGTGCCCTTTAAAGTGATACGCCTGAAGCTTTACTGGCAGGAAATTGCAAAATAAGCACATAATAAATTAAAAGAATAAGGTACTGCTGGAAATTCGCATCTTTACTGACGGAGGCCACCAAGAGGCCTGTGGCACCTCTGTGAGACACACACGGTGGCTGTTTAATTACAGGCTGCAATAGACATATCAATTATTTATTTATTTATTTTTGTTGTTGCCGTATATCACCTGGTTCTCAAGCTCAACTTTTTGCACATGTGAGGGTGTGAGTGTGTGTGTTTTTTGTAATAAAACAAACAAGCAAACATCCTCTCGCTCCACTTGTCGGTTCACCCTCCACCCTCTCTGCTCTGTTATATATTCGGTTTTATTAAGTTGGTGTTTGGTGTCCCAGAAAACTTGCTCTCACTCGGTTAACAGTCACAAAACTACCTCACCTCCTTTTAACATCTGACATGAATAATGTTATTATGCTCACATGATTGCACCGTTTAGACTTAATTTTGCGAGTTGGTCCATCGTGACTCGACATAATGAGCCATAGAACGATAAGACAAGGTAGTACTTAACGAAATATGGGCTGATTCCAGCAGTTCTGGAGCCATTTGTGGTTGTTGACACTAACGTTGTGGTCCACTGAAGCCGGCACAAGGGCCAGCAGGGTTATCAAATCATGAGATAGAAGGGGATTTTGGTTATTGCAATGGATATTGGAAACTATTGAGGTCTTTCAACTATGCGTCTTAATTATACTGCATGTGCCAGAGAGATGCTTCGAGTACCGACTTAGTATGAAACAGGCCGTGATGTTTCTGTCACACCACTAATGTTACATTGTATGTCGAGGTGATAAAATCAAACAGGGATATATATTGTTGCTTAGGCTCAGTAATCTGTGCAATGGCTGGACCTTGTGTAGTCGTCCTGTCGTTAACTCTTCCTGCAGGTAAAAGCACATCAGATGTAAGATAATGTTGAAGTTAAAGTTCATGGGTCATTGACGGTCAAAACTCAAACATTGATGTTCTCTCCGGAGGACACTACCCGACCACTGAATATTAATTTGTTGTGCTTTTTTTCTCTCTTTCTCTCTCTTAAAGCAATTGTGCAATTTTCAAATGTACTTGTGTTGTGAGTATATGTGGATGTTGTTGGATGTAGTCAATGTGTGCTCAGTCATGGTGACCCTTGAAACAAAGATTGTTAGCATTGTGCGGCTGCAGAGCCCGTGTAGTGTTGACTTCTTTAGGAATAACAGTGTTTCAGTCAATAGGCTCTGTAAACTATTTCATAACCGGATACGCAAACGGACAATTTTTACAGAAATAGAACGTGTAATCACATGTACCATTTCTTTAAATACAGACAATAGAGCACTATACTGTATTTGTGACAAATAATGAGTTCTTCTATGGTCGCTTAATCTGTTTCTTCTCCTTACACACTATACGACATATCTGAAGATACGACGAGTCTAGTAACACAATAAACTTTCATATCAATATATACAATTATATGACGTATGAACATGTTCTTTTAAGATATTTCATGATGAACAAAGTGTCATTTAATTTTATGAACATCTCTCAATCGATACTAAATCATATTTCTTCTTCACGTGTGATATTTATTCATCATCAACCCCATGTTACTGCTGCCAAATAAAACACTGTGTTTTGACTGGAGTGGTTGGATGAAGCGCTGCTGAAGAAAAGTCAACGTTTTAGTCTTCACCCCAACTGGTCAGCTGGTTTCTGCTTCATCTTAAGACTACTAGTTAGTGTCTAAAGTTCACTGTTGTATTTTCTGACACTGTAATCTGTCTAAGTGATGCAAAAGAGATGTTGAGTGTTAACTGTGTGTGCCAAATGAGGAACAGTTTAGGACAGTTAATAGAAAGAGTATTAACGGTAAAAGGATGTTTCGTGACAATGAAAAGGTTTTGCTTATTCACTTTAATTATATATTTATTAAAACACAAGGATGATACAGACACCTTACTGAGCAAGAATTGTCTACATCCAGAAACAGCCTGAACACTTTCATATAGCATGAATACAAATCAAACTGTTACATGTTCTTGAAGACAAAGTTAGTGGATGTTGGTGCAGGAATCCTCAGAAGCTGCAGCACACTCCACAGCCCTGAAGGCCGCAGCAGTTGCAGCAAGTTCTGCATCCAAGGCCGCGCTTCTCTCTGTTGCGATACGGCATCTGTCGATTAAGAGATGTTCATAAAACTTAATGACACTTTGTTCATCATGAAATATCTTAAACAGTACTTTTATGAATTGTTGAAGATGAAACTCTCCTCTCCAAAAATAAAAAGGGCTCGTCAGCTGTATAGTCCAACCGATGTGGAGCCATACACGGTTCTGTTTGTTGACAGATGTTATCATTTAAGGTCAGAAGGGATTTGACAGAGTGGCAGGAGGGAAGGGATTTTTGTTATTGCGCAATATTTTGGGAAAGACTGAAGTTACTCAAGATTCAAAGGTTCTAACGCATATATGTCAAACTCACATTGACAACGAGGAGCCAAATTTGAGAAATTCTCTGTTTTTGTTTGTCTGCCACAGTTGTTGTCCAACATTAAATCAACCATTACTTTTTGTTGTCTGACTTTCTGTCTTTCTTGCTTAGAAGTACGTCTCCATCATACAGCACGCTTATACGTAATTGATCAAAAGAAACGGAAACAGACTTAATCAGGAATGAATCATGATTGAAAAAGCGTGTGACTTCCACACAGATCTGTGTGGAGCGACGTCGTTCCCTCTTTCTTTGCAATTGTTTAATGGCGTCCGACAATAACCCAAACTTTCAGTTAAACATAAAAAATAATGACTTTTGGTGATTTCTCCAATTCAAAAAATAACTTCTTGTTTTTTAACCCAAAATGAAACAAACAACTTATAAAACATGCAATGAAATTCTCTGCCCACAAGAGAGATCAACTAAACAGACCTTAGCTTTAGCTATGTTCACTTAACATAAAATGGGTCCAACTGAACGGACCAAACTGACCCAACAAAAAGTAATGGTTGATTTAATGTTGGACAACAACTGTGGCAGACAAACAAAAACAGAGCATGTCCCAGTCTTCAGGAAATTCCCATTAGCAGGCTCACGTAGGGATGCTGGGAATAGGGAGTGTGGCAAGTGCTGTCAGGGATGAGGCAACAGTGGTCCATGTGAGTATAAATACCAGCACATTTTACATATTCAGGCATCACACAGGAGAACTCAGAGGAGCTGAAGAAATCTACTTGATCTGACAACTGAAACCAGTCCGACCGAGATGAAGACATTCCGTGTTGCTGTTGCAGTGGCCATCGTGCTCACCTTTATTTGTATTCAGCAGAGCTCTGCTGTCCCAGTCGCTCAGGTAAGAACTGGACTTGCACTCATTTGATTCACTTATGGTCTATAAATGTTTTGTCCAGATCCTAAAATGTGGCTCCTTGTTATCAACAGGTGCAGGAGCTGGAGGAGCCGATGAGCGTTGACAACCCAGTTGCTGACCATGAGGAGACGTCACTGGACTCATGGAAGGTACGTGTTCAGTTCACTGAATGAATGTGGCCGAAGACAATGAGCTCATTTAAGTGTAAGCCTGATGCTCTCTGAAGGAGGGAGAATAAACAGAGTGAAGGACGATGCCGGAGATAAACACATCACTCATTTGTCTTTCGTCCCTCACACAGATGCCGTATCGCAACAGAAAGAAGCGCGCTTCTCTCTGTTGTCTTCAATGCCAAACTTGCTGCGAATGCTGCGACCATCTGGGCTGTGGAATGTGCTGTAACTCCTGAGGATTCCTGCTCCAACATTCACTAACTTTGTCTTCAAGGACATGTAACAGTTTGATTTGTATTCATGCTATATGAAAGTGTTCAGGCTGTTTATGGATGTAGACAATTGTTGCTCAGTGAGGCGTCTGTATCAAACAAATATGATTCACTATCGATGAAGAGATGTTCATAAAACAAAATGACACTTTGTTCATAATGAAATAGCTTAAACAGTACTTTTACGAATTGTTGAAGATGAAACTCTCCAAAAATAAAAAGGGCTCGTCAGCTGTATAGTCCAACCGATGTGGAGCCATTCACGGTTCTGTTTGTTGACAGATGTTATCATTTAAGGTCAGAAGGGATTTGACAGTGGCAGAAGGGAAGGGATTTTGGTTATTGCACAATATTTTGGAAAGACTGAAGTTACTCAAGATTCAAAGGTTCTGTTTGTCCGTGACGTAGTCACCATGACTTCACCCATTGGTTTGTGGATGGACATTTTGAAGCCTTGAGTTCGTCATTTTGCTCGTCGCCATCTTGGTTTTTGCAACCACAAACAAGAGAAAGCTGAAAAGAACATTTGTAGGCGATGACAAAATGTTGAACTAAAAGCACACCGTGAAAGGGTTAAAGTTGTGAGACAAAAACACGCCCTAAAGCGAGATGAGAAGTCATTTTAAATGATCTATTTACTGGTTTTGTCAAAACGAAATGTTTGATGAAAGTAAATAAATATAATTTCTGCTTGCATTCCTCTGATTTCATGTGTTTTTATGTTCCATCTTTAATCCATAATGTTGTCATGTAAAGGTATTTTATCGGGCTGAACGCCCACGTGTCTCTTTGTTTACGCCTCCATTCTTCCATTGGGAACTGAGTGTTTAACGTCACATTGCCTAAGGGAATTACCCACAGTTCATACCAAAGTCAACATCTAATGCTGACTTTGCTATGAACTATGAAAGGGATCATAAAGGGCTCAAAATGTCTGTCAGAGAGCCCTCAAGCACTCTACGATGTGACAACCCTAAACCCTCAAGGACTTCACGGGAGCGCGCCTCAAAGTCTGTGAGTCCGTAAGGCTGGAGATTGGGCCTTGGAGGCCGTTCAGGTGGAGAAGCAGGAACTCAAACCAAACCACAAAGCTCAGACCTCCGCTGAGGGGAAGGACCAAGATGCAACATTGGGAAATCCACTGCATGCCGTGCTGTTCGTAAAGTTTATCTGGCGCTTAAGAAACTTATGGATGCGTTTATTACATTCCCTGGCCATGTCCGAGTAAATGCAATCAAAGAGGGCTTTTATGGAATTGCAGGTAATTGAGTTATTCAATATGCTGTAATGAAAATGCATTCTTATCACTTCATTACGGAGCTTATCATTATGCAGAGTTTCCCCAATCTCATTGGCGCAGTAGACTGCACACAGATCCCCATCAAACAATCAGGGGTCATGGACCTTGCAATTGCCTGCTGTAGGTCCATACTGTACAATACCCATAACTTGACCGCAATTCATCTTAGATGATCTGTGACTCCACCTGCCTCATAACAAATGTTAAGGCCAAGCGGCCGGGCTCCGTCCACGACCCAAATCGTGGACACACATTTTCCGAGAGTCTACACTGTGCCACAGCGGCGAGCAAGAAATAGCAAATCTCATGTCATTCAGAAATTGCCTATTTTATGTAGATGTGATTCAACAGTGTACATATCATATACTAGGTCACTACGATGGACTCCTAATTGGAGACGGGGCTTATGCCTGCAAGCCCCTATGCACAGCCAGCTCCAGGCCCTCAAGCCCGTTTCAACAGGGCTCTTGCTCGAACGAGAGCCCGGATTGAAATGACCTTTGGCCAACTGAAGGCCAGATTCACATGTCTGCGGGGGCTGCGGGTGGCATGTGACATCACTGTGGCATGTGCAGTGCGCCACAATCAGGAAGGAGAGGGTCCCCGTTGTCATGAACCATCCTGAGGATGACCTAGAGCCAGTCCACTTGGATGAGCAGACCGCACCTGCTGCAAGGGACAGAATTGTCCACCATCATTTTAGTTAAGTGTTCAGATGACTTTGGTTGACTTTAATGTTGGACTCATTTCATGGGGACATTCTGAATAGAGGAACATGTTCAAGAATAATTTAAGAGATGAATGCTGTAGAATAAAGCCTTTATTTGTCAGCCTGTAAATGAAGGTGCACAAGAAATAAGAATTTCAGTTAAGTTACAATTCATGTCAAAGCTCACAAATACTTTAGGCAAAGCTTTGCCTTACATGGTTACACTTACATCCAGCTGCCGATCAAGCAGTGCAATCTCCTTGTGGAGCTTCCTCATTTTCAGCTGTCGGTAACAGATTTCTGTCCGCAAGTACCGCTTTTACAGCGTGCGTACATCTTCATCGTCAACCTGAAAAAAAGACAAGAAAACATTGATAACTTTGTTCAGTGTGGCGGTCAGATGCCAACTAAACTCAGACCTCCCCTCACAATGGGAGGGTATTAAATGAGAAGTCACCTCTTCATCCCCAGCAGAGTGAGAGGGGCCAGCAGGATCTGCCTAAAGGAATGCATTGACGTAGTACCACTCACAAGGAGTGAGTTGGAAAGGATATTAGTTTCCACAACTTGCTTTTACCATATCACCGGAGAACGCCGACACAGTCTCCTCATCGTCTGCACTGGCCTCCTGTTACGGAATTATTAGGAACTTTGGAAAATTGTCTTTGGTTTTAAAAGACACACAAAGAACATGTATAGCATCATTCCACAATGATGCAGAAATAGCAACTTACATCAGTGGGCTCCTCTCCTCTGACCAACACAGTGGGTGGTGGCTGCAGCAATAGGACTGAAGGTCCAGCCACTGCAAAATGTGACGGTAGTTAACAAAATGACAAATTATGAAGGAAACTCATAGAATGAAGTGCACCTACCTTTGAGATAAGGGCTCCTATCAGTACTTCCCACCTCTCCAGAGGAGCTGCCCCCAGCTATGCCCTCCATTATTGGCTAGTCTAGCCACAACTAGAACACTTACAGCTAGCAGGCAATGACACATGCAGGTACACAAGGAAGACAAAAGGAGACAATCCAGCAACCGACCAGGGAAAGACACAGGCCGTTTCTCAATACCAAGTACGCTAAGTCCAGACTTGTGAACTTTTGGAGTTTGGACTTGGGAGTTTGGACTTGGGAGTCCAGAGGACTCTCAAGGACGGGAGGACGCAGGATGGTCTTTCTGCAATTGGAACAGCAGCTGACTTGATGACGTCACCACCTCAGCTGTCGTTGTCATGAGTTACTCTGATTCTTCACTGTAAAGTATTTTTACAGTCAAACAAAATATGACAACCCTGCTTTTTTTGCACTGGTTCACAGACATACACATATCATTGTGTATATATATATATTTATTGTGTGCATAAATATATATATATATATATATATATATATACACACACACAGATACTCATCATTGTATGTACATATATATTATTGTGTTTATAAATATATATTATATATATATATATATATATATATATATATATATATACACAGATACACATATCCTTGTATGTACATATATATTATTGTGTTTATAAATATATATTATATATATATATATACACACAGATACACATATCCTTGTATATATATATTGTGTTTATAAATATGTATTTTATATACTTATATAGATACACATAATTGTATATATAATATGTTTATAAATTATATATATACTTATATATTTATATGGATACACATAATTGCAAACAATTCGGTCAAAAGTAATAAGACTGTAGTTCAAAGTAAAAGTTAAATTAAAATCTTAAGTTATAAATTGTAACCTTTCCCTCAGTCAAACGGATTTAATGTGACTGAATAAATAATAAAGATTGCTTGTTAGATCCTCAAAGTCGATTTATATCTCATGTTTAATTGATACGGAGACATCGGAGCCAGCGGATCATTTAAAAAAGTCCAGCCGAGATCAAGCTGTTGTCGGCGGGCAGCATAGCGCTGACGGCCCGGTGATGACGGGAATCACGGTCCCTCAGCAGGACCTCAACCCGTCGGCGTATCTTTTTAAATAAGATGAGTCTGGACAAACCGACCACAGATTTGATGCTTAAACAAATAACTTCTCGCCTGAAAACATCCTAAAATTACATTTTGTGACTCAACAACGGTAGTATTATAGAATGCCAACTTTCAGTTGTGAGTTTTCTCATCCGCCATTGTTCCCCGTTTGCTGGTCCGAAATGCATTCTGGGATATTGGCTCTCTCAAGTACGCTGAAGTCTGCTCTGATGCATCCCCGGTAAAATGGGAGGATCAAGTCACATCCGGGCATTTTCACCGTGCTTGGCGAGAAGCGGACTTTTGAATTGGAACAGTACTTGGGCCGCGACTGATGACGTTTCACGAGTCCACGAGAACACAAGTACAGAGAAGAACGCTGATTGAGAAACGGCCACAGACTAAATACACAGGGGAAGGCCGGCAACGAGGCACAGGTGGAAACAATGAGGGCGGGGCTTTACAATCACACAGGAAGAAGGCACACGAGGAGGGAGGAGTCTGAAACGAGAACAGGTGAAGGGAATAAACAATCAGGAAACACGGGGAAGACACACATAGAAAGTTACAAAAAGGGGATTTTGCACATTGTATACTAGCAGTCCTTCTCACTTGATGATGTACAGAAGGTTTCTTAACGTGTTTGTGGGAACGAGAACAAGAGAAGATTTTCATTTGGGTAGCGAGGCTTTACAGATAGACTTGATATTTAAACAGGGTTTTGATTATTAAAGCTGACGTGAAGACATTTGGAAATTAACTTAAATGCAGAAACACTTGTATATGTCCAATTAATGTATTACAAAAGTTCAAAAAATTCCACACCCCACAGGTTACATAAAAAAAAAGAAGAACTATAAGTGTCGACATTAGGCTCGTTCGAGATGAGCCAGTTCTGCGCAGAATCGATCGGCGCGCAATGCATGCTGTTTAGATTTGTGTCCGACTTGGTTCCGACTTGCTCTGACGTCATGCACACGTGGTCAACGATAATCTCACGAGAGCAAGCCGGCCGTCGATTTCACAGTCATGCGCCGCAGTAGCTTTCCCCCGACTGCTTGGCCCAGTGCATGATGGGAAACGCCTGGCTGTCGCCAAATCAGAGAGCTGATTGGCTCTTAGATCTGACAGCAAACACCACGTGTTGTAGAAAATCCTTATTTTATGTGTAGTTGTAATACTTAACGCTGGATTGTTGACTATTAGTCTCATGTTTAATCTAAAAACATATCTTGTGTGGTTGTTAATACAAAATCGTATTTATACAACACATATCAAAACCAGTAGTAATGTATTTCACAGGCAGACATAAAAAGAACAAAGGATGCAGCTACACACACATTTCTACATAAATATATATTTACAAACACATATGAAGAAATCCAAACGTGATCTGTAAACTACAAGTAGACAAAAGATTGAAACTAACAGGAAGTCATTTTTTCTGTGACTTCCTGTGTGTAATTTGAAGTCAGCCTAAAACTGTCCGACTTGATTGCAGTTTTTTGACAACGCCTCCTGCTGCGGCCGCCTGCTCTCGTCTGGATTCCAGGCGAGGAGCAGCTCTAACGAACGAGCCTAGTATCTTGTGGCACATCATGTAGACTTACACTTCTTCATCTTCAAGTGGAAGCAAACTTTTTTTTACATCAGTTGCTTTGACTGGTTTGAAAATAGCTTCCTTGAAACAAGTGAGCGACCAGACCAACAACTCCATGCATGTAGTTTCTAATATTGTATTATTAAAAGACAAGGTGATGCTTCCTCCTGGTTGATGCTGATGTTTTGGTCATGTGACACGAGCAAGCACACAGCAGGGTTTTCAGTAAATGAAAGTGAGTGAAGTCAGGGATTTTGCTTTTTGCACAAGACACTTAGAAAGACTTGAGTTATACTTAGAATCAAAATGTCCATTGGTTCTGTTAATGCCAACAATGAATATTTATCATTTTCAACCGTTAGTTATTCAAGTTTTTTTTTATTATTTCATGTCCACCATTATTGATTTATGTATCAATCAACCAATCAAACTTGTGTTACAGACTCAAGGTCCAGATAATAGAAAATACATTAAATAGAATAAAATACATACAAAAGCACAATTAAAATACATAGACCTATCAATGTATATTCATGACCTGGCTGTCTTTTTTCAAGTAAGCCTAAGGTGTTTAAATGATGAGAACATTTAAATCAAATGCGCTTTTTAATATTTATTTGAGGTTTAATTTAAAGTGTGTGTCATTGTCGGACGTCATTAAACAATTGCAAAGAAAGAGGGAACGACGTCGCTCCACACAGATCTGTGTGGAAGTCACACGCTTCATGAATCATGATTCATTCCTGATTAAGTCTTCTTTTTGATCAATTACGTATAAGCGTACTGTATGATGGAGACGTACTTCTAAGCAAGAAAGACAGAAAGTCAGACAACAAAAAGTAATGGTTGATTTAATGTTGGACAACAACTGTGGCAGACAAACAAAAACAGAGCATTTCCCAGTCTTCAGGAAATTCCCATTAGCAGGCTCACGTAGGGATGCTGGGAATATGGAGTGTGGCAAGTGCTATCAGTGATGAGGCAACAGTGGTCCATGTGAGTATAACTACCAGCACATTTTCCACATTCAGGCATCACACAGGAGAACTCAGAGGAGCTGACAAGAGCCACCAAACGATCTGAAGAAATCTACTTGATCTGACAACTGAAACCAGTCCGACCGAGATGAAGACATTCCGTGTTGCTGTTGCAGTGGCCATCGTGCTCACCTTTATTTGTATTCAGCAGAGCTCTGCTGTCCCAGTCGCTCAGGTAAGAACTGGACTTGCACTCATTTGATTCACTTATGGTCTATAAATGTTTTGTCCAGATCCTAAAATGTGGCTCCTTGTTATCAACAGGTGCAGGAGCTGGAGGAGCCGATGAGCGTTGACAACCCAGTTGCTGACCATGAGGAGACGTCACTGGACTCATGGAAGGTACGTGTTCAGTTCACTGAATGAATGTGGCCGAAGACAATGAGCTCATTTAAGTGTAAGCCTGATGCTCTCTGAAGGAGGGAGAATAAACAGAGTGAAGGACGATGCCGGAGATGAACACATCACTCATTTGTCTTTCGTCCCTCACACAGATGCCGTATCGCAACAGAGAGAAGCGCGGTCTTAGATGCAGAACTTGCTGCAACTGCTGCGGCCTTCAGGGCTGTGGAGTGTGCTGCAGCTTCTGAGGATTCCTGCTCCAACATCCACTAACTTTGTCTTCAAGAACATGTAACAGTTTGATTTGTATTCATGCTATATGAAAGTTTTCAGGCTGTTTCTGGATGTAGACAATTGTTGCTTAGTGAGGCGTCTGTATCAAAAAAATATGATTCACTATCGATGAAGAGATGTTCATAAATCTTAATGACACTTTGTTCATAATGAAATAGCTTAAACAGTACTTTTACGAATTGTTGATGAAACTCTCCAAAAATAAAAAGGGCTCGTCAGCTGTATAGTCCAACCGATGTGGAGCCATTCACGGTTCTGTTTGTTGACAGATGTTATCATTTAAGGTCAGAAGGGATTTGACAGTGGCAGAAGGGAAGGGATTTTGGTTATTGCACAATATTTTTGGAAAGACTGAAGTTACTCAAGATTCAAAGGTTCCAACGGTTCTGTTTGTCCGTGACGTAGTCACCATGACTTCACCCATTAGTTTGCGGACTGACGTTTTGAAGCCTTGAGTTCGTCATTTTGCTCGTCGCCATCTTGGTTTTTGCAACCAAAAACAAGAGAAAGCTGAAAAGAACATTTGTAGGCGATGACAAAACGTTGAACTAAAAGCACACCGTGAAAGGGTTAAAGTTGTGAGACAAAAACACGCCCTAAAGCGAGATGAGAAGTCATTTTAAATGATCTATTTACTGGTTTTGTCAAAACGAAATGTCTGATGAAAGTAAATAAATATAATTTCTGCTTGCATTCCTCTGATTTCATGTGTTTTTATGTTCCATCTTTAATCCATAATGTTGTCATGTAAAAGTATTTTATCGGGCTGAACGCCCACGTGTCTTTGTTTACGCCTCCATTCTTCCATTGGGAACTGCGTGTTTAACGTCACATTGCCTAAGGGAATTACCCACAGTTCATAGCAAAGTCAGCATCTAATGCTGACTTTGCTATGAACTATGAAAGGGATCATAAAGGGCTCAAAATGTCTGTCAGAGAGCCCTTAAGCACTCTACGATGTGACAGTGGGACAACCCTAAACCCTCAAGGACTTCACGGGAGCGCGCCTCAAAGTCTGTGAGTCCGTAAGGCTGGAGATTGGAGGCCGTTCAGGTGGAGAAGCAGGAACTCAAACCAAACCACAAAGCTCAGACCTCCGCTGAGGGGAAGGACCAAGATGCAACATTGGTAAATCCACTGCATGCCATGCTGTTCGTAAAGTTTATCTGGCGCTTAAGAAACTTTTGGATGTGTTCATTACATTCCCTGCCCATGTCCGAGTAAATGCAATCAAAGAGGGCTTTTATGGAATTGCAGATAATTGAGTTATTCAATATTTCACCATGTAATGAAAATGCATTCCTATCACTATTCATTACGGAGCTTATCATTATGCAGAGTTTCCCAGTCTCATTGGCGCAGTAGACTGCACACAGATCCCCATCAAACAGTCAGGGGTCATGGACCTTGCAATTGCCTGCTGTAGGTCCATACTGTACAATACCCATAACTTGACCGCAATTCATCTTAGATGATCTGTGACTCCACCTGCCTCATAACAAATGTTAAGGCCAAGTGGCCGGGCTCCGTCCACGACCGAAATCGTGGACACACATTTTCTGAGAGCCTACACTGTGCCACAGCGGCGAGCAAGAAATAGCAAATCTCATGTCATTCAGAAATTGCCTATTTTATGTAGATGTGATTCAACAATGTACATATCATATACTAGGTCACTACGATGAACTCCTAATTGGAGACGGGGCTTATGCCTGCAAGCCCTACCTCATGACCCCCTATGCACAGCCAGCTCTAGGCCCTCAAGCCCGTTTCAACAGGGCTCTTGCTCGAACGAGAGCCCGGATTGAAATGACCTTTGGCCAACTGAAGGCCAGATTCACATGTCTGCGGGGGCTGCGGGTGGCATGTGACATCACTGTGGCATGTGCAGTGCGCCACAATCAGGAAGGAGAGGGTCCCCGTTGTCATGAACCATCCTGAGGATGACCTAGAGCCAGTCCACTTGGATGAGCAGACCGCACCTGCTGCAAGGGACAGAATTGCCCACCATCATTTTAGTTAAGTGTTCAGATGACTTTGGTTGACTTTAATGTTGGACTCATTTCATGGGGACATTCTGAATAGAGGAACATGTTCAAGAATAATTTAAGAGATGAATGTTGTAGAATAAAGCCTTTATTTGTCAGCCTGTAAATGAAGGTGCACAAGAAATAAGAATTTCAGTTAAGTTACAATTCATGCCAAAGCTCACAAATACTTTAGGCAAAGCTTTGCCTTACATGGTTACACTTACATCCAGCTGCCGATCAAGCAGTGCAATCTCCTTGTGGAGCTTCCTCATTTTCAGCTGTTGGTAACAGATTTCTGTCCGCAAGTACCGCTTGTACAGCGTGCGTACATCTTCATCGTCAACCTGAAAAAAAGACAAGAAAACATTGATAACTTTGTTCAGTGTGGCGGTCAGATGCCAACTAAACTCAGACCTCCCCTCACAATGGGAGGGTATTAAATGAGAAGTCACCTCTTCATCCCCAGCAGAGTGAGAGGGGCCAGGCTCTGGTGGATCAGGCCGTGGTCCAGCAGGATCTGCCTAAAGGAAAGCATTGATGTAGTACCACTCACAAGGAGTGAGTTGGAAAGGATATTAGTTTCCACAACTTGCTTTTACCATATCACCGGAGAACGCCGACACAGTCTCCTCATCGTCTGCACTGGCCTCCTGTTACGGAATTATTAGGAACTTTGGAAAATTGTCTTTGGTTTTAAAAGACACACAATGAACATGTATAGAATCATTCCACGATGATGCAGAAATATTAAGTTACATTAGTGGGCTCCTCTCCTCCGACCAACACAGTGGGTGGTGGCTGCAGCAATAGGACTGAAGGTCCAGCCACTGCAAAATGTGACGGTAGTTATCCAAATGACAAATTATGAAGGAAACTCATAGAATGAAGTGCACCTACCTTTGAGATAAGGGCTCCTATCAGTACTGCCGGAGATGAACACACTCATTTGTCTTTCGTCCCTCACACAGATGCCGTATCACAACAGAGAGAAGCGCGGCCTTGGATGCAGAACTTGTGTGCTGCAGCTTCTGAGGATTCCTGCTCCAACATCCACTAACTTTGTCTTCAAGAACATGTAACAGTTTGATTTGTATTCATGCTATATGAAAGTGTTCAGGCTGTTTCTGGATGTAGACAATTCTTGCTCAGTATGGTGTCTGTATCATCCTTGTGTTTTAATAAATATATATTTAAAGTGAATGAGCAAAACCTTTTCATTGTCACGAAACATAATTTTACCATTAATACTTTTTCTTCTAAAAATATCTGTCCTAAACTGTTCCTCATTTGGCACACACAGTTAACACTCAACATCTCTTTTGCATCACTTATACAGATTACAGTGTCAGAAAATACAACAGTGAACTTTAGACACTAACAAGTAGTCTTAAGATGAAGCAGAAACCAGCTGACCAGTTGGGGTGAAGACTAAAACGTTGACTTTTCTTCAGCAGCGCTTCATCCAACCACTCCAGTCAAAACACAGTGTTTTATTTGGTAACAGTAACATGGGGTTGATGAATAAATGCCACACGTGAAGAATAAATATGATTCAGTATCGATTGAGGGATGTTCATAAAACTAAATGACACTTTGTTCATCATGAAATAGCTTAAACAGTACTTTTACGAATTGCTGAAGATAAAACTCTCCTCAAAAAAGAAAAATCCTCTTCAGCTGTATAGTCCAACCGATGTGGAGCCATTCACGGTTCTGTTTGTTGACATGGATGTTATCATTTAAGGTCAGAAGGGCTTTGACAGAGTGGCACAAGGGAAGGGATTTGGGTTATTTTTGGAAAGACTGAAGTTACTCAAGATTCAAAGGTCCCCTAAATTTAATTGCACAGTGATTATTTTATTTCTTGGTTTTTGTTTCACTAACAAGGACCACGCTACTCGTAACTGGCGTTCTTGAATGATAGATCCGGAACCTGTTGATGAGGGGTAAGGGATGGGGGATGAGGGAAGGGATGGATGGGGAGAAAGAGGTGGGTTTGGTTGGCCTCTACCCCCAAAAGTCCCCCAAAAGACAGCTTCATGCAGACAGGTGCTTCGGCTGTCTCGGCAGTGTCCGCTCGGCTTCCAGCTCTCCCGTTCCACAGCCGCTACTACTGTTTATATTGGGGAGAGACACACAAACACAGATTGCCCCCAGCTGAGGCCAATTACACCTCATGCTCACACCTGTTCCCTGTGCAGCTGAGCGCAAACCCCGCCCCACTGCCACATACCTCCACCGCTAGACTTAGGCCGGGGTTCCATCTGGCCCAACCTACTCCCTCCCCATGAGAGCGGGAGAGGAAGTCGGCCACAACCATCTGCGTCCCCGGCCTATGGATCACCTTGAAATTAAAAGGCTGTTAATCCAGATACCACCGGGTAATCCGCGCGTTGGTATCTTTCATGCGGTGGAGCCACTGGAGCGGGGCGTGGTCCGACCAGAGGGTGAAAGAGCGCCCCAGGAGGTAGTAGCGCAGGGAGTCGACCGCCCACCGGATGGCCAGGCACTCCTTCTCCACCGTACTGTACCTGGCCTCTCTCTCGGATAGCTTGTAGAGGACAGGGCGGTCAACCCCCTGTACCTGCTGGGACAAAACGGCCCCCAGCCCTCTGTTCGAAGCATCAGTCTGCAGAGTAAAGGGAAGAGAGAAGTTAGGCGTGTGAAGGAGTGGTTCCCCACAGAGAGCCTGTTTCACCTCCTCAAACGCCAACTGGCACTTCTTCGTCCACTGGACCGGAGGCAGATCCGCGAAGTTTGGGATGAAGCGCCTGTAATAACCCGCCAGCCCCAAAAACTGCCTCACCTCTTTTTTCGTCTTGGGCCGCAGGCAGGCCGCGATCGCTGCGGTTTTGTCCACCTGCGGTCGCACATGCCCGCCGCCCAAGTGGTACCCCAGATACCGTACCTCCCTCCGTCCAATTGCACACTTCCCCGGGTTGGCGGTGAGCCCGGCCTGCCTCAGGGACTCCAGCACCGCGCCCACCCGCTGCACATGCTCCGCCCAGGTAGTGCTGTGGATAATTACATCATCCAAGTAGGCGGCAGCATATGCAGCGTGCGGACACAGCACCCGGTCCATGAGGTGCTGAAAGTTGGCTGGCACACCGAACAACCCGAAGGGAAGCGTGGTGAATTGGTACAAACCAAACGGAGTGGAGAAGGCCGTTTTTTTCTTGGACTCTGGCGACAGAGGAATCTGCCAGTAGCCCTTGGTTAAATCCAGCATCGTGAAGAAACGCGCAGTGCCCAGTTGGTCCAGGAGCTCGTCGACCCGGGGCATTGGGTACGCATCAAAACGTGACACATCATTCACCCTGCGATAGTCCACACAGAACCGTATAGACCCATCCTTCTTGACAACAAGAACAATGGGGCTACACCAGGCACTGTTGGACTCTTCTATTACCCCCATCTCCAGCATGGCAGCCAATTCCCTCTGAACCACTTTTCTTTTGTGTTCAGGTAACCTGTCGGGTCGTAACCGCGTAATTGAGGAGTCTCAATCTGGTGCGTGATGAGGTTTGTGCGTCCTGGCAGGAGAGAGAACACATCAGCAAACTGTTCTTGCAACTGGGCAATGTCTGTTCTCTGGGTCCCGGAGCGAGGATCTCGGTCTGGGTCTGATAGCTGCTGTCTTCAGGGTTGTCCGCGGGTCTCAGGCTGGAGTCTCGGGGAAGGTGGATGGTGGATCGCGGCTGCTGGCGGCGGAGGATCATCGGAGACGGTGGGATCTCCGGAGTTTCGGGACGGAACTGCTGTGTTAAGAACAGCTCGTCGTCTGAAAGGGTGAGCGAAAGTTCTAGATCCATTGAGGTTTCGGTGGTGTTTCAGTGGTTGCCGTTCTCGATTTGATTCTTTACATCAGTGATTCTCAACTGGACCCGTTTTCAGTGGGTCGCAGGCCTTTGCCTAAAAAAAAAAAAAAAGCAAAAAAAAAAATCCTTTTTTTTTTTTCATCCTGTGGTTTTATTTTGAAAGGACTTTTTTATGCAGCGGAGTGTCGTTATTTTGCCGGCTCTGGTTTCAACTGGTTTTGCACTTGTCCCTCCATGTTTTCAGCAGCATGTGCCAGGTTGGGTCAAACCATCCTGATATGGGGGAGACTCTGGGTTTTTAGGATAATTTAATTAAACAGCCTACTGAATATAACATTCACAACTGATGGCCCTGCCTGCATGACAGGAAAAAACTCTGGGGTTAGGAGGAGAATTGAGTGCTGCTTAATTTTCTGTAAAGCACAATGTTTTTCAGTATTTACCTACTGATGAGGTAATCACGAGAGAAGTTAATGTTGTATATATGAATCCTTTTGAATTCCACTTTTGTTTAATTTATTTTGAGTTAGTGGAAAAGCTGCTCCTCAACACAGTGACGTGTTCCACAGTAAAGTGTTTGTCATAGATTCGGTGAGTGTGTGTTCTCAGTTAAAGTTAGGTCATTTCAGTCTTTTTGAAACTTCTTCTTAGTTGTTGGACTGTTTGTGCATGAAAGCTGTTGAGTCTGTTTAAAAATAGCTGAAGATTCTGAATTGTTATATATGTTGTAATACCTCGTGTCCTGAAGATGCAGTTTTTGTTTTTTAATTAAAATGCAGCTAATTGAGTGTAAAAGGGAATAGTTCCCTCTCTATCATCGCCACCAGCTGCTCGTTTTGGTTATTAAACTTGTTTTTGTGTTAGCATACATGTTCTGTACTATCTCAGGTTCAAACTGCACCATCTTTTCATTAAATACATTGGAGAAGTTGAGAATGTTCCTCGATTTGGGTCGTGGCTTGTCATTCAGGGGTGATGGTGGGTCCCGGAGCCAGACCAGTTGAGAACCACTGCTTTACATGACTCGTGTTGTGTAGAGACTGAGTCGAGGCGGAAATGACCGGGTTAATTGCGTTTAAGTACCCGGGTACGAGGGAGACGAGCTGCGTACGGGGCGTGGTCCATGTTCCTGAACTATGTTTAATAGAAACGTCTTTTTTTTTAAACTGTTTACGACATTGACCTATTAACAATCAGGATTACTATTGCAATAATGCTCAATAAGAAAAGTATAGATGCCACGTTGTTACTTGCTGGAAGAAGGTCCTTCCATGTCTCTCCATGGAAAATGTATGTATTTAAAAAATATTTCTCTTATAAATCACACAAGCGCACACGGTACATTTTTCTCTCACACTGTATATTTCAAAACACGTGCAGCAACTTCTTCATGTGGAACTGTGTTCTTCCTGTAGAAAATAATGGGTCATGGTTGATTTCATATTGGAACAGACACTGGGCCCTAACCAAGACTTTAATATTACAACCTGAGAATATTGAAATTTATACTGGAGAGCATCCCATTCCTCTGGAGTTTCTAATAACCATTCCCAGCGTCACCCAGGGAGTGATGCAATCCTATCAATGCAGGGAGGTGAGTTTTGCCAGTGGTGAAGCAACAGTGGCTTCAATGAGTTTAAATAGCAACATGTTTTACACACTCAGCCACCAGACACACTTAGACAGCTGATAAAAGTCACCAAATCTCCCGGATCTACCCTTGAAAGAATATAACAACTTCAATAAGTTAACCCTCCTAACATGAAGACATCCGTGCTCGCCTTCAGTTGTATTTAGCAGAGCTCTGCTGTCCCAGCCACTGATGTGGGAACATGCCCCATTTAATTTGCTTGTTATGAGTGATTCACCAGGATGTGTTAACCTGGATGAGGCAATGAGCAATGACATACCAGTTGCACAGGAAGAGACATAGGTGGAAACATGGATGGTGATTGAGTAAATTAAGTTGTTTAACGCCAGCTAATTCAAATGGAAACGGTGCGTGTTTTTCCTTTAACCCTCATCCTACCAACATATTCTGTCACGACCGGGTGTGGTGGGGCAAAAACGTAAGCGCAGAGGAACCGACAGGAGTTCAGGTGAGGCGAATGCAAAGTCCTTTACTTCTGGCAAAGTTACAAAACAAGGAAAAAACGATACAGGAAAACAAGCTCGAAGGCGATGTACACAGATGGGTTACAAAGAAGGCAATCCCGCAACTGACAAGGGAAAGACACAGACTAAATACACAGGGAAAGGCAGGCAACGAGGCACAGGTGGAAACAATGAGGGTGGGGCTTTACAATCACACAGGAGGAATGAGTCTGAAACGAGAACAGGTGAAGGAATAAACAATCAGGAAACACGGGGAAGACACACACATAGAAAACACAGGGTCTATAGACTGGGGTCTCTTGAGACCACAAGAACAAACTGAACAACTACCATAGCAACATGTTGTAAGGTTTTGTCTCAAAACATCATTAGTTATGTGATTAATGTCATCTGGAAGAAGCACATTCATATTATTTTAGGGAAGTTACAGTTAAAAGGGAAATGCGCCCCCATGCTGGCTCAAACACTGGCATGTTAAGGAAGTAACATCCTCCACTGGCCTCTGATGAACAAAACACTCCCAGAGGCAACTTCATTTGTCTAAGGGTGGTCTGCTGTCCAAGTGCTAACCAGGCTCAGCTCAGCTCGGCTCTGCTTGTTCCAGAGAGGGGAGGTATGGCATCGGGCCACGGTGGTACGCATGCTATTGTGTTACTTTTGGCATGGCTGGATCGCAACTATAACGACCACAAAAGGTAACATAAATGGCCCCTGCGTCAGCTCGGTGCAGAAACTATTAGGGAACACACGGATTCTGTGATAGAGTTGTGACTAGAGAAGCAACATCCAGACTGGTCAACACATTGCAAGTGACAAGCAGAAGAATGGAGAACCTCCGGTTAATATATTAAACCTATGCGATTACGATTGAATCACACACACACACACACACACACACACACACACACACACACACACACACACACACACACACACAGACACACAGAAGTGCCCATACACAGACTACCAGTCTGGAGCCTGGCGGACTCCTGCTCTGATCCCACCCTCATGCAGCCTTGCGGGGGACTGAGCGCCGTGCCAGGCCTGCCTCGCGCCCAGACGGATGCCCGTTGCACGCCCCCGTGCCAACAGAGCTGCTGCCAAACCACACAAGGAGATAGTAAACGTTCAGCTTCCTCACACACACACACACACACACCATGTGGTTTATTTTATCTGACTCATACACACACACACACACACACACACAAAACACAATGAAGGCAGGCAGGCAGCAATTAGGGGCCTGTTCATCGGTGAACTACAGTATACTAGCTCTATAAATCTTTGAGCTAAAGTGGACTAAGTGCTCTGCTGGTAAGCTAAATAATTCACAGGATACTACCATTGTTGAGACACACAAGTGCAAGTCCAGGCGTGAACGAAGCGTTACAAATGCGACGATTTTTGGTGAAAATGCATGCGTTTGGGGCATGCTGAGTGTTTGTAAACGGATGGTTTGATACAGTTTTTAGAACTGGCCTCCATTTACTTAAATTCACTTTCTTTGCTGTTTTCGGATTCTCCGTTCGCCCTTGAGACTTGTGAGAAAAACTAAGTTTTCTTTCAAGAATTCAAGATAACAGACACACCTTCAAGTTGATGCCCTAATAGCTAAATTAGTATTGGGCTGAAGGTAACTTCTGTAGGTCGTCACGATTACACACGGAGGCAAGAGAGAAATAGTTGTGAGATCACCAACGTCACACACCACCTGGGAACCATGAATGTCTGCATACAATTTCATGGCAATCCATCAGTTTCTTGTTGAGATATTTTAGTTTGGACCAAAGCGGTGGACCAATATTACCGGCTTGCATGGCCAAAAACGAATGATGGAATCCTTATTTGTTGAACAAAATTAATCAAGTGTATTTCCTTGCAAAACATCTTGATTAGCTCTACTCTATGGTTGGCAAAATACGGAACATTTAACAGACTAATTTCTCTACAGTGAACAGTGCATTGTGAATAAGACTTTGAGCGATAAATATATTCACTCTGTGGAATAAAACTCTGGAATTGGTTTCTATTAATATCCCCCTTGATTTGATCCAGATCGCCACATTACAATTACATTACAGTGCCGCCTGTAATATCTCATTTGACTACAATTGTTTCAGGGTCTCAACCGACAGATTAGTCATCACTTGCTACAGTTAATCACTTAAACTAGAGAGAGCGGAGTGCGAACTATAGAGGCTCCACCGCAGGTCACACTCCACAGCAAAGCCTGGGAGCCATTCTCTCACTCACACACACACACACACACACACACACACACACACACACACACACACACACACAGTCAAGGCTTGGCACCACTGACATGAGGTCAAGACCTCCCCTACAGCTGAGTTGATTAAACAGGTTTCTGCAGCCCACACACTGCCCAATAAAATGTGTTATGCTGAAGATGATGACGAGTGCGTTGCACTGGGAGCATCACCGGCTCCAGAGAGACCAGCCCGGCGAGTGAGACCGAGGTGCAACAACACCCTGCTGCAGCAGGCTCCACTTCCACCTACTCGCTGTGCCTTGAGGGAGCAATCAACCTTTATGGCTTCTCACAGGGCGGATAATGCCTGTTTGTACGTGCGTCTATGTATGAATGAATATTTCCTCCGCAGACCCTCCAAGTGGAGGCAAAGGTTGCTTCGGAACCATGGCGCTGCATAATCCGGCCTTGAATGAAGGTGGTGGGGGGGAGATAAACATTCCTGAACAATGAGACCCTCCTTTACCCCCCCGCTGCGCTCATACCCACTTAAAAACCTGCTTACCCACAATGCACCACTTGGCTCAAGTGAATAGCCCCCCTGGAACCAGTGCAGTGCCACTGCAGCCTCGCTCCTAAAAGCCACAAGTGTCAGCAATGGCTCGGATACAACCCTTCTGGGCCCATACTGAGCGCATTATATCCAATTCTACTGGTCTTAATATACTTTAATAAGACCTGTTTTCGCTTAATTCTCCCTTGAAACCGGTAGTAACACGGCTACTAGGCACATAAAAAAATTGAATGAATGGCGTGAGGCTGCCAGAGAGTCAAAAGGGGGAAAATAGGAATCCTTGTGGATTTGTCCTCAGCAGCTGGCTCTTGAGACCAATATAATGGTTGTGCCCATGGCTCCCAGAGCACCGATAAGAGGAAATATTTGCCCGGTCTGTAATGTGTTTAAGGTGCCCCGTGTGATTCAGTTCGGGTCATAAAGCCCCTGCATGTCACATGCTGAGAGGAAGGACAGCGCTGCTCCTTTAGGTGAACGGGCACAATGGCTTTGTGTTCTGTTTGCATCTTAATGTAAAATAAAAAGCCGGGCATTAAAGAGAAACGTGGGGTTAAATAAGTCCCGAGAATACTTACAGCACCCACGGGAGACACCATACCGGGTCGTTATGGTCGTTATATATGTCCATGTAATAGATGGTGATTAAAAATCCCGTGTCCCCCCCACTGCACCTGCCGTTATGAGGCCGAACCGCAGAAACTCTACCACGGCAAGTGACTCATAAATATTCCCCCATTTGTCAAATGACATGAACGTGCAAGGTGAGCATTAAGAACCTGAATGTTTTTCACTTCCTGTCCAGCAGGTGAGGCAGACGCGGAGGGCCGAAGAGACCGTCATGTCAAATCACAGCACGGCTCTAGGTTTTTTATTTTTTATTCTTTACAGTTTCCCGTTTCCAACGTCTCTGAAGAAAAAGCAAATAACTGTCACGGACAATTAGCTTTTATTGAAGAGCATATTTATTTTTGGGATTAACTTGTTTCCTAGCAACTCTAAATGAAGCCAGAATCGGCACTGAGAGTTGACTTTGGATTGCATTTTTGCAATTAGGAGCGAGTTTAGTAATAAAAGTCACCCATTAATGCCACCATTTAGCGGGCTCGTACACACCATGATGGCTTGCATATGGCAGACTCACTCAAACTATTAAGATCTGCTTGTCCTTTGACACCGCTATGTTCCCGCTCGTTGCCGTTCCGTCCGCTGCCAAACACCATGGCTAACCCACATGAAGATTAATGAGTCCAGAATTTCCCTCAACTCTAAGGGCAAGCGATGGCTCATTATATAGTTATTAAAAACTGCAAATTATTACAACATTTATTATCCCGGGCAATCTCAATTGCCTCACAAATGTCATAACTTCCATTCCTGCCATCTGCGTTGGAACCAATGTGTCACATGTGCCACAACGGCAGAGGTCCCCGGAGAACCTCCCTCCTACTGCGACGGTACGATAGATGCATGGACGCGCCATATCGACCTGCTCAACGCTGATCTATACAGTGTCGAGCCCACTGGGTCATTTCCTGTCAGTGGTTTCACTTGTCATGTCTTTGAAGCAGGCTTTAATAATAGGACCCAACAGAACTAATGAAAATGCTCTGTGTTAGATTAAAAGGGAGCTTCAGACTCAGCCAGCTAACCACATTCAGCACAAACAGTAAAACACGCAGAGGCATACGTGCACACATACAGTTTACAGAAGTGGTTTGCACAGGGAGGACCAGTCCTTGTGATGTGCGGATGACTGCTTACCCTCCTAACAACACAGAGAATACCATCAGTGTCCCGTTTCTCACAGCAGTAGGAAGAAGAAAAAAACGAGTGTCGATGTCAGAGGGGAAAGGTGAGGAAAAAGAAAGAGGCTCGTTCCTTCAATAAGTGCGATGTGACTCTCTTTGTATCCCTTCTTCTTCTTCTTCTTCTTTTTTTCCATTGCAGACGCTGCAATGTGTGCTGTAGTTGGTGGTCTTGTGCTTAATGAATCCACTTCAGTGCAGTTCCTCTCCGTAAGCCTTAAGGTTTAATCCCTCAGTCTGGAGCAGTGATAGTCTGGCCCAGAGGATGACATCTGTGAATCGTTCATTAACTTGTAACCAGCAGCAGATGTCTTCAAAAACAACTCACAACAGCTACGCCGTATCCCTCTCCCTGCAAATGTCATTTTTACTTTCCTTCATTCGCCGGTGGGCCCGAGGAGCCTTTTGACCAAACGTTTAAAAAAGATCATGCAATTTTATGACAATAATGTCGGGCAATAAAGAGCCCAGAAACTGACAAAATGTGATACAATCCAAACGTTTTTTCCCTTATGCACATACGAGATGGTCATGAAACTGAGGGGTCGTGTGTGTGTTTGTTGTAACATCAGTGGAGCGATTGAGAGGACTAAATTGGCTCGCTGTCCACATACTGCACTGCATATTGCTGTAGGTTGACTACTTGAATGTACATATGCCGGAAAAATTACTGCAAGTGGAACATCAGCAACAAGTCTCCTGATGTCCAAACCGACAGAGGAGCACTAAATTATAAATATGCAAGTGCCTTCCTCCGTGTCGCCTCACAGGAATTAACCAGAAAAGAAACGAAACTCAATTGAAGAGAAATGAGACAATAAATAAAACGAGTATGGAAGAATACAGCATCACCAAAAGCAGACAACGAGGACATGTCAAAACAATATAAGTCCACAGTGGCTGCAGCCACTAACATATTACATGCAACAGAGGAGAGCCAGGAACGATATTTATGACATCGTGGGTGTGTCACTTAGCATGCTTGCCGGCTAGTGGATTAAATCAATAATTTATAAAGATTACATGACAATAATGCTAATTATATGTATAACCCATATGTGATCCTTAATTGGATTGTGCTTGAAGTGGCCCCGGCTCGATGAACTCGATAGTCGCAAACATTTATAACCACAAACTGGCTCAGGGAATGTTACGATGACGGAGTCCAAGCAAGGTGATACTTTAAAGCAACACAACTTGCAGTGTGCAGATCAACAAAGTCAGTGATGGAAGTCCTGTGTGAGTGCTGTGGAGGCGTTGAAGATCCAGACGGTGATGCGGGGTGGGATGTCAGCTGTAGGAAAGAGGAGAGACAATGACCACATGGACCAGCTTTCATAGCCTGGACGGCCCAGGTGAGCCTAATCAAGCTGACGACCTTCCCTTGTCAGCCAACTGCCTTCTGATGTTGGCCAGGACTGCCTCCAGGACTGTGGGAGGGGCTTCACACACAATTTATCACCACTTTTTCATTTGACTTTTGCTTTTATACTTTAACGAATGAAACTTGAAATTAATCAAAGTACAATACTAGTGATAAATAAAAGTAACAGTAAAATAGCTGAATTTTTAAGGACACACACAAAAAGTAACTTGACTAAATGTCTTTATTTACTAATACTTCAAAAAGACGTGACCTAACTAACCTTATTTAGCAGTTCTCAGACACAGCGTGATCTCGTGGGAAAGACTTTTTCGCATCATGCATTTTAAGCATTTGCGTGTCATTTTCCACCGTTTCATTTCCGACTTCTCACACACGGTCACAGCTTAACTTTGTGAGTTCAAACAAAACTACTTGGTTATGTCCAAGCAACAACACTACTTTGTTAGGTAAAGGAGGATATCATGGTTTGGGATTAAGAATGTTTAAGTAAATTAACTTATAGACATCGGTCTCTGGTCTCCTGGCTGAAAGTCTAAGCAAAATGACGTGTTATTCATAACCATTTGGTGAGACCAGCCTGTCAGAAACCATGCTTCTATCTTCATTGAGTACCAGTCTTGGACTTCATTAAGTCGTCCTTGACAGTTTGTAGATGTGTGATGTTACATTTATTCCGTCTCTTTAAAACCATAAAAAGCTAATGTGGTATGTGGGCGAATAGAAAAAAAATGCACTGACTGGACAAAAGTTAGCTTTAGCTATACAGCTATATTATTCTTTAATTACAATGCGGTCCGTTAGATGTTCCTTTACTTTGCTCACCTTGTACTGCGTTTTGTCAGTTTCGGGCCTCCAAAGCGCAAATGTCACTCGCTGGAAGTGTTAAGCCGTGAAAATGAATGGCCTCTTGTGTAAAATATGCCGTGCCACTTTGAACACCTGTGAAAGATGTTCGGGCTCTTAAAACTGCTCTGTGTTATAGACATGGAGCGTAAAGAGTGGGGTATTTCACCACTGACAGCCTCCCTGTGGAAATATCATGTGTGACTTCAGGGGGGTGAACCCGAGCAGGAAGACTGTGGTCTGTGTCTCCTAGGATGATATATATGTGACACCGCGTGATGATTCATCTGCTACTGTGCATCCATAAGCTGTCCGGCAGATTCAGCTTTTTTTCCCTCTTTTGGGACAATGATTACACAGTGTGGATCTCGGGCTAAATTAGCCGTGACTTGCCTTCAAACATTTTCTCTTTGCACATGCAGCAGGCAGATTCAGCCTGGAGAAGACTTTTTTTAATGTGTTTATTTGATGTTTTGAGTACCACAAGAGTGAATAAGGGCGACACGCATCACTTAAAGAGGTGATCGAATGTGTGTGCGTGATAAAAAGGCAAGTGGCCCAGCCAAATACATGTTGTGAGGGCATTACGATATGATGTTGGGAATGAATGAGCCACCAACAACATGCGCTGGTTTTGTACCATTCATGAGGGTACGTCATAGTGAATTACAAACCCTTAACAGTACGTCATGCTGTTAAAGCCCAATCGACCATATCCAATCCTTTGGCTGGAGGTAGTATTCCACATGATGGATTTCACAAATGTTTTAGAAATCACATAATTGTACGCTGAAGTGAGACAAGGAAACGTCAGCGTCAGAGTTTTGCCCCCATATAATATAGCCGGAGAGAATAATGAAAGGCTTCGTGATACAGTCACATGAAATGTATTTTAATAAAACACAATGTACACATATGCAGTCCTATGACCATACATTTGCTGGATCCTAATCATTAAACCTAGAATATGTCAAAGCATAGTTTTATCTTTTTTTCTTCTTACTTTAAAACATTAAAATCAGTAGATGAGGTCAAATGAATGCAATACAACACTTTGCGTGACGTCAGACAAAAACCTTTTCCACGTGTTAAAGATATGCACTGTTATAAGGAACTCAAAGAATATTTCAGCATATAAGAGTAACAGCATGAGGCAAAAGTTCTCACTGAACAAAAAAAGTACAAAATAGAATTAATAAATAAATCAAATATATACCATATAAATGAAATAGCTATGTGGCGGCTATGTTTATTATTTGTTTTTAATCATTTTAATCTGTAGCTTGGTATTACAACCTTTTTATCTCTAAAACATTTAGAATGGTGAACAAGTCAATACTGAAAATACAGTAATAAGCTTTCATAATTAGATAAACTATGTACACATGATCCTGTTGCCATGCTAGTCGAACAACTAAATTTCTTCTTTTTTTTTTATCCACACTATACAGTTAGAGCATAAAGCGGTCTGAACGTAAACAGTAAACAGTGTGCTGAGAATAAAATACTTTGCAACTATGCATGGTAATTTCTTTAATATTACTCTCAAAAATGTACATAACATAAAGGCCACACATGGGAACGCTCCGTCTCCGTTTCGAAGGGAAGGTGAGGATAGTTTTGACATAAATATATAGGAACAAAAAAACAGTCTCTCTCAGTTCAAGATGCCATTTTCCTGTCCATCAGCATCATTTGCTTCAGCCGAATCTTCTTTTGTCTCCTCCTCCTCATTCTTTCTATCTTCCTCCCTGATTCAAACCCCCACCACCCCGCCACCCCCCACCCCTTCTGAAAGCTGTGTAGCTTGCCAACTACCTCCCTACCTCTCCTATCCACCTCCCTCTATCCGGCTCTCCCGCCTCCACAGTCTCTGGTTGCCCCTCCGTCTTCCATCACCCTGCACGGTTAATGACATTGTTAATGACAGGAAATGAGTTCAGTAATGTCAACTGTAAAGGTCCACAAGGCAAGGCGAGGGGTGGGGCTGAGAGAACAGAGTCACCTGGCTGGTCACTGCAGCAGGGGGAGAAGCAGCGGGAGGCATGAAGCGTGTGTTTAGTGTGTTGATACTAATAGCGTACGTCAGACGTGTGTTTTTGTTGCAACGGACTTGTGAGTCATGGTTGTGCCCTGGTGGGCAGGGTGGGTGTTGGGGTGGGTGTGGGTGGGGGAGTGTGGGGACTCGGGGGGTTTGTGATAGTCGTCGGTCAGAATATGGGTGCAGCAGCAGCGGCTAGCAGCAGCAGCGGCTAGCAGCTTTGCGTCGCTTCTTTGTTCAATGGGAAGTCCGTGGTTTCAGTCTTCACTGGCTGGAGCGCGCAGAGGCCAAGTGGTCGCTGTGCTGGTTCTGGGCCCGAAACCGCAGCCTCTGCTTGTTCTTCTTCTTTGGTTCTTTGGACCGTGGCTTCCCTGAGCCACCTGGGAGTAAAGAGAGAACAAGAGAGAAACGGTTATCCCTTTATAATTAGTACCACCCACACTTTTTTGATTCTCCAAGTAACGGCCGTCCTGTGTTTCACACAACCTCGTGTCAAAGTGCGTCCACTCAATGTCACATGATCCGTTTCTTTGGCAAATGTTACATGACGAGTAAGGGTGGATTACCAGCAGAGAACAGTGGCCAATTGCCCTGGGGCCCCAGACCCTCAGGGGGCCAAATGGTTGTCTGTGTGGCAATTACTTTGTGGTAACTTGATTAGTTGTAAATCAGTTTGAAACACAGTAAAGAACTGCAACGGTGAATGCCACAAGGTGACCATGGTTTAGAGAGTGTGTCAAAATTCTGTTTATAAGCTCTGTACTAGTTTTTTGTTGTAAATTGTGTTGGATCTAATTATTGCATCAAACCTTTGGCACAGTAATATTCCAGATTAGGAATATTGGTTGGTATCTGGGCCAAATGGGTCCCTTGGCCCTGAATGTAATCCACCAAACCCGTATTCCAATAAATTCTCTGCTCTCTTGACACAAAAATGTGTACTACTGTTAGCTAAATCCTTATAGGGAGAACGACGAGAAGCTTTGGGGCCTCCTTTAGGAAAGGAAAAAAAAAATCCCCAAATGTCAGCATTTATCAGGTATTTTGTTTGTGAAAAGAGCCATGCAGTCCCACACAGAGAAGCAGTTCCATCACATAACCTCATTGACCCTGGCCTCACTATAAAGAGTGTTGGCAGCTGTGTGGTGCTGCACTAAGCATATTTGCTTTAAGTGCATCAGGAGCAGGGCTGTAGTACTAGTGACGGCACTCACTTTTCAGAATGTAAAATTTATACCTGATCATCTGGTCAGAATGTGTTTTGCCAAACGATGATGCAACATATTGACTGGTGCAAAAGATTACTTTTCAAGCAAGCAACATATTAATGACCTGTGAGCTCCACTTCTATTGATTTGACTGTAAAACAGTCATGAAACAGACTGCTGTGGAATGGATTATGTGAACTCAACCTGCTTATTTTGGGCTGGAGTACTCCGAATTTGGGGCTTGGATTTGATTACAATGTCTGAAAGTTGGGAACATTTGAAGAAGAAAAAAAGGTGATGGAACAGGAAGATAACCACTTGGGGAAAAAAAACATGTTTTTAACTACAAGTTGCTTAAAAAAAAATCAAAGTGTGCTTGATTGATGTCTCCTAAAGATTCATAAAAAAACCTTGCACTTCAACTGCCAATAAAAAAGGCTGCATTACATAAAGAAGTGAACCTTATATGAGGGAACATCACATACAAGGTCTTGGTTTGCTTCAACCCTCAGGACTCAACCTCAGTTTTTAAACAAATGTCTGTTCAGACCAACACTTTTCCCTGTCACTGCAATAGAGAGGGGAGATAAGTATGGGAAGTTGCATAACTCTCTTTCCAAGTTGGAAAGGTCCCCCAGCCCAAGGTTAATCCATCCCAGGTTTCACTTGGGCACGCAAGGCATGCTGGGAGCAGACTTCCTGCTCTAATGGAAGCTTGTGTGGTGGAGGCTCGGCACCCACGGCTCTCTGTGACAGAGAAAACTCTGGCTACCGAACCGCAAAGCAACAATCTGGCTGCCAAGGCCACAAATAAGATAACGAGGTGTGTGTGCGAGATGTATGTGTGCGAGGGGGAGTGAGTGTGAGGGAATTTAAGGGAAAAGTAAAACTAATGGGGGGAAAAGTGGAGTAAGGCTTGGATGATGAGACGCTATCTGGATCCTAATCTAGAACACAAAGAAACTAGCCACGCTACGGTTCGCTGAGGGGGGAAAGCACAGGAAAGCGCAAAAGGAAAAAACAAAGCCCCGTCGTTCGGTTGCCTGATCCTGGGTCTTATAGCTGGACTTGATCGAGCCGCTTCTCTGACGGAAAAATAGGTAACGGCGTGTAAAATGCAGCATTATCTATAATTGCCGTCTCATATGTGCTGGCGTTAAGCAACCGTACAAAAGACCTATTTCCCATTCTCAGAGCCACACTGTGAGGTAGATTTGAAAATATTCACTTCAAGCAGACCCTAATGGCATGAGAAAGCAAGATATTGCTCTGCTAATAGGGTCTCCCAATGAATAATACAGATGCATGCAAACATCAAAACCATCTCAGAGCTATTTCCTGCAATTAATCTAATCTTGTTATTTTGAATCACGTTGCCAATCTGATCCATAAAGTTTCTCTTCTCGCACACAGCTCTAAGTTAAAGTCACCCTTTGAAAACAACATCTCCTCCAGCAAAATTGTGATGAATGGCCTTCAATTGAAAAATATTACCAGAGGACTTTGTACACTTGTTTAGCTGATGCCTCTTCAGATTTTTTTTGCACGATTTACGGTACAATAATGTTTGTTAAAGTAAATCTGGAGCTGAAAGGCATTTGGCCTATAGGTGTGTTTTCCTAATTGCTCTTTAAAGAGGTAATTTTCATTGAAAACAGTGTTGCTAGGGGCCTGATAAACACGGCTTTCAGTGCAATCAACTCAAGACGAATTACATTTGACGGCAATAAAGTGCGCCTTTTCTTGGACACAGGGCTGGATTTAAACTGAAAAGGCCTGCATTTACAGCAATAGCTTGAAACACAAATTTGTATATATGTGTGTGAGGGATTACTAAAACAGTACTTTTCCTGGCTAGTTCAAGACTGGGCAGGAGATCTGTGATCCAAAGAGTTTTACGCTCCCGATACTACAACAACACACACACACACACACACACACACACACACACACACACACACACACACACACAAAACTGCAGGACAGAAACAAATTCAGCAACTGCACATGCAGACTGAGTTCTCTCTTTCACGGAGAGGACAACTTTTCAAAACTTTGATCAAAACCAAGCCAAGGAATCTAGAAACAGCTCAAACTAAATTAGTTTTTCCCTCGTTATTGAAAATGATAAATAAACATTTTAATGAAGCAATGTCTTTCTGTTCTACATCACAAAATAAGGCAGTAGCTAAATCGTGTCGCGATTGGCTAGCTAAAGGTAACTAGCTTAACGTTAGCAGTAGCTGCTACCTTTAATCACATATGTATTCAATTAAACATTAATCTATGATATTTCAATACAAGGAGCTACTTTCTTATGAGCTTCTTATGAGCTACGGACTGTATATTTTAACGCGTTAACATGGACAAAAAAGCAGAAAGAACATTTTGTTGGTAGTTTAAGAATAATAAAGATTAACGAAAGAGGGCAGTATCTGTATTTTTCAGGTATTATTTCAGTTCCTTAGCAATTATGTTTTTGTATATATAATAATAATGCCTAAAAAGGTGTACAATGAAGGCATTGCGATATTGTTATCTGCCTCCGTAGTTACTGCTCTCTTGTCTTGCTAGGGCAGTCGTTTCCAAGCCTTTTTGCTTTGTTCCTATGATGGTGTGTTGTAGCACGTTGATAACATCCATTCCTCCTGAAATAAATAATAAGAACAAGTTTTGGAGGTCTTCACAGCAGGAGCCAAATACTTCCAGCTGATGCCTGATGCTTACCAGTTGCCGCTTATAAACTGTAGCCTTATAAATCACCAGATTCTGGATATTGTGTTCTTACTAAATCCAGTGTGCTAATACGATCCACTCCATATTCCTGAATACTTCCAGTATCGGTACCAGCATGATCAGTGTGTTTTCAAGCTTCAGCTCCCCAAACTAACTAATAAACTCATCTATACAACAATCTCAGATCATATTTCATAACCCAATTTCAATGTTGACAGCTAGAGGGCAACCAATCCCCACACAAGCCCCTTCCCCCAGCATCTGATGCTAGAGAGATGGTCTATCATATTTACCCAAAAACTCCCATTTGGCCTTTCCTGCGGGCAATACGCACGCTGATCACGGCTTTCATCATCTCATATTTACGGCCGATGTAATCACTTAAGTTGATTACCAGGGTTCACAGAGGAAACAGTTTAATTTGCCTGAAAAGAAATGATTAAGTCATCTCAATCGCTTTCAAAACCCAAGAACAAATTCATAAATCTTAGGGCATGTAAAGATAATTTTGTCTTGGAAGGCGCAGCAGGTTTCAAATCATTTACTGTCGCTGTGTTCTGCCGTAACTGGCACAGCGAGGATCAAATCAAAAGAGCATGGCTTTTATCTGGGAATTATAATCCTTCTTTATACTTCTCTCTCCGCTCTGGCTGCGTTTACTATCACTACAGCAAGCCATGAGTTCACCAATGTTTAGTTTTCCCTCATTGATACAATCTTCCCCTGCCAACTTGACATTTGTGTTTAAGTTTGAAAAGACAATTAAATCAAACAAACAAACAGAAATCTCGAGAGCAAATCAAAATGTTTTGTGTTGCTGAATCAGAAGCAGAGCCTGCGGTGGGAGGGCTGTTTACCGCTGTCAAAAATGACCTTTGTGGAATTCTTTTATGCGCCCGCCCACGCGCTCGTGTGTGTGTGAGCGCGCTCCTGTGAATGACATACGTGCCCTTTATGCCAGTGCGTCACTGATTGCGAGCGTCTATATCACCTAGGCTGTGCTTGAGAAACACTTAGCGTCATTTCCAATCTTCCCGGCTGCCAAACCAGCGAGCAGAGAGCTCTCGCACGCACTGTGGCGGACGTTCCTCGCTAACCTCCCAAAGCCGGCCGGGATCCACCGCTTTTACTTTTTCCTCCTCATCATTCTTCTTCTCCCCTTTCCCCTTTCCCCTCTCCGTGTCCCTGCGATTGCTATTTGAGGCTCCCAGCAATAATCGAGACGACAGCATGGTGAAGGTCCAACTAAGAGTTAAGCGCTATTAGACGTATCATATTATTAGGCTCGCACTCCAGAATAATATCTCCTTGTGGAACGGCAATATGACTACTTGTCCAACTGATGCACTGAAAGATAATCAGTCAAATCCATATCCAGGGGGAATGAAGCCGAAGCCAAAGCCAAAGCTCCCTTCAGCTGTGTCAAAGCTAATATCTTTATTTTGGAAAAGGGGACTAAACTGAAGAATATGCAGAAGTGTACATGAGGGAAAGTCTGCATAATGCAACTGTGACGTATTCTCTGAAATAAGGCTGTTATGGAGGATTTCTCCATTTAAGCAAAGAGACTTTTTCTCTCTTTGCTGGCCCCGAGGCTACTGTGTGAGTATCTGTATGTTACCATAATCACAAAGGCTAAACAAACCTGCTAAAGAAAATAGAGCAATGCAGCGACTGTCGGCACAGGCCAAGTGATTTCATCCACTAACGGCTCCGGCGGCAGTGCAGGAATCGACGGCCTAATCTTATCTCCATCGCTTGCGGTTTGAGAAAAAAAATCAATGGCTGACCTCGAGAAGGCATTAAGACATACGGTAAATGGGATCCCACACTGCTGAAAACTCTCCCCCTGCTCTCCCGTTACCCCATCGCTCCACTCAACGCAGACGGTCAATTGATAACTTTCGTTTAAGACATTGGGGTGGGTGGGGAGAAAAATCCAAACAATTCTGAAGAAGATTCGGTTGGATTTAGGGAAGGTAAAGCCGGCTTTTTTGGCGGCTGGTCTTTTTCATAAGCAGGCCAAAGCGGAGGCCATTATTTATTTCTGAGGGAAGGAGAGAACTACTGGCGCCAGGGAGATTTGATTTCAGTGGCAGAAATTGGATTAGCAGCCATTAAGGGCCTCCTCACACATACATTTATAATGCTGTGGAGGGGAAAGGATCTGTGGCAAGCCAGCGCTCTCTTTACTCACACACGCCGACAGCTCCTCCTGTCTGGGAAAAGGTTACGGACGCTGACATCGCCCTCTGAACTTCAGCTGATTTTATAGGCGGGACACACGACCTCAAGTGACCAATAGTTCATTAAGGCGTAGGCCAGAGCCGGGCCAAAACTTCTAATGAAGCAGTAGGTAAATGGTGCTGTAGGAGGCTGCTTTGACATTTGGAACATGAAGAAAACATGATGCAGATGTGTAGAAAGTGTAAAAAAAAAAAAATTATAAAAAAAGGAGTAAATGTGTAACAAATACAGACAAAGAGAAAAGAAAAAATCTACGATATTTGGGAGGGAAACTACTGGGAAATACTGCGGCAGAGACAGACATCAGATGTAGGAAAAAAGAAATCAGCCTTTTTGACAGGGAGGACAATCATTTACAAGAAGCTCATCTTGCCAACCGGCTGACAGGAGGCTCTCTGCACAGCGTCACTTAGCCCTAACAAGGTTACTTTGGATCACACTCTTTCATTCACTCTTTCGTTCCCTCGTTCCCTGTCCCCCCACGCTCTGCTTACTATCACCGCGCTGCGAGGCGAGAATGATTTAAAACATACGCATTCCGATTTAAAAAGCTAATGTTGGGATTAGGTCGGTCATTATTTTCTCATCTATGGCCCGGCGGAGGATCCGCACAGAGATTAAAAAAGCAGGTTAGCTCACCGCCCGGCTCTTTGATGCTCCGTTTCACTGACAATAAGTTAAAGCGAAAACCCGACTCGGGAGATTAAGGTCTCGGAGCGGAGAAGTCCCGGCAAAACATGCATGACTGACACGGTGATTAATACGCCTGATGGCCAGTGCGGACAGCGTGTTTTTTTTCCCCTTCTGGAGAAGGTCGATCCCACCAGCAACAAGCAGCCGCAACCTGCCGAGGAGGGTCCACCGAACAGACGATGACCCCGCACACTAAAGTTCTTCTCCATCCGTCTCCTCGGGGTTCAGAGTCGTGCTCTGTTGCGTTTCACAACACTGGAACGGTTCCCTTGCGCTGTTGGGGGCTACCACCTCTGGCTCCGGCCTTCAAAAGGTGTAGCTTATCAAGTAGAAAACCTTCCGTGACGATTGTTCAATTAGGCCAACTTCCAAAAAAAGCTCAAAAAGCAAGTAATGGGCTTTCCAGAGCTATTTTCTCTCCACTACACCTTCACTTAAACACTAGTGCTGTGTTTCAGAAATGTTGGAAAGTTAGGAATTACTTCTTCCTACTGTACTCGGAAAAATTAAACGGCATAATCCCCTTAGGTCAGGATTCCAAGTCGGAAACTTGGAGGCAGGATTTCTCAGGTTTCCGAGGCCCACTTTGATGCTGGCATGTCAACATGGCACTGTAAGCCTTAAATACCTACTCCTTGAGTTGATGCTCAGCGTTGCACTCGAGGAATCTCTTTAAACGTCTGTGTGGCAAAGTAAATTGAAAAATGTCAATCAATTAGTCGTTGCTCGTTGAAATCGCTTTACGTTACTCAGCCCGGCTCTGTCAGTGGTGCCGTTAAACAACTCCAAAGCCTTCTAAACCACGCATCACATCTTCTGAGGTATTTACTGACTATCAAGAGCGAGCTTAGCTCCCGTCCACACAGTGAGGCTGCAGAGCTCATACCAACTGTCAACAAAACCAAGGTTAACCCCAATGTGGGCAAGTGCTGCGTTCACACAATTTTGGGCAGAATGCTAATTTGGGAGTGTGCATGCATTATTCTAAGGTGGTTAGCCCAACTGCTAACCTAGATAAATAGCCTAAATGACCTTCTTTTGTGGCCTTGTGTATTTGTAGTAGTCCCTTACCAAGTGAAACCAGACACAGACAGTGTATGGCTCCGACAAAATTAGCTGCATAATGTCAATATTGGATTTGTATTTATGTCTGTGAGCAGTGGCATATTTGCAGCCATTCTGCCAACAGTTTCATGGCATATTTTCTGTTTCAGAAATTCACAATATCTCAGATACAGAATTACATATCGGAGGCTTGAAGCTTGATTCAGATTATGTTTTTTCCCCACCTGGCTGCTCGGAACTACGATTATACGATAGGGTGTGAATAAAGCAAAGGCCAATGCTGACTCAAATAGCTGGACCAACTTATTGCTGCATTACAAACATTTACAATTGAATAGTAATTCCTGTTTCACCAAGTTGCTGGTGTTCAATTTAATATTTTAAAAATAAATAACTATAGATTTGAATATATATACTTATTTGTTACATTTTGTTTAGTTCGAAAAACAATGTTTAAATCAAGCCTGATGATCCCAGTCACCTCCTCACAGTGAAGTAGATTATTTAAAAAACATTGGTATCAGGTCTGTACCGATGCCCAAAGCCCAGGTATCGGTTTCAGGACTTAAAAAGTTGGACCAGTGCATATGTTGTAATATATGTTGTTATGAGTGAATACATCTGGCTTTTTTGCCGAAAATAGTTTATTTTTATTTTTTATAACAGCTTCATATCCTCTACACATAAAGTGTTGGTTTTAAACTTCACATGCAAATACAAAAGGCCGTCTCTCCTAAACTGCAACGACTGGTCTCAGCAACAAGAGCTAGATTTCCTCATCCCGGCAGTAAAAGCGGTTCAGCCATTATTTTTAAATGTCTGGTGGGGGTACCAGACACAGAAGAAGAAAATAGGTCTGAAAGGTTCAATCACATGACGCTATATGATTTCTGGGCACTGACATCCTGCCAACTGTTATGGTTTCTCCACTTCCGCTTGAAGCAGCCAAGATGTGACGACTTAAAAGCAGAAATCTGTACGCGCACTGCCGACACCCTCCAGCAATGAGAGGTCATTTGAATGCAGGCTTGCCGTTGCTGTGACTCACCACTGCAAAACTTGGAAGGTGCCAGCGAGTGAGGTTTCATACTCTCTCCTCATTATTCAGGCGCGTAACTGATCATTATCGACTTTCGTTTCCACTAAATGGAACCTCGTTGTATTGCAGCGGCTTCGCAACAGCCGATGGTGTCATGAGGTTAACGTCAGCAGCCAGGCAACAGGCATCGCGACCGGCCCGCGGAGTCTGATGCGCCCTGGAAACCGCAGGACTTGGAGAGAAGCGGAGCGGGCCCCCTCTGCGGTCTGCTATCTCCCCCGACTGACTCATCGACACATCTGGGCCTAAGTATATGGGGCTCTCCTGCCCAGAGGGCACTTGGGTAAATGAGGGATAATTAGCTTTAGTTGACTTTAATGAATGGCTTAATGTTGTGTTTCATTTCGGATGAGAAAAAAAAAAATACAAAGCTCAGCACTTATCAAAGGGAGGCCCCGCGCCGAGGTTGAGGGCCCGCTGCTGGTGTGGGTCTGTTTGTTTTTGTATTTGTTGTGTGCACGGGGGCGAGGCGGTCTGAGCTGAAGATAGCTGCAGCGTGCGGGGGAGCGGTTTCCAAATGTGGCCAAGGATCTAGAGATCAGGAGACCTGCTGGGATACACAGTAGCAAATGTATCATTCTAGCAGGGAAGCTATACCGCAGATGTGGACTCTGTTTGTCTTTACTGAACGCTATAGGAAAAGGGCCACTTTGATTTCCATGTCCTCTATATCAATATGAGGCCTCTGCGAAGGCTTTGATAATTCCCACATGCTTTGGTATAAAGCAGGAAGTGTCTCTCAGAGTTATGAGCTATTCATCTTAGTTTCCGATAAGTGTATTGCATCGGGCTGATGAAATGAATCATTTTCAACAGACACAAGATCCTGTGTGTAGTTATTTGCTCTATTCAAGCTTCGATAACAAGCTGCTCCCAAGCAACTCTGATATAACTGTCATCTGCGTTTCCACGTCTTTACACTGACGCACTATGCTCGCTGCTGCAGCTTAATGTGGTTCATTATCTTTGCAGTGCCATTAAGAAGTAAAAGCTATTAAAAGCTGGACTTGGCAGATCAGTTCAGTGTCCTTTTACACACTCTACCTTTTCCATTTGACAGCAAATCAGGCTTGGCATCCTTTGACTAATACAATGAAACGCACTCACTCTGGAGGTCCTCAACAAATCTTCTCTCTGAGTAAACCAGCACCCCACCAGGATTTAACTGTGCACTTTTAAAAGCACCCTCATACTGACAATGGATCAGGGCAGGGAAAGCACATCCTGCAAGGGAGGCGATCTCTTCTCACCGCGCCATTAAACTAATATTTGGAACACTGATTGTTTTTCTGAGGAGGTGAATCTACATCTCCGGGGGATCTGTTGAGTATAATGTAAGCCTGGGCCTCGGGTGGCAGTGGAGGTGGAGGGAGTGTGGGAGTCAACCCCCAATGGAGGGCCCTGGCTTGGGGATTTACCTGGCTCAGCCCCCTCTCGCGAGCCTCTGGGTTTTCAATCCTTCTGCGTTACAGCACCCCACCCCACTTTATGGAGAGGAATGAAGTGGTTGTTAACAGAGCCAGGAGGGGGGGCACGCAAGAAGTAGGGTTCTTAGAGCAGGAGGCCTTCTGCACAAGGTGGATGAGGGTTTCGACAAACAACTTGTCGGACCATTGTCAACAACAATGGTCCGACCGCAGGTTAGGAATTCAAACCAGGCATGGCAAGCCTGGCAACCTTTCTCCGTGTGTGCTCGTAAGAGCATTTAAAGAGTTTGGAGAGTGGCGTCTTCTTCTTTTTGGCCCTTCCAAAACCAGAGAGATAATGTTAAGAATGGATTACACAGTGTGTTTGCCTGCTCTGATGTAAGCTGCAACCAATAGCATGACCAGCTTACTAGCTTATTACCTAGTAACCGAGCATTAGGCCAAGGCCGAGAAGCATATAATCACCGAACTACATCAGTTTGTGGGGTCCCCGATTACTTGAAAAAAGAAGAAAAAAAACGAAGCTCTGATCATGACCAGAACATCCACTGTGTCGTGTGGAGTCCTGCTGTCAGAGTTTAGGGTAACATCAGCAATACGGTCAATGTTAGCTCTTATATTTGTACTTATCGTCAGTATAATACTAGGATTATTACCTCCACATGGCAGCATGGGACCAATGCTGTTTCTAATGCTCATTTTCTTCACTTGTGAGGAATTGGGCTACATAGGTCAGCTGACATTAGCTCAATTAGTCAGTGAAAAGTTGTTTTGATGGTAAACCACTGTAAACCTCATACGTGCCCTGTAAAGCGGAGAGATTGCAGCTGTATTGAGACAGAACAAGGCGACCGGTGATCCAGACAGTCGCCACCGTGCATGCGTATAACAACAACAACGCTTGTTCGTGCGGCGTGTGTTTTTTTTCCAGGTTGTGCGTTCACGTGCGTGCTCACGCTCCTCGTTCTCTAACGCCACCTGGTCTGCATCCTCCTGGTCTCTGGGTCTGCGAGGGAACGGGGGAGGATATAGGAGGAAATTGTCCGGCATGATTCCCTCTTTATATCTCATTTCTGCACAAGTCTCTTTATCCACCCTCTTCTCTGCTGGGAAATCCCAGGAGGAAATCCCTCACATGTTTGGACACGGAGCACAACTGTCCCAAAACAGGACCAGACCCTAACAAGCGGGGAGCCAAGCTAAGTCAGACAGGCTTAGACACTAAAACAGAGACGGGGGCCATAAGGATCATGCCGCAATCCCCGTGCAATGGCCAGTGATGAGGGAATCAAGTCTGCCCGCCGCTTTTTGTTTTCTTTGATTGTTCGACTAACTCTCGAAAGTCGCCCCTTGTTTCTGTCTCCTCTGATGATCCAACAGACTGCACATATTTTTTGATAAAAATAGTTTGCTAGTTCACAGCGGAAGAAAGGGGGTGGCGTGTGTTTGATGTGTTCGCGCAGCTCCTGTTGCACGGGGGATGGGGCCGTGAGAGAGAGAGGGAGAGGTAAAGCCAATTCAGGAAGGGCTTGATCCTCTCTAAGGCCTGTGCTGCATCCAACACTTTGTCAAACACCAGGCAGACGGACAGCTGAGTGGCTCTGACAGATCTGATCACAGACACGGGCAATAAGAGTCAGCGCCGCTCAGCTCCTCTGTCGAGGCACCGCTCTCCCACTCTTGTCAGTAACCCCCCTTCAACTCACTAAAACACAAACAGAGGGCTTTGAGGCATATGGCAGACATTTTCTTGTTGTTTTTCGCCGCGTATGATTACAGTGTAATTTCAACGGTCATTTCAGGGTCTCACCTCGACGAGGAGAGGTTGGTGTACTCCAGAAGGCAGCGACATCTGTCAGAGATGCAGCAGGGGCAGGGGAAAGGAATCAAATCAAAGGGATGCTTAAGCTCCCACTAATCCGAAAGAAATGTCTCAAGGCCCGACGGGATCACGGTCCTGAACCCTGCCACCCAGCGGGAAGGAGCACTTATGTTTGAAAGGGATTCGATACGGTACCTGGGAATGGGTTGGGTTTCATGACACAGACCACTCAATCATGTCCTGAGGTTTTTCCTCCAGGAGCCATCATGTTACATTCACTCAAAAGGCAAAGTCGCGGGTATTTCCCACAAAGCAGATCACTCAAAGTGCAGACATCGGGAAGCTACTCACCAAATGTGAGCGTCCCAAATTGGGAAGGGGTCAGCTAACCCAGAAAAGTGTTACGGTTCAGACGCATAGTTCTTTTATAGTTAATAACTGTAAACTGCAAAAACGGTAATGTTATTGTTTACTTTATTATAAATATGTTGACATATTGTACCAGGAGTTGGTGGATACGGAAACAAAGCCATCTCCATTTCAGGGACAGTTCACTCCAAAATAAAAAATGCATACTTTTCCTCTCACCTGTCGTGCTATTCATCATTCTAGATTGTTCGGTGTGCGAGTTACCGAGTGTTGGAGGTCTCCGACGCGGCGAAATCTGCTTTCTCTCAAATGTAATTGAAAATAATACATGAAGATAATTTCATTAATTTGAGATAGACTTGTTGTGAGCAGTTTCATGCAGGAACTACGGTTGAAAGAAAACTGTTCCTGGTCATGATTTCTGGAAAAGAGACTGTTGAGCTCCACAGAGCCGGGTGTTCCATGATACTGGAGAGAAGGCCGACATCTCTAGGGCCGACATATCCAGCACTCACAAAACCAGTCTATATTGATGAATAGCACTCCAGGTAAGAGGAGAAACACGCAGCTTTAATTTTGGGGTGAGCTGTCCCTTTAAGCTGAAATATCTAACCTGTGACATCACCCCTAGTGTTTTGTGTCGGTGGGAGTGTAGTGCTACCTTAGTAAGTTGGCCCTGGCCTCTACTTACCACTATAATGGCTCTGCGATTAGTCTACCCCCCCCCCATGTATTTGTCACTGTTAATTCACACACACACACAAAAAGGCGTACACACAGCCAAAGGCCAGCAGGTCTATACTTGCTGCTTTGCGTTGTGTCTGCATGTCTGCGTGCTCCGGGTCCACGCTCGTGGACACGAGTGGGTCAGAAGCCACAGCCTCCCTCTGAATCAGCAGCTGTAATTAAAAGCTGCGATGTCTCTGTGAAGAATCCCGCCAGAGATGGAGAATGAGAGGGGAAGGAGGGCGGAGAGAGGAGCAGAGAGGAGAGGAGAGAGGGGCTTCTGGTGGCTGGGGCCAGTGCAACTGTGCGCCAGATGTTTTTCCCCGTTCGGCTCCTTCGCCTCGCTTCTCTCCTCCTCCAGCCGGCGAGCCAGACCACTGGAGAGCGAGGGCTCCGGCGCACAAAGCGCTCGCCGCGAACATCGTGCGCCACGCGAACACGTCCTCCTCTGTTGCGTGCACAGGGATCCTCAGACGGCCCCGCGCCGCGTTATGCGATACGGGAGCGAGAAGGGTGTCATCGGAGTGCAAGACAGGAAAAGGGGATGGAAAGAGGGACGGGGAAAAGAGTCGATAATGTGGTGACTTGTTCTGCCTGTGAGGTCTGTTTTATTGTTTGGCGGTGTCTATTACGCGTGTCTCACACTCCAAATACGTCTGTCTGTGTGTGTCTGTGTGTGTCTGTGTACGTGTCTGTGTGCGTGTGTGTGCATCCTCATCGCCCAGTTGGGTGGAGATGTGGAGATGAAAGTGTTTGCGGCCCACGGGAGAGCTGGCAGCGGTGTCGGACTGGAGGTCTGGCAGACAGGGATGCATCAGACAGATCCCACTGTGACCAGCTTGTGTTATCTAAATATGAGGTGAGAAACCTCCACACAGGGGCCCTCTCCAATATCAGGTCGTAACGATGTGGACACTGGACTGAAGCAGAAAACAGATGAGCCTGTGTGTGTGTGTGTGTGTGTGTGTGTGTGTGTGTGTGTGTGTGTGTGTGTGTGTGTGTGTGTGTGTGTGTGTTTGATATCGTTAAATTTCTCCATTCCAAACAATTCCAATAAAGTTCAGAAGTCAGTGTTTCCGAATGTTATGCCTGTCAGAGTGGAGGAGCCTCTACAGCTACATTTGGATCACCTTAGCACACTCTGAATCCATACTAATGAAATCTTTAAAAGCAGGGGAGGCAAGTTTCATTGTAGGTTTTACAGATTGCCACCCCTGAAGCTGCTCTGTAAAATCCTTTAAGACATCACTGCATTGATTTCCCTGCTCAGCCTTCTGATATGAAATGAGGAAATAATCACCAACTGTGCTCATGGGGCCAAACCTTCGTCATGTCACAAGTGAATGTCTCTAGCTGGCAAGAGACATAAATGTCATAAAAGACCAAAAAGAGGTCCATGTGCGAGTCCAACCCTACATCAAAGATCTCATCACAAGCTGTTACCATCCATCCGTGTGAAGACACAGAGCGTGTCTCATCTGCTGTTAAAGAAAAAAAGATAATCACAGGGTGTAACTGCACAAACTGCCAGTCAAGGGAACGCTCACCGAGGGCGCGCTTTACGGCCCTGACCGGGTCACGGGCAACATCGGCTCATATACCTCTCAGCGGGGGGAAATAGCTCCCGTTTGCGAGGCGAGAGAACATGAAAACATTCCACTTCTGTACAGTATCTTCCCCTCCTCCTCTTTCTTTTCTTCTTCTCCAGTTTGCTGCCACTTTGTTTGTTTGTTTGTGTACGTCTGTTTTTGATGGGGCCATATGCCTCATTTCCTCTGCCAGAGCAACGGCAGCGGAAGCCTCGCAAGCGTCGGGGCGGTCCTCCTCTTTGACAAAAGTCCCGATGAACAATGTGTGCGTGCCGGTTCTTCGATATCAGAAATAACCCATTCAGGATCGCGATTGTGTGTACGACCGTGCGCCTCGTCGTCCCGGGGGAGTTTAATTAAACACCAACTTCTGGAGATGTTTTGGCCGTCAAGCGGACCTCTGTTCGACATCAAAGTGTCCTCTGGATATCTACATACACTGGCCTGGGTTCATTTGGATAGCATAACTACTGATGCACACTTCACAACCAAGCGAGTCGAACGAATAAGAGGACTGCTGCATCGAATGTCTACAAAAGGCAGTTCAGCAAAACCACAACTCAACTGGGCCAAAGAGTGTGAAAAAAATAAAACCTTCACTCACCCCCCCCCCCCCCCCCCTCTTTCTTCCTGCTCGGAAAAGACCAGATGACAATAATGTGGAGTATGGAGCCCCAGCAAGCACTGCTGACCCCTCCTCTTACTTCCATCTCTCCACCCCCCCGTTCTTTGAAAGGCCTCCACATGTTTATGGCTCATGCCTGTGGTATGACGATGGATTCTCCATATAAAAGCCAGCAGGATCATGGGGTGTTTCAAATATTGCTCTCTGAAGACAGTTGCTGACAAAATGACAGCAGCCATATTTATTTTGGTCAGAGAGCAGGGGCACTTAGTGGGAAGTTAATCAGAGACCCCCTCCCTCCCTCTCCCCCACACCTCCAAATAAGGAATGCACCCAAGGAAGAGAAGTCTCGGAGACTACTGGTAATGACTTTCTCCTCCGACGGACGATTTACCACGACTCAACTGCAGGAGAGGAAGAAAAATAAACCCAGAACGTTTGGTTTGAGGACATAAAGCAAGTGTTGATTGCCTGTCCGGACGAGAGCAGATAGACATTTGTGTTATCTGTCCAGGAAGAGATATGAAACACAAGCGCAGAGACAATGGGTGGGGGGGGATAATCTATGGCAGAGACTTTCAAATACGTTATAGCCGAAACAGAACTTGTGTTAATTTGTAACTGTGACCACAGCGGGGACCATAACTGCCATTGGCATCGGGACGCTGGAGACCTGGCCAAGTCAATGACAGGTTGATGTGTCTTTCCTCTTCCCCCGGAGTCTGATTCACTACAGCCCGATGCAAAGCTTCCAAAAGACTCTCTGTCATCTCAGCTTTATGGTTGTGTGTGTGTGTGTGTGTGTGTGTACAACGTGAGGAACTCATCGTTGTGTTTCTTCACAACTTGATTTCTGGAGCATTCGATCAGATTAATGTACGGTGCAAGATGCGAACCCAGTGTCCAGAGGCCGTCCATGCAGTCCAAAGGATGGCAGGGCACTTCTGAGGGCCTTCTCACCAGCTACTGTGTCAGCCCCTATGGAGCGGCCTTATTAAATGAAGATTAAGCTGTGGCTCCCCCCAGTCACAACAGGCTGCGGTGCGAGGCACACATAATCACTATGACAGGTCGGCTGCCAATTAGTGCTCTCCTTCTGCCCTGGGAAAACGCTCCTCGCTGCTCTCCCGCTGGCGGGAAGAACTGATCCGGATTGTCCGTGATATTACCCGGGCCAGAGATCGCCGTTAATCACCAGCCGTCATTCCGCTGTGGCAGAAACGAGAGCCGGACTTGTCATCTGGGCACCAGCTCTCCCTCTCTTCCAACAGTCCTGACTTCCCACAGAGCACACCCGAGGAAGATTAATTGGAATAATGAGATAAGTACATTGGAGGAACAGAAAAGCAAACCTCTGTTCTCAAGTGCTCTGGATAGACTTCAGAGTGGTGGCTGGAGCAGGGCTCCATCGGTGTTTGGCTTGGACAAACAGCACCGTGAGCTCTTCTGCTGAGATGGGAAGAGCACGCTCCATCAATTAGTCTCAAGTTGAAAGCGTGCATCTGTTTCAGGAATAGAAAAAGAAAAGCTGGCCTGATAGAAGGCTAACAGGCTGACAAAAACACATCCAGAAATGTGTTTGGTTGTCGGGTTTCCAAGGCTAACACGGGCCAGACTCAGATGTGATCAAACTGGCTGCGTAACTGAAATCCTCAGAAGTGAACGGCATCTTACGCCAGAGCTGAAACCCCTTGGCACAGCGAGTATAAACACCAAAACTGTGTGTCACACGCTCGCACGGGCGCGCGCTAACCGCCGGCTCGTACGCAAAGTCTGCCAGAAACCGGATTTGTTTGGTGTCTCGGGCAGCGTGCGCAACAGACAAGGCGGTTGAGCTTCCTCCACAGCGGATTTGAGCCAATCACCGTTGCTCTGTGCATCGTTTTACGGGAGCAGAGGCTTTGGAGCAGATGGTTCGCAGACGGTGAGGACCAGGAGGTCCACAGCACTGCGGATGCACCGCAGAACCACACTGGCTTCAGACAGAACCTGGCGTAAATCCCACCAGTCAACCAAATCCTCCTGGGGTCTGTTCGATGCCGGGGCGGATCTGAGTTCACTTTGGTCGCCCTGTTCCAGACTGTAGGTGATTGTGGTGTAAAATAAACAACTGCCCACCTTTTATGTCATGTCCAAGGCCTTAAAGACCCCGCGGAGGAGGGACGAGGTGGTAAACTGAGTCCAGGCGGGTTTATCTTCCTCTACACCCCGGTCCCGCGGAACGTGTTCAAAAACTTGTTTATCCAGGGTTTCGAATTGATGGCGGAGGGAATCGACTGGGCATCCCGGCTACACAAGAGGCAGTTATCACAGTTACAGTACAAACACAAACTGCACACAGAAGTTATGACAGACCGTATTAGTGGTGGCTGGATCCGAGCACGCAGATGACTGATGGGATGGAGGGCTTGGCTTCGATTGAGCCCTACAGCAGAAATGGTTTCTCTGGTTACACACACGGGAGATCAATACTCCCACGAAGGTCGCTAGCTTTCCAAGTACAGGTACATGATCTAGTGGCCAAAGATAATTATATGCTCCTACTTTCTTATTCTTCCTCTCTCTGCTTTCCTTTTCTGCACACTGCACTGCATTGTTCTGGGAAACCGAGGTCTTAAATAGGTTTCTGTTGCCAGCTCCAACATTCGCTTCGCTATAAATGTTTACTGTTCCATAACTTCATATTGTAAAACTTCTGTTCTTGTTTTGGGTTTACTTTGGACTTGGCCGCCTCCTGGATTTACTTGCACCTACAAATCAAGCAAGCGGAGCGGCACACATGTAGCTCCGGCCTGCAAACAGAGACGTTTTGCGCCGTCTGAGAATTTGAAAGCCGATTTGTAAAAAAACGGTTGCAGTGGTGCGTTTGTGTTGGACTTTAGTCCTTCTTAAATCCCAAATCAGGGATTACGTTAAGAGTGGGAGTTTGGAGGGATTTTGCATTTTAAAGTTGTTTACACAAGATCTAATGTCACTGACATGGCAGAAGCAGCTGTTGTGCAAAGATTATGGTAGGGTGGGTGGGCAGGAGACTGGGAAAGGAAAATAACTTGATAGATTGATTGCCGCAGAGAAAGAGCAACCAAACTCGTCACACCCACACCAGTGAATCTCGGGACAGGGGTTGCTGGGAAATCTCTGCACGGAGATCCTTTATGGCATCAATGTGGAACAGCCGAGCGCTGCTGCGTTATCACTCCCCTCACCTTTCCTCTCCCCTCCTCCCATCAGGGGTGGGGGGGGCAGTCTGTCAATGGTGATAGTACCGGAGCAGCTATTAATAAAGTCTCTTTATTGTTTATAGGCTGTTCATAGCACCACTCCGGGGATCCGGAGGATGGGAGAGTGTTTTACCGCCTCAAGGGTACAACGCACACGCCAGCCAAGCAGCCACGAGACCTCCTTACTCCTCTGGAGATTGGCTCGTGCATCTTCCATTTAAGTATTGTGTGCAAACAAAAATTAAACAGCTGGCCGAGTTTGACAAAGATTTTCCATCAACATTGCCCCGGCGTTTTTCATAATCACTTGATGTTTTAAATGTGATTAATAGCCAAGGGAACACCTTCTTTTCTTTCTCCAAATAAATAATGCTGCAGTTATTTATTCTCACTGCCAAAAACAACAAAGTAGCAGGTCAAACGATACACAGATTGTGAACAGGTTGGCAATGGAAGTGCGGCATTGCGCAATAGCTTGTCAAGCTATGCAAAGGCATTATCCACCAAAGATCGCAAAATGCAACCGAAACAAATGGACTTTCCAGATCTGTGTGCTGTTAGTGAGCGGGTAGAATACATTAGCAAGTGGACCAGTATTTAGTGGCCGGATAAAAGCATGTGTTTGGTGCATTAACCTAGCGAGTCACTCGATGCTTTCAGCCACGTCATCCGTGGTCACGTACAGAACGTCTAATACCATGACAAGAGTTTTGAGTTCTTTGAGTTTTAAATGGGGCGTAACAAACACATGTTTGATCAGTCTAGTATTAGGCAACACTTTTAATTAAGGGCTTGCAGTCATTGACACCATTTCAGTTTGACAAATGGCCACGTTAGCTGGTGACTCCGTGGTCGTGCTGACGGCAGCTGTTGAAAACAACAAACAGAACATGTAGGTGTCCTTGTTCAGGATTCTGTAGAACCCGAGTCCGCTGGTGGAATATTGATTCTGACAACTCAACACGCGACAACCAGACATGTTGATGCTGTGAACAGTTTTTACTAGTCTGGACGGCTGGGGCAAAACGCCATGTCCGTACGCATATTTGTGGCGACGTCAGCTGTAAAAGGGTCTGCACGGCTTCACATGCAGATCCGTGCACAGTGCAGCTGCTGGAAACGTACCAAATTCCCTTTCTATATTTGCCAAACTTCTAAAGTTTGCTTAAAATCAGCTCGACAGCTGAGATGGAAATAGCGCTTGTGATACTGCAGCGCCACATTTAGTGTCTGTCAGTGTGCTCCACGCAGTCTCTCCCCGCTGTTTTGGGCACAGCGTGTGTTATCAGGACAATGGTGTTCTGCCAAACGTCGAGCGAGAGCAGAAAATGAATCCCAGCAGTGCGAATGATATACGGTGTTTACACTGATCAGCAACTTGGACGGAACGCATCAGACACGGTTTACACAACTCGCCATGTTTGCTGTGAATGCCTCACCTCGTGACATTATCTGGGCTTTACTTTCTCTGCGTGTGTGTGTCTTACATATAGGGATTAGGTCTCTGTCGACACAGAGGGAAAAGAAGAAGATCATTCGCTTATTTTCCTAAACTGGGAGACAGGGATCTGCCAATGACGTCCTGTGGAGTTTAAATACGTAGATATGTAGAAATGCAAGCCTGGGTGATCAGATAATCATTGCCATAAATAGTGTATACCTACATGCTGCGTTCTCTTATTTCCTGTCTCCACTTAATCCACAGCATCTTTACGGTCTGCAGTTATATAATCCCATGCTTATCCTAAACATTGGTGTCTGGTGTCCGGTGAGAAGAGCTGATAAAAATGTTAAATTTTAGACTGTCTTAAGTTCCGAGTGATCATTATAGGCACTTCTTATATTTATATTTCCTTCTGGGTATACAAATCCATACAATGAGGTTACAGTTTTCTAAATTCTATTTAAAGACTCAATTTACCACACTGCAGTGCAAATCCTGTTATATCAAGAAGTGCTAGGGATCTATCATTCATTTCAAAAGGTCACATAACAAGGTACTTCATGATGACCTCAGCCATATTGCAGCCCTTTCTTGAACCTCCACATCCTGATCACCTGCATTTCAGAGGGCGGCCTCTCCTCCCACAGGACCATTCTTTATTATCACAAACGGGAAGTGATTATTTTACAATGTCAGTCGTTCGGGCTCCCATGCGACGGCACTGGATCTCCTCCCGTTCGACTTCAGCAGCTTGCTTTTTTTTTTACATTGTATTTATTTGAACTGAAGAGTGTTGCATTTCACTGGCTTTTGCCAAGTGGGGATTTTTCACTAGCGGTCGAGCGGTGGGGAATTAACAACACATGCCCAAGCCTGAAATTTACCTTTATTAAACGGGCCACCGCGGCACTTCACGAGCCCGTGGAGTCCTAAGACGCACACACTGCGACACGTTTACACGTGGCTTTTAACCACACCGCCGAGGCCGCTGATCTTCCACAGGGACGCAAGTCAGTCACTGAATAAGGAACTGCACTGAATGGAGTGGTTTGCCATGAACAGTAGCTTTAAGTAAGAAGAACACGGGGAGTCGGTTTATAAAGGACTGAAGAAGAATGGTTCTGCTATGCACTTTACACCTCACAACAACTTCCCATCAGTGACTTCTTGAGATAATTACCGGCTGTAACCATGCGCAACAATGCCACATTTTAATTAAATAAGGTCATAAAGTTTCTTGGAAAAGGTCAAGCAGGCACGGGAAAGTCGCGAAGCGGTGCTCGGGGGTTGGGGGGATTTTCGCTGGCAAACGGGACGGGGCTTTAGGAACTTGGGATCACAGTTTCCAACCCAGAGAGCGACGACTGCCGTGGTAGTGTTGTAGTACGAGAAAACATCAGGGTTAAGTTTATTTACACTTTCACCACTTCACTTCATGACCCTCCCATCCAACACACCAGGCCAAAAATGGAGAAAAATCCTCGAGGTTAGAATATTTTCCTCTTTCTGTTAAACAATGTTTTGCTTTTTTTGAAAGCCTGAATGATATCTGCCACTGTAATTGCTTCCTTATTTGGTGAATTAAATATTTACGCTTGGCCTTTCCTAATCCAAAGTTTATGAGAGAAGTAAAAGTGCTTTAAGGGGAAATATATTTATTTTAAAAGCACTGCTAACTGAGCCCCCCCCCCCCCCCAAATGGTGTGTTTGGACCGTCTAAAAGAAATGGTTTACTTTTTGAAAAAAAAAAAAATTGCTGTATTCACGCTGAGAGAAATTCCAGAATTGACTTCTCATTTAATAGCCTGACATACATGCTGTGTGCACCGCAAATATCTCTCGAGCTGACGGGAGGAAACAGAGACGGCCATTGAGGAAACCTGCAGTTTGTACTTTGAAGAATTCCACTGGGGAGGGGAAGGGAGATGGGAGAGTGGGGGGAAAAATATACCTCAGAGAAGGAGCTGGCTCGAACAAGGACGCCATGGAAAAATACTGATATTTCACACGCGGAAACACTACCGTGCACCTCAAAAAAAAAAAAAAAAACACGCACACAGACGGTGAAAAAACAAAGCTGAGTGGACGGTACAAGGGTTACATTAAACAGGTGGAACTCTGAAAGGGGAAAGAGCTCTCCTGTGGGATACGGGGGCTGTTTTCTTTAATATCCACCAGAGTAGTGTAAACTCTGAAATGGACGGTATCTCTCTCACACACATCGACATATGGCTGTATAACATCCTTACCTCTCCTGCAGTGCCTCATGGCCATTTTGCACATCCTGGACTCGGCGATGGTGGGACAGGGTATTGTGTCCTTGGGCGGTTTCTTTACAATGTGCCGTGTCCGGGTCTCGAGACCCCACTTGTAGCCACAGGTTTTGTTTCTCCTGGTGCAGGCTCCCCATTCGCTCCACTGGCCCACCTCGCAGCCCTCTGCGGGGACACACAGAAACAGTGAAACCACAGCAGAGTGCAAAGCGGAGGAGACTCAAAGGTCCCCGGGTCAAGCTTTAATACGGAGGCGACGGAGCTTTACTGGGATGCTAGAACCTCTTTGTGTGTGGTCCCAGTTCAACTGCTTTTTTTTGTCAGTGCAAAACAAGCAGGACAAACTGAGAAGTTATAGAATACAGTGTACAGGTAAAGTAAGGTGTAAAAGTTTTTTGTGTACATATTTGTGTTGTTTCACGTACCTCCACACTCCATGGTGTCCTCCAGCGGGGCAAAGCCCTCGGGGCACTTCTCAAAGCAGCGCCCTTTGTGGAGGTAAAAGCCTGACTTGCACTTGGTGCAGAAGTCTTTGCTGAAGCAGGACTCACAGTTCTCTATCCTGCACCCTGGAGAAAGGAGGAGAGACAGAGGGGAGAGTCATCAGGGTCTGAGCAACCCCTCTCATCTGGAGTTGATCGAAAGCTAAGGGGTTTGGGGAATGGGGTTCTTGAAAGGATTATGTTGTCTCTCCCGAAAAAGAAGAAAAAAAGCTGTCGGTGCCCCCGGTATCATTTCTCTCCGGGTTTCGCCTGACAGATATTTAATTTTTCATCTTCTTGTTCTTGAGCGAGCAAAGTGTGAAACACAGCAACACCAGTGAGACAGTGAGGAATTCTGTCACGCTGACCTCTTTCAGCAACATTTCCGCAACATCCTACAGTCTCGATGTTTTCAACTAATGGCTGCTGCGATGGTGCTGCGATAAGAAGAATACATCCTGTTAGGGCCCTGAATAGTGTCCTAAATATGCTACACTATCACTCCACACTGCTCCAATATGTGTCTGTGTGCATAACTGAGGATTACTGGGGAGTCATGTTTTCATTAGAGGGTGAATGATGGCTCGTGATCACAATGCCGGCCAGCTGTGCGGAGGTTCTGGCCACAATATGAAAGGGGGAAGGGGGGTCGGAGGAGGGGGACAGCAAAACGTTGACGCGGCCTCGCCAAACAGATGCTGATGCATTTAGTCAGCGAACACGGCGGCGCACTTATCCTCCCACGCCACGCCCTGCTGCCGCGCATGACACACAGCGTCGCGTGTTCGCAAAGGAAAGGGACGACAATGTGTCACGGAGCTCTGACTCTGCAAATAGCAAATCACAACAACCACACCAACAGGACGACGCACAGGCCCACATGATTAGAAGGAGCCTCCCAAGGCTGGCTAATTTATGGTGTTCCTCAGAGGCTGTGTGCGGGCCCGTCGCTCAATGGGCTTCCAATGTCGGGGAGCCGCAATTTGACCTGCCGCCATTGTCACCCACCGCTTGCAAGGTTGCTCCCCAGGTAGGGTGTAATCCGCCCCGCCGATCGCATCTCACACAAGGGGGGCGAGACATGCATTAGCGCGTACGTGATTTTCCCCACATGTGAGCGTGACGGAGGCTGAGGGCTGCCCTTTTATCTGTGACCCTTGCAGGGCTCGGGGAAGGGAAGGTTCTCACAATCACACCCCTTAATTACACCATCTCCAGCTAACCATCAGCCTCCTCCTCGACATTCCTCCAAAACGAGGGGGTCCCTCCCCGCTTTACTTTGAACCCTAAAGTATGGCCTCTACCCACTCACTCTGGTCTCACGCTTTCCCGACCAGTCTAAACAAACCATGGACACACACACATATATAAGCACAAACACACACATACCAATCAGATATGGCTTGAGATACAGACCCACTCGGGCCCTGAAGCTGTACTCCACATTCTGAAAAATGGAGATAAACTGACTTTAAATCACTGATCTCGTTGGTAATTTCCTGTGTTCTCACATCATGCTATTAATTCAATCATCTGATATTAGTTATCTCATCTCGGTATTTCTTTTGCTCTATTTTATCTCTCGACAATATGTATTGGATCTCTGGAGTTACGCATTGCTGTGGAGACTTCGGTGTGAATGTGTGAGTCTAAGAGAGGCATAAATGCATTTGGCTTTTTTTTAAGCTCTCTGCCCCTCATCCATTTCGTTCTGGGTGAAACCCAATCGGTCAGGCTCGGGTTTGATACAAACTAAACCCAATATAAGGAGCAGGCTAATAAATCACCAGGCTAATTGGAGAGCATAACTCTGTGTTTTACCCTTCACACTTCCCAGGCCTGACTTTAAGCTCCTAAACAAAACAGAAAAAAAATATAAAAGACAAAGAGGAAACAAGAAACATCTGGCAGTACTTTCAAGCACCAGAGTTGTTGTGCAATCCTCAGTTATTGACAGTAAATAGGAGCAACACAGCTGTGTGAAATACAGTATTCTTGCTGCGGCAGTAGCACTTTCTGATTAAAACAGGACTGTCGGTTTCAGAAATGGCGCAAACGCCCCGGAAACGTTGTTTTCTAAATAGAAGATAAGTAACAATGTCACTCTGTGAGATGGATGAGGTGGATGACACATCAATGCGGCTCCACGGGAGTGAGAATGCAGGGAGGCAAAGCCGGAGGGTCAGAGGTCATCGGGGAGCGAGGTGGGTAGGAAGGGATCACTGTGACAGACATTCATCCCTCTGTCGGGTTATCTGGCAAAAGGCTATCTGGGGCAGCGTGAGCTATCTGTGACACTGGAGAAGCTCCCACACTGACCAGTGGGCCGAGTGAGGCAGCTCGACCGGCAGCTCCACAAACCGATACAGGGGAGCGGGTTCATTCTCCCAGCAGGATTAACCTCTGGATCACCTTTAAAATCTCCGTCTAGGTGCCTTGGGGAGACTAATGAGAAATAATGAGGTCATCAGATCCCATTGAAGGCCCGGTGTTCCTGGGACTTAAACGCATTATCATCATTATCTCCCGGCCTGGTTCTGGCCCCCGAGTTACATCATGAACGCAGGAGGAAAAGCCTTGTGTTACAGCTCTGAAGGAAATTTCATAAAAAGCTGTGGGTAAACTGGCACAGGGCGCGCGATTTATAGAGATGTCATCAGCCCTGCGGCAGTTCCACCATTACCCGTATCGCTGTCACGACTTTTATTTTAATTTTTGGGTTGTTAGTTTGACTTTACACTTAAATTGTATGTGGTTTGCATGTCAAGTGCATTTGAAGTTGCAAGATGAGTCACAGAGCGTCACTTGCGCTCTAATGGTGCATGCTTGGCAAAAGATGTCCCTTAGCTGTGGTCTGGATAGGGAACCCACCGATTTTATCACGGACACGCAAAGCCTCAAGTCGGCTTCAGTCAACTTCTGTTCCTCCGCAGCCTGACAGCACCATGTGAAATCACTCACTTTACATGGCTATTCGCCGTGTGAAGAAGAGACGCTAAAGAAAATAATCGCTTTGTGAGGACGAATCTCTCGTGTGGGGTTTTGTCGTGTCATCTGAGCCGGAGGGCGGGTTGCGAGACCGCTCATCAGCCTCCTCAAGAGAGCTAACCAGAACCAATGTTGCACAGCAGGAGTGTCCATGTTGTAAAGGGCCTGGCAGTGCGAGGGGGAAAACAAGCCCCATTTTTCCATCCCTCGCCTCCAAGCTGAGTCAAATAGCTCTGACCTAGTCTCTAGGCCCCGGGTTTGGCTGACATGGAGGCTTTGGCTTGCTCGCTGCCACCCAGCCATGTCGTGTGGAGCTGCGGATGGCAGGAGTTCATGGCAAAGGCCAGACCTGCCATGTTCTTCCCAACTCCCTCAGTCCTGGGTTTTCTTTTCCACCTGGGTGCTCCTCCGCATGCCAGCGTAGAGAGCCAGGTGAAGCGGGGGTGGTGTTCCTGTCAATCAGCATCCCCCAGAGAGAGAACGGCGATGACAGATGTGTCAGCGGTCCTCCAAGCTTCTTCACTCCGAGGAACGCAGTGTGTGATATGCCCCGACCTGCCCCTGTATCTGCTCGTCCAGCTCCAGTGTACACACAGACAGCTCAAGCTTTTCAGACAGCGGTCAAGCACAGACAGTCAGCCCGTCCACTCACACGTTACACCGTTTGCTATGAAATGCAGAGTGGTGAAAAATAACCCGATTCAACTCGGGAGCCGGGCTCGGTTTGGTGGGCACATTGTGTTGTCTGGCAAATCTGAAAGTTAGTAAAGCTGTGATGATTGAATGTCTCTTGGTGAGGCGCATGGGCCAAAGGCAACTGGTCTTTTTGTTGGTTAGTCTGTGCAATGGAAACACCCACAAGCTCAGAACTAGAGCGAGAAAAGGAGAAGTTGAACGAGAGACATGGAGAGGCTGCCAGAGCTGCCAGCTAAAGGTTGCAAAACCCATTTCAGGTCCTTTTTAGAGCCTGGGTACCAATTTGGCTGGGACCCATGGTGCACGGCTCTCATCCACCTCCAACCCAACCAAATTCCCAGGATGTACTTGAAAACTGAAACGATCTTGGAGAAGTCGCATCCAATGGCCTTCTACTTCCTTCCCCAAATTGATGTGACAAAGCAGAAAGACATAAAACAATTGGATTTGGTAACGGCTTTCCTGCAGCATGAGAACTGCAGTAAAAAAATTACCGCTGACAGAGGAGTCTCCAGTGGCACATTAGACTGGCACTGACGGAGCTGTGATATTTAAACCACGCTTCCAGGATATTGGCTATCCCTGTGTGTGTGTGTGTGTGTGTGTGTGTGTGTCAGTGGGGGGGCCATAATACACCCCGAGGGAGGAACGTTTGAATGCTCCCATTCTGACCCTCTCAACGCAGTCTCTCTTCTAAAAGACAGCTCTGATAGTCACTTTTCAGCCCATAATTCTTTCAGCAAGAGAGCGTGCCTGTGATACAAAATGACAGAATATACTTTGGCTTGGGAACATATGTTAAAACCGAGGTATTATGAAATGTGACTGAGGCGAGAGCATGACTGCGCCGCATTCACACGGATTTGGCTGTACATAAAGCGCCACACTGTGTGACCGTTGCTACAAATCTTCTCTGCGGAGCGGCGGGTTGACACCCACAGACACTGGTGCGGGGCCTCTTCTGGGCAGCTGATAAGAACCCCTGTGGATAACGCTGGAGTTACTGCATAAGGTTTATGGCTCATATCAGCCTGTCCATTTGCTGTTGAAAGGAGTTTGTGCAAAGCAGAGACCCAATGTAACATAATAATAAACCAAAAAGGTACTGCTAACGAACCGGCTACATCCGAGTAGTTCATATTGTGGCTCCCATGTATCGGGGCCTCTTTGGAGGCCAGCTGAAGTGTGGCTGTAAATGGGCTTCCAGTTATATTATGTTGCGAAAAGTTCCCGCTGTTGTTGGCTCAAACGATAAAGTTATTTTCAATGTGGGGAAGAGACCCCAGAACGGATAGCCTTTAATTATAAATTAATCAAGTGAGGCACAGTTTCTCAAGTATGTGAGGGCAATAAATTACTTCTTTAACAAAACTAAACTTGAGGAATTTGCATTTGTAAAAAACAGCAACAAATGCTGATTTCTTTACTATAAAAAAATGTTTTTACATTTTCTTTTGTATGTTATAAAGTACACTATTAGATCATGTTCTCTGATTGAATAGAGACAGCCTAGAGTTTACCTTTTTGTATATATTTTGCCTTTTTACTTAAATATTGAGAGACTGCTGTTAGTGTGTATGTCCTGAATTTGAACGTGGCCTTTTGTGTTGTCGCCCATAGTCCAAAGTCATCCACATCAAGTGAAGTAAAAAGTCTACAGTCAATTGTTTCTATTTGAGACTGTGATAACTATACCTGTGTCCCAATTCAGACCAGAAGGAATTAAAAAAAAAACACATTCAGCTGAGCCTGCTCCTCCTCCCCAAAGACGATGGTCTACCCTAGCAAATACCAAACCTGGTGCATTCAGACAATCCTCCACTCACAAAGTCATAAATGTACGACCAGGAGGTTGACTTATAATACAGTCTGAACATCTTACGTTAGATGGTGAATACATCACACAGCTAATGACGTTTTAGCCAAACATGGCGTCCATTAGCGGGCGTAGCGGATGGAGGGGGTCGGTGATACACACGACCGGTCGCATGATTCTCTTGGCGGAGATACTAATTTGCGGTATTGCGCTGACCTGTTATCGATCAAACGCGTCATATTGCCAGCTCGCAGAGTAAGAAGTGTATTTATCCCTTCTCTCCAACCATGCCTCTCTCTGTCACATGCCTCGAGAGGCCTTTCAGGAAAAACGGAAAGTGAGGTTTAAGCCAGTGTCTGAGCGTACAAGCCTCTTGCTTGCTCTTGTTTTCCTTTACCCAGGCAGTCCACGCAAAAAAATTATTCTTGAATGAGATAAGATCACACAGACAAACGCTGGTGTAATAATAAGCAGCTGCTCCCTAAGTGATTTCAGAGCCTGTGTTTAGAAAGATCATGATAACAGAGACGTAATGCCACGTTCCAGGGCCCTCTTTTGGAAACCAGCAGCACACGGCAGCTCTGACCGCGTCGGCGGAGAACCCCTCACCATCATTTGTCTACTTTGAGCCCTCGCGTCAACTCACAAATAATATTTACTGACCCAACAATTAGCTTCCAACCCCGTGAAATATCCGCTCACGTGTACGGTTTAGTGAAAATGACATGCGGAGCACAGCTGAGAATGAGGGTCAAACAGGGAACTGGATTAGAGAGCCATGACTGAGGCAGCGATCACTTCAAAGTAGGTCTCGCTCTGAGATCTGATGCTACGTGACAATACAAGATGTTGCTCTCTGAGCAGTTGGTACGGAGAGGGATTCAAATGAACTTGCCGCACACATCAGGATCAGTTAAGTTTAAAATCCACATGCATGGGGATACTGTGGTTAGGCTAGCAGGGTTTACATAAAGAAATTAGAAAAAAGACTCTTTACCAGAGAATTTTCTGAGTCATACAAATTGGGTGACGCAACTGGTACTGATTATACGAGCAACTGAGAAGGGATCCCTCTCCCAAATTTGCAAGAGATGTGTGTAGAGCAACATAATAATATTTTTTCTCCACGATTAAGGGGTTTGTTTTCCTTATCCTGAGCGAGGGTAGAACAGGACAGTGGAAGTCATATGCTGTACCGATTTTAAAGCCCCCAGTGGTTTTTTATATTGGGACAACTTTAGAGTTAGCGGGAGGCTCATTGCTTGGTAACCCCAATGTAACACACAAAAGAAGATATACACCCGCGTTAGATACATCTTCCAGTGCTACCTGTACCTGCACAACTAAATGTGAACACGCTCTGATGTCAAATTGCTAGATTTACAGAATACAGAAGTTTCAATTTTCTAAACCATCCACAAACTCCCAACATGCAGCTTTGAAATGCTTTTCATTTTCATAATCAAATGGAGCCAGCGGACGTACTTGCATCTTGGTCGACAGCGATTGGGTGAGCAGAATGTAGCAGTTTTTTTAGTTTTTTTTCTGCGGTTGCTACATGCTCCCATTATTGGGCCTAAAGGTCCAAACGCTTTCCTCTGGGGCTTGCGTCTGTCAGGAGTTTGGCTCAGGGAAGCAAATGAGTTCAAGTTTCTCTCTGTTTTTTCATATGAAACACTCAGCCAACACCTCGGGCTCCGTGTAAAGCTACAAAGGCTCCCCCTTTCTCTTCGAGCATATTCCATGTTAAAATAAGGTTATGAGAACGGGGGCTACATGAGGAGGAGAGGGAGACATTTCACTAATTGAATTCTTTATTTTTTTTTCACCCTTTCACGAGAATCATGAGAGCATGTTAACGTTTTGCTGTTATTGTTTGGAGTTAAGAAATAATAATTTAAACAGTAAAACATCATTCAGAGCGTGTGAGACCGAAGGTGTGGTCCGTCTCAAGTTATTAAAACCAAACAGTATTTTAACCAAAAAACGTATGGTGAAAAATAACATTTACTTCTTTTCCTGCGAGCCGCAAGAGTAACACGTGTAACAATGAGACTATTATAAGACTATAAGCCATATATCTAACATAGTTTTTATAGCTGAAACCATAATTAAAAGCAAGCCAAGTTTGGAATTAGACCATGTTTTCCTTCCTCGTGGATACACTACTAATCCTCAGGATTAATGCTTTGCCGCTCTTAATGCTTTGTTTTTTTCTTATCAAACTTCAATGAACGCACAGTTCTCGGTGGAGGATCTGGACTCTTCAATTGTGACTGGCTTTCTGTTCAAAGTAAAAAACGACTCTGGCTGCCAAAAAATCACACTGTCTGGTGAAAGTCTCGATCCACAAACCAAAAGAAGTTAGTTTCATGCCCAAATGCAAATATATAATCATCTTTGTAGTTCAGATGCTATTGAATGACATGGCCAAAAGAGCCGGTTTTTACATGTTGCTTTCAATGTGGCGATACAAGTCTCTGGAGTAGGTTTGGCCGACTCTTCGGTGCTTCCTAACCTTGCATTTGCATCTGAAGTTCCAGCCTTCAAACATCCTTGTAACCGTGTAGGATGTTCGGTATTGTAGGGATTGTTAAAGAGACATGAGAAACATCCTAGCTGGAGTTTGCGGTTCAATCCCGAGGGAGACGCTGCTTAAACGATGCTCCACTGCTCCCATCCACCTGTGTGAACAGATGAGCCGTCCAAATTTTGAAGTATGTGTGTCTCCTCTGGATAATTGACAATATATCATGTGTTGTGGGGAAAAAGAGGGCTGTTGAGTGGGTGTGCGTGTTGCGTGTCTGGGGATGATGGGGCGCTGGGAGAAGGAGGGGGGAAAGTCAGCGGTGTGGGAGATGGAGGCGCGTGGGGGAGGCAGGGTGGGTTAAAGTTGAGGGTACTTACTGGAGCACATGTTGAGGTCGGGGCTGCGCATGCCGTAGTATCCGGCCGGGCAGTCGTGAAGACACTCCCCGTACTGCCTCATCCTCTCCCTCCGCAAAAACAGGAAGAGCTTCGGCTGGCAGTTTACACAGCCGTTGTCCCTGGAGCACACCGAGCAGCCTTTACAGATGGGGTACGCTCCATAGCTAGCTGCAGGACAAACACAGGGGAGTAAGCAGTGAAAGGGGATTAACAAGACAGAAGTAAACACGTGAAAGGTGTCGGCATGCTTTAACATAAGAGCGTGTTGAAGAGTCAAGCAGTAGTCGAAACCCACACACACTTTGTATGTAGTTTTCTGAAATGGCAATCCACTAAGGCTCGCGATTAGCCGAGTGTACGGACGGGAGAGCGGGGTTCCTCTTTTTTATTTCCGGTCCTCTTTTTTTACTTTTCTCACGACTATTCAATTTTGATTATTCAAACTGAATGCACTTATCTGACTTTTAATCATCATCATCATCATCATCATCAGGATCCCCCCCCCCCCCCCCCTTTAAATGTGGTTGTTTCAGACACACACTTGTTCAGTTGAAGCACACTGAGCATTAACGCCTCTGACCAGCCTAACAGGTTGATGGGAGTAGGCTCGTTCGAAATAAGCCAGTTCTGCGCAGAATCGATCCCCGGCGATCGGCGCGCAATGCATGCCGGTGATCTGTAAACTACAAGTAGCCTAAAGTTCGGAACTAACAGGAAGTCCTTTTTTCTGTGACTTCCTGTGTTTACTTTGAAGTCAGCCTAAAACTGTCCGACTTGATCGCAGTTTTTTGTGAACGCCTCCTGCTTCGGCCGCCTGCTCTCGCCTGGATGCCAGGCGAGGCGCAGCTCTTACGAACGAGCCTATTGCATCGGGTCATGCATCTACCAATGAGAAGGATAACGGTGGGATTTGTGCAACCGAGCTAACAGGAGACTCAGGAAGATGTCGCTCAATTAGTCCTGTGAAGAGGTCTAATCAGCCACATTAACTGAAAACACCTGTGTGGGTGTTCAGAGGCTTTGACACAAAAAGGAAAAAGTTCCCCGACAACTACATTTTACAAGCTACCCAATTGACAATGACCAAAACAATTAGCGTACTTGTCCTTTATCTTGACCTTTCAATGAGCAACCAGTGAGATGACCGTCGTCAGTGATCGCCAAAAAGAACAGGCTTTGCTAGGCGTTTTTTCACATTCCCAGGCAGTTTCCTTCTAGCTGTGCATGATGGTGACATGAACCCGGTTACAGTTAAGAGTTAGGGGCCTACGAGGATGTAGCGATGTTTAAATATTGTGTCAGCGCCATGGTTAGTTTGTTCTACAGCCGCATTGGAACGATGATAACATGGCGGTTGAGCAGGCCGTTTATTCTGCACTAGAACAGAAAAGCGGAATTCTTTCAGACCGGCGTATCATCCCTCATGTGTGGATGACCCTGACTTCACCCAATGACAAGGACGGGGTGAACTGGAGGCAACAGACTCGACTGTGGGAGGGCTGACCAGCAGAAGACAAGCCGAGTACAAGGCTAAAACCAAAACAACCATAATAGATATATCAGCAGGGTATTCTCTAATTCATAGTAAAAAAAGTCCAATTCAACAATTTGTCATTCATGCAAACTCTGGCTCCCCTCTCGATGTTTGAATGCTGATTGGTTATGAATGTGAATATTGCATTAATTCTGGTCAGAGCTGGCCTCCTGAACGATTGTGTTGAGGCAGCCGATGAAAGCCCCAAAAACCGCAGTGGCTCTGGCCTCGGCTTGAGTTGCCTGCGGAAGACAAAGGAGCCAGTAACAAGACAGTCCATTCCACAATAAGTGACTCTCCTTAGCGTCCCGTTTGCAGGAAAATGTCCTTGGGCGAAACCAATTTCTCCAAACGAGAGACACTTCAGTTGATCTAAGCCGAGTCTTAAATATCACAAGCAGGGACCGGGTAGCGGCGGCGCTCATTCCGAGCGACCTACCACAATGCTTAATAAAACACTGTGCCGCAAACTGGACTAACCCTGAGAGACGGAGCAAAGCATGCCGGCGTTACTGAATGTGGATGCGCATATTAGATTCCCCCACCCGCCCCAAACAGATCCACCCAGACAAAAGGGAGCGCTAAGTGGGCCCAGAGCAAGCATCAGTTTGTAATCATGTGAAAAAAACAGTCAGCAACTGTCAGATTTATCTTGTTTTTTTCATTTCTTTTGTTAGTGTGCTGGGAGACGCTGACTGTGCCAAACTACACTACTTCTCCTGAAGCCGGGGTGGATGGAAGTAAGATTAAGTGCTAATAAGAATATGTCTTAGGGATGAGGTTTACAGCGACACCCCATCGATCACAGAGGCTGTGCATCGCACAGACTGGGGATTGTTCATCTCCAGTCGGCATTCGCTGCGTATGACACATGAAGGAGAAACCCCGGAATTGGCTGCTCTAAATCTCAGATGGAAAATATTGTGTCTTAGGTTCAACTGTCAATCCTGTGTCTAAAATATGGATTCTTATTTCAGTGGCACCGATGCAGGTTGTTTCTCAGTTCAGGCTCTACTTGGTGGACAACTGGCTAAAGCTGCTTTATTTAAAAAAAAAAAAAAATCTTTGCAGGAATTGATGAAATAATGTGCAAGCAATTATAATTTTATATGCATTCATGATGGTTTTCATACATAAATTAAAATATATTAAAGCACGCTCAATGTCACTTTTGATTAAAAGAAGAATATAAAAGCTGTTGCAGCGGTATTATAAGTGTTTCTCTTGACACCACCAACAGAATGTATCAAATATATCTAGTATTTCATTGCCAATTCTTCCATTCAGTAAAAGTAGACTGCAAAATTAGACCAAACCTCATACTTAACCATGTATTTCTCTAGGATATACAGTCTGGATGTGTTTACAGGAAACTGACATACACATTAACTTGGTCACATTTACTCCCTCGGCCCTCGCCAAACTCGAACACAACACTGACAGGAAGGGAAAGCCAACTTGGCAAAAGTAAAGAACTGTGAAGCTGGAAAGCTTATTTCTTCTGCTAGTTACGAGCGGGCTCGACTCTTCAACTATTGACAGAGCGCTAACAATACAATCCTTACAATAATAGAAACATAAAGTCAAGGTATGTGGTCATCTTAGATCACTGGCTCGTCAGTCAGCAGATAAGTTATAGTCCTTGAAAAGGTTCCTCATGACACGGCTCAAAAATCTTGCGCACTCTTTGTTGTCAAACATTTGTTTTGCTGGTTGCTAATCTCCCAGCGCACGCTGATTGAGGACAACATGAGCACACGGTGTTTGAATGCAGCAGATCCCACATCCTGGAATTAGCGTAAGATTGGGGGGGAAAGGCTGTATACGGTGCAGAGAAACTCTTTTGGTGCTGATCTGGGGAGATTAGCTTCTGTGTGTGTGTGTGTGTGTGTGTGTGTGTGTGTGTGTGTGTGTGTGTGTGTGTGTGTGTGTGTGTATGGAAAGGTTTGGAGGTTCAGGCCACAGGTATGTCAGGAAGGAGGCCACAATTCACAGTGTCTGGAGCAGCGCCGTCCAACTCTTGTCCTACACTACCGGCATAATGTCTAGTGCCCTTTGCATCAATCTGTCGACTGCCACAGGTTTCATCCATTCTTAAAGAAAACACTCATTCATATTAATCAGATTTTTTTGAGACGGGAAGAAATATGAGAGTGGCTCCTTCTCCGGCAGAATTGTTTTAAAAAAACATGTTTTTAAGTGGCACTAAAAGAAGAGAACATCAAAGGGAAATGGGTTATGTGTTAGGTGAAGTCTCGATAGATCATTGCAGCTTAACCTAATTTGGCACTGGTAATGTTTCGTGTGCTGGGGGATGTGTTCTGGGTTATGGGTGTGGTTTTTGTTTTTGCACATCGTGTCGTTCTCTTGCTCTCAAAGAGCAGACACATTCAAACCCGGTCCATCCGAATGATAACCGGGTTTTGACACATGCTCGACTGCCTCCCATGGCTTCTTCTTTCCCCGCAAATCATGTAATGCCTCGACTCGTCTCGCGTTTCTTCTGTCAATCACGTCGAACCCGAAGCGACCCAGCCGCACAGAAAGTGATCATTGTGAAATTATGGATACCATACATATTGTTTTTTTTAAAACAGGAGAGGAGCGTACACGCCATCGTGCCACTCCCTGTGCATAACAAACCCGATGGCGTTTACGGTTTCAACCACAGAATAAATATTACGTGTAGCAAAACAAATCTGCAGTTCCCACTTCTGACATCTAACTGAAGATCACTCTAAGCCTCAAGTATTGTATTTACAAAAGCCAAGGTCCAAATGAACATTACTGAAGAAGCCCTTGCACGAATTGGATAATACAAAGACATGTTTACAAGGCCGAGGGATGCTACAAAGCTGAACCACATGAAGGATATATATTCATCAACAATATATTGTGACATTTAGATGAAGGATGATTTTGTGTGACACAATTACCTTGCATTCATAAGTTGAACTAATGTGTTTGTTTTCAAAAGGCAATTTTGATGTTTTGTATCAGCTAATTCACTTTCTTGCCGAGAGTTAGATGAGAAGATATACCACTCTTAAAGAGACAGAGCATGTTTGAGTCCCGCCCACACTTGAGGGTAAAACAATTCATCGCGCTCTATTGGCTTTGTATCAACTTAAGATGCCTGTCACGTTCCTCTGCTAGAATGTATGACAGGTTAGAGAACCCACAACTGATGCATCAGCAGGAACAATGAGAAAGCTGTTGCATCCTGACACTCAGTATGCCTAACGTTATGTGCGGTAAGCATTTTAACCAAATGTCCGTTTTAGGCTAACGAAAGTTCTGTTAGTAAAGCTAAAACATTTTGACAATACGCAACTAGTGTTTTGGTGGAATGTGGATAAATCAGAAAGCTATGTGTTATGTTTGCAAATGCCTTAGCTAACTCAGTAGCTTGCTAACACATAGCTAACATTAGCTCGCTAACTTATGTCATCATCATTTTAGCAGCCTTCTAGCAAGCATTCTTGTCTTTGTACAAAAAAGAAATAGTTGTTTTTACATTAAACAAAATATATCAAATGTGTTATTGAGTTAGATTTAGAGATGCTAGGCAGAAGTTGTTTCCTTAAACAGAACCAAGCTAGCTCTTTTCCCCCATTTCTAGCTAAGATAACCGGCTGCTAGTTTCCATCAAACTCTCGGCAAATAAGCAAAAAAGTGTACCCTCCCTATTGAGAACGCCAATCAACATTGCAGTGCAGACGTTCATTGATAAGCATCTACCATGTTCAGGTGAAGCTTTGGTCCTTTATTGATGCGAAACAGTCAGGCTCTCAACTTAAAGAATGTTTGGGGCTTAGCACTTTCATTCTACAGCTGTAGGCTTGCTGGGAGGTTTGCTCTGAAACAGCTCAAGAGCAATTAGGGCCGCAGTGAGATCCAGCAGAAACCCAAACTCTGTCTCAGGTACGTTTTTATGAGTCCAAAATAAGCGTAACAGACTGCGCTCAATCCTGCCAAAAACCTCCACATATACAGGGGGTTCCGCCCACGGCTGGCTCACTTCCTGCCTTCCACTCACCTACCGTTACCCATTAAATCATTCACATTGATCCATTCCAACTTTCTGCAACCCGAAATCCTAACAAGGCAAATTGCACATAATTTTTGTGTTTCTTTTAGAGCCCCAAACTTAACATTGAGAACAAGAAGACATTCTTACGTAGAATTTCACTGATGTGGGCTCTTGTGAGCTGTCTTTGGTAAACAATTTAAAACAACATTTTAGACCTGGCGCTGCTGAAAACTGATATTACTCTTTATGTTTGACATTTGTATTATTATTTAAAATAATACCAAGAAGAAAATGCATTATGGTGTGAGAAATATATTAAAATACAAACATACTTTATGTAGCCATACAAACTTCTGTATTTTTTTTAATAAAGGTCTATGTCCTTATGCATGTTTTATGGACAAAACGGGATTAAATGATGTCAAAATATGTTGCTATCAGAAGTAGGAATTTGTGTTGTGGTCTGTCAGATCAGAATCTTTTCTTCTTTTTTTAAAGAAGGGATTACATGCCTCTTTCTTACCTCTCAGCTGTTCACTTCAATCACATGCTGGTCGGCTGAACAGCTCCAGCGAGCATAGAGAATATTTCTTTAACCTGCTACGACTACTTTCATAAGGATTATTTATTTATTTCCACTGTAAAAATCCAAAGAGAGTGCAGTTGGTCGCCTACAGTAGTTTTTAGTAGTTGATGATATTGGGAACAGAGGTAGAACAGAGGCTTGTGAGACGGCTGTTCTGATTGGACCTTAGCTTCTTCACGTATAATTGCAACACTAAACACTGAATGGAAAATGTTTCATACAAACTGGATACAAAAAAGTCTGTCTTGAAGTTGATCTGGAAATCCAGCAGACTTGAGGCAATATCATAACACAGCAATGAATTCCAAACTCAGCAAAGGAGGGGGCAAGAGTTTATATTAAAACACAACTGTTTCTATTCTCACAGTTTTCCTCCATTTCTCCAAGGGCTTCTGGTATGTAAATCTAATAATACAGCCCCTGAATGCAACTAACCATCAGCCACACTGGCCATTGTTTTGGAAAAGGCACTTAAAGTACAGTCTATACGAGAAAGTTCGTCAAGTAACATGACAAAATGTTTATCCAATACATCTATACTAACTATAAATGTCATATGGTGGTGAGGTAGCGATTGCAAACCTCAAGTTTTGGAGTCGTATAGCAGCAGCAGGTCAAGAAGATTTGTGCTCTCATGTGGAAAGCATCACATCTACCAACAGAATTATACGCTTTCCTCGCGGCACTGAGACAATTATTGTTTATTGTCCACCTCCCTTGTTCCCTCCTAAATGATGGTATAAGCTTACTGCTGCTCCACTTTAGAGGCAAAAGAGAAAGCTTGGGCGAGAGAAAGGGAAGATACGGGACAGAACGGCACTGCAGCCACCGGCTGAGGGGCGGCGGATGGAAACCGTGAGAGGCAACAGGCGCTTTCTGGATCTCTGTTCCAACCAACTAACCATATAGGCTCACGCTGTGTAGCAGTAAAAGGCCGGAGAGCCAACGGTGTCAACCCCTCGCACTCAAGAGTTCACCAGGCGTTATAACGTCTCAACATTGTTCAAGCTCGTTAAAAGCTGGTACATGGAAAAATGACATCAAACCGCCCGCTTTTCAGGCCCGTGACTTTATTTGTCATGGAACTGGAAGTTGCACTTAGCTCAAAAATGGTGGAGAAAAAACAGAAGGGATAAGAGGGGGGGGGGGGGGGGGGGGGGCGCGCTCTGAAAGCACATTTCTGTTCCAATTTAGCAGAAAATATGTTGGACTTGCCTCCGACTCCTTTCCAGCTGGAAATAGTCAGGTTTTAGGATCCACGTTTTTTCCCCCGGTTTACTTTAACAGATCGTACTGTAAGCACATGTTTATAATTTAGGACAGTCCTGCTGCTTATAATGATTTTGCAGCATGAGATTGAGCAAGCACATTTGCTGTCAGACATATTAGCTCGGCCAAAGTGTTCCTGTGACACAGATCCACCGGGCGAGGCGGGCAGCACAGAGATTTGAACCCTCACTTGAAAGGGTGGCGGTTTATATGAATGGGTAAAACAGGCAGCTGCGGTTCAAACAGGCAACTGGAAAATGGGGGCCAATTTAAAAGCTGCACTTTTTTACTGCACAATAAAACAGAAGCTCAAGGTAATTTACTTTGGTGTGATTCAACAGGTTGAGACACATGCAGGTGAGAAAACTACATTTGACTCAGCGGATGACCACATCGCCGCCATACAAAGCGACTGTTGTTACTTTGACATTTTGGTAAATACGCAAATTTTCTTTCATGCTCAATTGGAATTCAATGGAGAAGATCGAGACCATTTTTGGGAGCCGCAACTTCCTGGAGCTGTCGTTTTTAAAAATAGTTTTTTTTGTACGCTAGCTGTATCCCGTTTCCCAGTCTTTATGCTTAGGTAAGCTAATGCTACATATTTTCCATACAGATGTGAGAGTGGTATCAATCTTTTTATCTAACTATCTTTGAAATGTGACTGCTGAACAGCTGCCACTGCAACCACAAGTGACCATCATGAGATAATGCTAAATCGTACACTACTGTTTGGCACTGGTAAGTACTGCCGTCACTTGCTGAAATGCAAAACCATTAGAACAGTATTTCTTCTGTACATCGTCTCGCTGTACATCGTCTCGCTTTAAGTGGATGATTTTGCTGGTTCGGGGTCAAAGTTGCCCCCAATTCTGTCTTAGTTTAGCCCACACTAAATCAATTTCTCTACCATCTTATTAGAACAAGTGGCTGAATCTACATCAGCTATCCAGAAAATGTAACCTGCGTGTGTATTGATACTCTGTCCTGCATCTTCTGAACATGCAGCCAGTCGGACTGAGACACTGACAGCGTTTCTGAGTCAATCTGGAAACGCTCTCTGCACCTTTCGCCCATCTGTCCAGCTGAACTCATCGTGGCTCTCACCCCTGCACTCTCTCCAACTCTTTATGAAGACCCTCGCTTAGTTCACTTCCTTATTAACATCTTTATGATGGATTATGACTTAAATCCCATGTCCTGGGTCAAAACCCACATCTGGATCGCCTGATGTGAGAGAGACCTCATAATTCTTGTTTGAGGAAAATTATAAATAAAAGGTGACCTAGCTGACCTAATCGCACGGTATGCGCTGCAGCCTTTCTGCCACAATGATGCACACTTGACACATGCCCTTGACCATGGCAGACATGTGACCGCCACGGAAAGCTCCACGGTCACACGGGAGGGAAAAACATGAGAGAATGACCTTGATGTGGTGGTCAAGTAACAGCATCGCCTCTTCACTGTGAGTCACGGTCCCATAAAATGGTTTTACGGTTCAGTCGGGCCTTGAAAACAACGGAATATCCGTTCGCAGTTGATGTCAACATAGCCTAAACAATGCGCTGTAACAATGCAAACCTCCAGTCAGCTTAAATGTTTCTTCCAGTGAAGGAAAAATCCATTGTAAAAGACAGTTTTTTTTTAACACAAAAATAACCAATGGTGATGCTGCATTTATAGGTCCGCTTTATTTTTGTTGGTGGATTTGATATATTAATAGGACAGCTATGAAGTGGTTACACCCCAAAATCACAGTTAATGCATGGAACATCACACATGTCGTGGGATCTTCCCTGAACCTCCACGCGTGCTAAAAGAATAAAACCAGAACACCGCTTTTGTATTCTTCCTCTTCTTTTAAATGGGCCCGGCACTTCATGCTGAGTGACACAGTTCATCACTCGGCGTCTGCTTTTTATTCTCTTGACAGTGATGCTCGCTTCATACGCCACGGTTGGTCAGCGCAGGTGCAAAAGGACTTTACGACACTCGGGAATGGAGGCGCTGTGGGAGTTCATCGATGACTCACAGGGATGGACTTTATCTCTCTCTCTCTTTCTCTCACTCTCTCTCTCCCTCTCTCTCTCTGGGCAGGCACTGGAAGACGAGCATGTGGTTTACGTTTCTTGCCAGCTCTTCCTCTCTCGCCGCCGTCTTTATTCATTCTTTCAAAGAAAAAGGAATGATGTTCTCGTGAAAGTAATTTTTCACTTCATCTCCACCGTTTCTCAGCAACTTACACCGTGCCTAAGTGTTGTTCCATGAATGCAACATGATCTGAGATCTGTATTTTAGCATTTAAATACAGCTGCAAATGGAAATTGGTGGGTTCCAAGCACCATGGCAACTATGGATAAACTAAGCACTTAGACTTTGAAGATTTTGTCAACTTGAAACTTGAAAGTTATGTCTAAAGAAGTAACATGATGAAATGATGACAAGATTGGACCTGATATATCATGGCCTCTTTGTCAATTTATTTTGTCAAAAACCCATTGGCCTTTAGCTGCAAAATCATAAGGAGTATCACAAATACTCGTTTTTAGTCGTGAGAGTCCAGGGATGATGCATGCCACATTTGGAAAAGATTATCTCAACTGTCCGGAAAGTAGTTTGCTAAATACAGTAGGCTTTATAACTACTCGCAAGTGAAGGATTTGCACTGACGAGGCATCACAATTAAAGGACTTCAAGAAATATTATAGCAGGACAGCATATCAATTATTAAAAGTTGGAGTATGGAGGCAGTGCAAATGATGATCTGAGAAATTTAGTTGAAACATATTACTTTCTTGTGGAATTACTGAATATTTCTAAGTCTTTCATCCCAAGAAATCCTTCAATTTTGTGGGTGAAATGTGCCTCCCTTTAGAGGACGGAGAAAAGATAACACAGGTGGATGTAAAGAATGTGATTAGTCTTTGTTATATCTCGTATAAATCTGCTGCGTTCCAAGAAACTGCCTACTTTTCCCTTCAAGTTTTTGACAGACGCCAATAAAATACAAACTAAGTAAGTACAAGCGGTGCAAAATAAGAAATGAGCCCGAAAAGAAAGAGAACATTTTGGTATTTCAATATTTTCACTCACTCAAATCCACTCAAGCTGTGGGAGAAATGTGTTTTTCCCCCGACAGTGAGAAGAAAAGGGAAAAGAGAAAGAAGTGGGTGGAGGAAAAAGGTGGAGTGGCTCCGATTAGCCCACATGTTGGTAATTTATCACACATAAACCTCACACCTAATTTTCACACCTGTAGCCCAACGTGCTAGAAGTCTAGTAATTCACTCACACACACACACACACGCAGACACACACACCACACACACACACACGCAGACACACACACCTCTCACACACACGCGCACACACACACACGCACACACACGCACACGCTGCTGAGTGGGACCCGGTCGGCTTCTCCTCGGTGCAGGAGGAGAACGAGGATCAGTGGAAGTTAGCGGGCATGCTTGGCATATTTGCACCCCATGTAGCATCGCTCTGTCTCTCCCACCCAAACCCCAGTTCCCTCCCCCTTCCCCAATTTGTCATCACCTTGACTAAACTCATCCCGACTTCCAGCTCACACATCTGAGAAACAGAAGAGTTGGATGTGGATTGTTTGTACTTGCCAGAAGGCACCACATACTGTAGCTTCAAAGTCAGATGGGAGATAGATAGTCATGTTTTGTTGAAGTGTCACACTCAAAACAGATTGTAAACAAAAAGACTATATCAAATATTGATGTATTAAAACAAACACAAATAGTGTTTTATTACTTCCTGTCACTGATGAAAAAAAGAAACCAAATCATTAATTCAAGGGAAATTAGGAAAAAGCTGCATGGATCATTAGGAGGCAAAACACTGATGGTGCGGAGTGGGATCATAAAGACCAGCAGGAGGTGACTTCCTGTTTGCACAAGCAGCTGTAGGATTGTACAGCTGTTCACCTTGTGCTCCGGGATGCTATCGTGGGCTATGAGGCTACATCCACACAAATTCTGTGTACTCCGTTTTCGAAATGATCCCATCCACACGGCAACCTTTGAAAATGCATATCATATGACCCTTTACTCACGTGCACCGGGCATGCGGCGGGCGGTGTAAACAGGAAGCAGATTTTCTACACACTGCAGTTAGTTTAGTTGCAGAAACCATTGCAGAGGAAGGACGGCAATGGACAAAAAGACGGACTTGCTTGATCGACGAGGTCGAACCGTCGCTCAGACTCATGTGATAAGCGCCGCGAACGCAGGTGTCCACGTCATCGTTTCCAAACTTCTCCGTTTACCACCATTAACACCAATGTAGATAGCAGCAACCCCTATTGCTGTGTTGTGCATGTTGTGGAAGTCCCAGATACGTTGAGAAACCGAAGACAGTCGCGTCTCGGTTTACAACATCATCAGGAGGCGTTTGTTGAATTCCATCCAGCTGTATTCACTCTATCTTTCAAGCCGCGCGTCGGCTGGTTTACTACTATGGTACGAGCTCAAAGTAACCAGATTTTGCTGTGATCTGGGCCTCTCAAGCGCTCTCTCCTTGTGCTCTGGGCCATGGAGCCTCCTCGGATCCTCATTCTTGTGGCTGACGGATTCGTAGCTATCGATCGTACCGTACCCTCCGCGTCGCCGACCTGTCCTTTCACGAGCAAATCCCGAGCAAAAATAGCGAGTTCCATCAACCGAATAACAGTTGACGGGTTGTGATCAATGCGAAGTTCAATCTCTTCAGGAAGGGAAATTAAAAACAAATTGCTCCCAAAAACCGCCTATAGCTGACTAACTGCCTCCACCTCCCTTCATACCGATCTCAAGTGGGACGTCTGCTGCAAAGTTCTACCTCGTTAACCATTTAACAAGACACAACCTCACACCCCCTCTGCGCCCACCGAGCACAAAAGGGAGATGTGAGGTGAGCGCCAGGGTCAAAAGTGGAGTGCACCACAGGGGACAGACATGGTCTCACTTTCACACATGGTGCCTGCCACAAGAAAACAACAAAACCCTAAACATCAAAGCATTATTTTTCTGCCCCCCCAACCCCAAAAATGGGCTGGATCCAATATCTACTTTAGGTCTCTCACAGGAAAAGAAGACAACGTTGCTTGTTTTCTCGCCTAACTGAAGCCGGTTTCCTACCAAAGCAAAGGCCACACTTTTACTTGATCCTTGTGGTGGTTTGAGGGTTAACTATTCGACTAATGCTGATATTCAAGCTGCCGCCAGCCAATATGTTGTTCCAGTTGTCTTTAATTGTGACCATGTCTAGAACAACAGCTAAGTACAGGCACACAAAGACTTTAGAGAGAGGTTCATCTGAGGTGTTTCACATGCCTGTGATATACAGTTTGTTGTATCCAGACGAGAGTCGCCACCTTCTGCTCCGGCAGGTGTCTGGATCACATCTGGCCTCATGTTCTCACACCACCACAAAACTGCACCCGAAGAGGGCTGGCACCGCCTGGCATTCTTAACAGAAACCGGCTTGTGTTGGCTCTGAAAGGCCGCCCTCAGGAGCCCACATTTCTTTTCTACGGTGCCCTTTGAGGGAGACTTGGAATAAATGCTTTCATAAAGTATGAGTGGCCTCCACGGGCCAAAATGGAGCACATAAAGCGAAATGAAAACGACGACTGTGGTGCAAAGATAATTTCCTCTCAGTAAAAGTACAGAGTGTGCTGCTGGGTGTGGAAATGTCATCTGTTGCCACATACAAAACAAACAAAAAAGAAGGGAAAAAAATATGTGAGCTTTGGTATTCAGGTGAGCTAGAATCTAACGGAGGTGTTAGATGTTGCGATAAAGGGATTTTTTTGGGGGGATGAAGAAACAGACCTGCATCCAAAATCTCTGGGTGGCATGAGGTCACTAAGTGTATCATTACATGCGAGCAACGGATGCATGGAGCTGTATCTGTCTTGTGCTTACACGCCACAGTGTTTACCTAAAAAAAATGAGCAGCAAATTTGGTTGCCATGTATTGGCGGTTGTTACAACAATGTTCTGAGGTGCCGGATGTGCCCGAGATCTATCTGCAATAACTCAACCACAGGAGTTGTCGCCTCTTCTCTAAGCAGTCAGGGGAAGAAGAAAATCTTAGATGCAATCTCTTATTCTGCGAAAATAACCATCCAACATTTAAAGTTATGTAAACTCTTTTTAACACTGCTCTGGCCGCTCATGTGCACCGGTGATGATAACCAGCCCCACATTGTCCATTACACTTCACGACTGCCCATTACTGCACCAAGGCAGTACCATCTCTGAAGCCATTAGCTGGTAAACATGTAAACTACATGTGACCCCTGTCTACAGATACCTATTAGTTATGACTCCTGCTGGTGACAGCTGTTTACACAGCTAAGGCCGCTGCTCCTGAGACCTGGCCCCAGTCCAAATAAAATAATATCCAGTTAAGGAGAAGTCAGCCAAGATGTAATACAAGTGCATAACTAGAAGGGGGGAGTGAAGGAATCTGGGAAATGTTAATGGACTTCTTATTCTCTCAAAGCTGTATACATTTTGTTCTAGCATTCGTCTCTACCGCAGCCTTGTTTCATTGTCTGGACCCTTAAACAAGATTAGTGAGAAACCCTGGTGGAGAAAGAAAAGTCCAAAGCAGCACACCACAATTGATGTCCTTTTTGACAGAGTGCAACATAAAAATATGCCCCGCGTTAAAGTCATAACAAATAGACTGCCGCCCTCTCGTCTTACACTATGTGCGTGGCATGCGGCCGGAGCCGAGCACAAAAACATACATAGGCTTAAGTCAACACAGGCAACAACATGACAAACAACGGCCACAACCACACGACAACTGGCTCAGATATGCACCGCCTTACAGCGAACGGGACCGGGGGCCATTCTGTTGGATATCGGGCCCAGTGGTGGAGAAACATCTTGGCTTCGGAGAAAGCAGGTTACAACCCGAAAAACCTTCATTGTCATGGTGTCCTCCTTCTCCGTCAATCCCTTCACCCTGAGTGGAAGCATCGGCATTTATCTTCCTTTTTAATTTGTCACAAAGCTGTATTTCATTCATGCAACTCAACCGCAACAACCATGGAAGCAAAACTGCAAGTTGTAAATGGACGTGATGTTGGATCCACCCACTAAAAGGCTGATTGCCAGCAAGGTCGCTGTTCAGTCTGGCTGGACTGTAGAAATCCAACTTCTTATTATATCTTATTATCCTCACCGTAAGGATGATCTAATACATATTTTGAGATGAACAATGGATCCAATGACTATGTGTAATATGCTACTCTAGTGCGCTTGTTAGCATTTTTCAGCTCATTGTTTTGGTTTTACGACCAGAAAATGTACTGTTTTAGTTCAGTCTCAACAGCTAAAGTGCCACATATTTCCTTCAAGAGTTTGTGGAGACCAGACCACAGCTATTATATCAAATATTGGACTTAAGTTTGCCTCTCGGCCAGAAACACAACTCCACATGAACGCTAACGTTGCTCTGTGTCTGCTGAAATTGAAAACAAAAAGGAAACTGCTTGCTAACAAGTCAACCATATCAACTTCATGAGATGATTGTATGTCAATGTTGTGTTTCGCTTGTTTCCGCCGCCCCCAAGTGGCCAAGAAATATGTTGACGCAGGTTTAACCGTCTGCTGTATAACATAAAGCACTGTTACATGGGGCTTGACATCTAGGATGCTCGCGTAGTTAGCTAGAAGTTGTGTAAAGTCGGACACAGGCGCTCGGTTATCAAAGACACAGCTCATCAAGACGAGCGGCGGTTATTGTGGTGTGAGCTTGAACAACTCCGGTGGAAAAAGTGATGCACTCTGCTGGCCTGAGGCAAAATATGACCCATTGTAGCTTCAATTATGTGATTGATTCTACAATCGTATTGTTTTGCTCTGATAACAGATACATGTATGTAAAAACTCTGGTCTGTAAATCCCCTCTTTCCATCACTTTGTTCATTCTATCCCGACCACATAAATCTTGAGGGGGCGACCCTTTAAGACCTCCCTCCCCCCTTCACCCTCAGCCTTCCTCTTTCTCCACAGAGGGAGTCAGAGAGACAATGAGCTCAATGGCGAGGCCCAGTAATGACTCCCAGCCTCGTTCCTGATTAAAAACACACCGGGTGCTTCTGCACTCCGCAGGCAGCCATGAGGCCCTCCCTTTCCTCACACCACAGTGCCAGAGAGCTGGGAGATAGAGGAATAAGCCACACCAACACAGCTCCACGCCAAGACAACAAAACAAAAAAGGGAAAAAAATAAAAAATCCAGTGTAAGCTTACTCACTGTAGCAGTCAAAGCTCTTGTCCCAACTAGTCCAAGTCTAATTCCACGGGCAAGTCTTCATTTAGTCTAAGGGGAGCCCAATTACAATCATTAACCCCACACTCACCCAAAACCAACACAAAACCTGGCTCAGATACATCAGGGGCGGGGCTAAACCATCCTGTCACACATTTGCACGTCTTTTAAAGCGTGTTGGGTTTATCTTTCACACGACTTCATCATCCCAGAAAAACTCAGGTCCTTTAGTTATCAAGGTTCAACTACTGAAGCATATCAATTTGTGACTACACAGATGGAAATTCAGTGTGCAACCGTGGGGGCGGCTGCACCTTTACCTTTGCCTCTCCACGTCCATACTTGGGCCGCCAAATTACAGGCGAGCTGCGCAGAGTGACTGTTTATTGCATCTGACCAGCCCACTTCCTCTTCATACCAAAGGCATTGCATGCTGAGCTTTATTTTGATGTGGCGTGTAAGCATAATTAGAGGTCCCATAAAAGCAGGGAGGGGAGGGGGGAGAGAAAGAAAAAAGTCCATCTGTCGAGTGTTAAGGGGTGGGCACGGGGGTTAGCGATCAGAGCCCCATGCCTCGCTGTTGTGAGAGCGAGTGGCGGCCATTCGAACAGGCATTGATGCTAATAGCCCTTATCGCCAAGCTCGAGTCGATATGTGTGTGTTTTGTTTCTGCACACGTCGGCGTATTTTCTCAAGGGGCCTCCTGGAGTTTCAGATTTCCAGGCCTTGCAGATCGATACGAAATAGGTAACTAGTCGGCAAGCACACACACTGACATGGCAAACAGGAGCAGATACAGAGCGTGGCCTTTTCCAGAAACATTAGACATTAGGCCGCCCCACAAGGGCTCTTGGACCCCAACGTCTGATCAGCTCTTATGCACAATTTAGGGAAGGTGGTAAATCAAATGTATGGCTAAGTTATCAAGCAAAAAAGTACTAGTTTAAATGAAGTACACAATTTACTTTCTTGTCAACTTAAATGAGAAGATTAACACTTGTCTCGCATCTGTACGGTAAATATAAAGCTACTGCTAGCAGCCAGCTAGCCTAGCGAAGCATAAAGACTGGAAAGCTAGCTTCATGTTGCCAACACCTCTATAGTTCACAAATGGACACATTAGCGTAATCCGTACAAAAACAATTTCTTGGCGGGTATCAGAAACTTCTTGAAAGTTCCCTGGCAACTGCTCCAACCCAATAAATGGACTAGTAAAACAACAAATTGACATACTATTGTGTGTGTGTGTGTGTGTGTGTGTGTGTGTGTGTGTGTGTGTGTGTGTGTGTGTTAAGCTAACAGGATATAACGGTTAATCTGTGAGCTTCAGAGGTACAAGTAGCTTGATTTCCTTTACTTTGGACAGTGCCAGGCTAGCTGCCCCCCCTTGCTTTTAGTCTTCATGCTAAGCTAAAAATAAAAGTCCAAAGCTAAGTTGTAGTTTGATTGAGCTGCTTTAATTTGTAGACAGCAAAGGGGAAATTGGTCAACAATGGTTAACAATTCCCGTGTTTAAATTCATTGGGGGAAAAACACAATGGATGCCTATTGTGCCCACGTCATTACCTCGAAACAGCTCTTCACCGAATTCTTTCAGAGGTGTGTATTAGTAATGTGAGAGCGAAGTAGTCTGGAAGCTCATTTGAGTGTAAGCCTGAGGCGCTCCATCTCCGGCTCTGGGCAGCTCTCCTACCTGTGAAGCCCTTGCATGAGTCATTTTTTTTTTCAACAAAAAAGAAATGCTCCTTATGTGTTGTTGTTTTATGTGTGGCACTTAGAAATGATTCCCACATTAGATTTTTTTTCTTTTTTTACGGCCCAATAAACTTGAGAGAATCGGACCAAATTGGCTGGTCATATTTAGTAGCTTTATAAGGAAACGTTTTAAGGCGTAATTGCTTTGGGGGAGTAAGCGGCTGAGGCAACGCGGCCATAGGTGAGGGCCGCAAAATCACCGTTGCGCTGCGGAGGGACACTGATGTTTTTTGTATGCTGCGCGGCAGTTTCCGATCGCCGTGGAGCGTATTATACGATTTGATTTAATAAGTTTCCTTTATTTCACATTTCCGAAAAAGAAAAGAAGAAAAAAACATGAAGGTTTTACAGCGTGGTTAAAATGTAGCCTCAAATAAGCCCATCTGTTTGGCATTTAGGTTTGCCAGGATATGGGATCCTCTGACAACAACGATTGAGCGTAGAAGACAAGATGCTCTCGTGTCGAATAATCGGAAAGGAAAGAAGGAATCGAATCCACTCACGATGAAAGGTCATCCACTGCGACGTGATGGATGTGCAAAAGGGTTTCAGAACAAGCTTCCTCGTCCACGCGAAACACTGAAACATGGAGCAACACCCCAAAATCTCTCACCTCCATCTCGCCTCATTCCATTTACAAACCTGCTAATGTCAAAACATGGGATGAAAGATTTCGATTCATGAGAATCCAGTCTTTTTGTTTGAAGGGGAAAACAAAGACAAAGGAAACTGATCATCCTCTGCTTTGTCACGTGCCCGAAATAATCTCTCTCTCTCTCTCTCTAGTATAAAGTTCATGCCACTGCATGTTTTTCTCTTTCCCCTCTGCTGGTTTTTTCTTTTTCCCGGCAGTGTAGCATGGCATGAGGCGCACTGAGGAGCCTTTCACCGGCTTCATCTGATACCGCTGTGACTCGGAGCGGGAGCCGCACTACGGGCCAGGATCGACATGCATGGGTTAGTAGGTCAAACAAGGAGCTAGTCTTTCGACAGAGTTCGGAGACCGGGTCAGACTAATGTGATTTATCAATACGGCGCATAAGTGAATCATTGTCCTTAATGGCCGTGATAATCCCGAGACAGAGCGTGGACGTGATTGGTCGAGGGGGTTTGAGGCGGTGCACAGGTTGCTTTGGACTTGATGTCTTGATTAGAGCATCAGGAACATGCACCTGCAGGGGAGTCCGTGTATCTCCCCCCTGCTCTTTTTCCTTACACACACTCTCACTCTCTCTCACACACACACACAGATTTACACTCACGGAGGCTTGGCTGATGGGGCCTGGGAGAGCAAAGACAGAGCTCTGTTCCTTGACGCCGGAGCTCAGGCTCAGGTCAAGACTCGGCTCGCTGTAATCCCTCTCAGGTGATGCTGTTCACATTCAGCCGTTTCCAGCTGATCTGCTTAAATATGCCTTCCTCATCCCCCAAAAAGCTGCCCCCCTCCACCCTCCCAAACCTCTCTCCTCAACCAGCGCCACCTCCTCCTCCCTGTTGTCTCAGATCAGTGTTTCCTGGAGAAATAAACAAACTGCCTTCTGTTTTAATGGAACGAGCTCCCATCACCTGGATTAAGAGGGCCATCACGTGAGTGAGCCTTGACAGACGTGTCATCCGCGTGACTTTTTCCGAAGGCAAGGCTGGTTTAGAAAGGCCTCCTCCTCCTCCTCCTCCTCCCCGTCAGACACTTAATCAGCGCATTACATTGCGCCGAAGTGGCGCGTTCCAACATTAACACTTACACCACAAACCTGGGCTTTATGCGAGAGCGTTCAGAACACTGAGGCCGGATTTCCAGGGCTTCAGAAAAGAGAGACCACTGTGTTTGAATGACTTATCTGCATCCAACGACGCTCTCATTTTTTTTTGTTCTCGGATTCACACAGCCCAAAAACGAGGCATTCGACATAAGAATTTCCAAATCATCCGATCCTTTCGCTGTAATATCAACAAACCACAAAGCCTATCAAGTTTCCAGTCTTTTATATACTTAAAAAAAGTTTTTTTTATGGGATTCTTTGTTGAAAGACGGATAAATTCAGCATCAAATCACAACAGTTTTCTGTGTGTTTTGGTGTCCCGCGTCTGTCTGACCTCACTCCCTCCACCTCGGCCCGGCTGCATCAGTCTTGTCTCACCACGTCTGTCCTTCAGAAACATCTGGGAACACTGTTAAAGTGACATATTACACAGTTGAATATGACCTGAAACACGCTGGGAATTCAAATGTGGGACTTTCGGGGCGAATCCGGAAGGGTTAACGGTATCGCATGGCAGCTTTTCACCACTCTCCACCGCCATTACCTATTCATTACCTGTTTAAACGGCTTAGGGCCCCACTGTGCGTGCCTCTGTTCCTCCAGGCAGCCTTGGTAGTCGAGCCTGATTTTATGTAGTCAGCAGGTGGCATCATTAGCCAGAGAATAAAAATGAAAAGTAATACCCTTGTGTCTAGCTATGATATCATAGAAGGGCTCATTGGCACCATTTCCGCTGCTTCTAGTGGGCTGCACGGGGGGTAAGGAGGTGCAAATTTAATATGTTTTGTCATCTGTTGTACATGGGGGAAGTAAAAAAAAAAAAGAAATGTATATGCACAGTTACCGCAACTAAATGGGAGGTTGGGTCATGCCATGCAGTGAGTGAGCGAAGACAAGATCGTCCCAGAAACCACACGAAGATCCCAATCTTGCCTCTGCTCACACATTTCATGTGCAATGACTGTTTTTCTCCTTGACGTCCACATAATTATAACGCCATCTCCGGCCCTTGCACCTCACTTGCACCACGCGGCTGCGGCTCAGTATATCAACGGTAAAAAGCTCTTTCATGCTTGTAAAAAAATATACATTACAATAATAATACAGACAGTTGTTAAATTATGCAGGATGTGTTTTGTCACCCATTAAAAAAAATAAAGCTAGCGGACTGCGGCCAAATTGACTTTTTTGGGTTGTTTCTTTCTAACGTGCCTGGGTCTAAGCACTCCTGACCGGTTTCGGATAGCTCCCTGTGCATGCCAGACGGGGGGCTGTGTATAAAGCTGTCACAGGAACCTCGGGGGCTAGAAAAATATATATATATTGGACAATGATCTCTTACACATGCTCCTTTCAATATAACCGTGATAAATAAAGGAAGGAAGCAAATACCAAAAACTTGGCCGGCTGCCACCCCTTCCTAGAATGGCACTTTTGGCCCAAAGTGCTGATACCCCCTCCACCCCTCACACACACACACACACACACACACACACACACACACACACACACACACACACACACACACACACACATCCAACATCACTGTAAGGGCGAAACCTGTACATATTTGCATGGGATTAGTTTGACAAGTGTAACATCCGCTCTGAGAGCTGGGGGGGATAACAATGTGTAGCTTATAGTGCTCAGCCTAAAGCGGTTCTTGAGGTCAAATGTGTAAGTTAACCTCTTGATCTCACCCCCATTGGTTAGCCCACCTCTCTCTCTCTCTCTCTCTCTCTCTCTCTCTCTCTCTCTCTCTCTCTTTCCTCCTCTCTTTCTCTCACACACACACACCACACGAATAAAGAAAAAGGGCACCTTAAGACAAATGTTGCTGCTTGACCATCCAAAACACCCTCCAGATTTAGGCAGACCACACCTCCACCCCCCACCAAAAGAAAGATTGATCCTACTTCGGAAAATTCCATTCCATCTCATATATGTATTATCTCAGATCGCACAGTCCTCCTGAGAGAAACACACGGAGGGGCTGAAAAACGTGTGTGTGCCAGTACCCCGCAGTGATTGCCTGATTATTTGCAGATGGGCAGTGGAGGGCTTGCAGAGTGTGGAGGTTCCCCTGGCACGCAGCGCATATGATTAAAACTGTGATTGCCACACAGTTTACGAGAACCCCCCTCCAGTGATTTTAAATGACTTTCTACTGTACTGTCCCCCCAAATAAAACAAATACAAAAAGTCTGCGACGTGGTCCGCATGTGCGCTATTCTGACCCCTCTCACGGTCACCCCTGCGGTTCGTGGCCGTGTGTTATGTCACCGGTGTGTGTGTGTGTGTGTGTGTGCGTGCGCGCGCGCGTGTGTAGGGCTCGGCGGGGGCCACTTTGCTAATCCCACTGTCTCCCCATTCATTGGGAGCATGGAGTAGTATTTGCAAAGGGGCTGATCCCCTCCTCAACTCCCGCGCCTCCGCTGAGCGATTGTTATGCGGGTTTCCTACCAACTGTTCAAAGTGGTTATGAGATCAATTAAAAGCAGCTTAGGGGATGTGTGCAATTCATAAGTCAGAGGAAGGGGATTCCGTATCTATTCAGTAAATAACTCCAACAATACGACCCCCCCCCACACTCCGCACCCCTCTTCCCCTCCCATAAGCCGCCCGCTCTCTATAGACCGATCCGCACCAGCAGCTTTTTTAGCACTTTCACATGTAAATAATATAGGGAGCCCTTTGTTGGGGGCCACAACTTCGGGAAGTAGCGTTAACGGCACGTTTGGCAACGTGGTTTCAAGTACAATTAGCCGATCCAATGACGCAACGCGTGTTTTCATAATTCACTTTTGGAGAGCCACACGCGTGGCCAATTTTGCGCACATTTTACGCATTAGCTACCGGCTCTGAAATCCTTACACAATGTGGAAAATTGTATCTTAAGAGGTTAATAAATCACATCAGATGCTGCGGGACTAAATTGTGGTTTACAGTATAATAAATAAAATATGTGTGAATTTCAATCATCTGTGTCGGTTCGGCCGCTCTCACCTGTGAGGTTTTTCTTATGCTTTTTTTTTATTAAATAAAACTGAGATGGTCATCACTATTTTATGTCTTTTTTTTCTTCAGACTTTCCGCCCACTCTGCTCGCTCTGTGCGCACGCGGGCGCGTGAGCAACCTTGTTCAGGACTGTTGCGGCTGCCTCCCAGTGACCCACACAAACTCTCTCAAAGCCACTTGGATGGATGCTGCATGCTCTCCGACCTGCGGGCTACAACCCCGTCTTACCTCTTTTGTTCCTCCTCCAGCGGTGCGACGGCGCCTGACAGTTGCTGTACTCCATACAGTTCAATACGATCAGGGCAAAGGAGAAGAGTCGAAACTGCATCTGGACGGCGATCTGTTTGTTCGGACTCCAGTTAAAAAAAGAAGAAAAAAAGGGTGCCGGCGCGGCACGGGGTGGATTCTTTGACTTTCTAGTGTCCTCCTCCAGTTTCTCTCGTCGATCCGCGAATGTGTCAAACATCAGACGAGATGCGACATGTTATCTGGCCGCCGATCGGGATCATTTTAAAAAAAGTGTCCGCTTTGGTGCGCTGCGGGGAGAATGACAAAGGAGGTTACTGTGATAACAGTGTAATGAAATCAACACCTTCCTAAACAGTGATGTGTGAGCTGATAAGTAGGTGGGGGTAAAAAAAAAAAAAGAATAGATCTTCTGTGTGTTAATGTGTTGGAACAATCAGATTGCAAAGCACGCTGCTCAAACGCCCCTTTCCTCCCCAAAAAAAATAAATAAAGAAGCGCAGCTGTGCGTAATAGTCGCCAGGACGCTCCGTGAAATAACGTGTCGGTATGTACCTTTGCATCAGATGAAGTGTAAAATCCGCTCCGGTCCACTTTTAGGTCCCCTCTGAGTGCAAGTGCGGCTCGGCAACGCGCAGCATCCCTCTTTTGTGCGAGAAACTTGGTGTCTCCAGGAGGAGAACAGAGGTCCGAGGAGGAGGCAAGAAAAAAAAAAAAGGTGGTAGCGGTGAGAGGAAGGAGGGGTGGGTGGGTGTGTGGGGTGGGTGGGGGTGTCCTTTCCTCCTCTCTGTAAATTTAAAAAAAAAAAAGCTTAGATTCCGTTTTACCTGGGTTTCCTCACTCGAGCTCGGTCCGGTCCGTGTCCCGTACGGCGCGGCGGAAAAACAAACTCACACGTGTCGCGTGCTTTTCTTCTTCTTCTTTCTTCTTCCTTCTCCTTCTTCTTCTTCTTGTTCTTGTTCTTGTTCTTCTTCTTCAGAGCGCAGCGCGCGAGCCGGTGTGAGTCCGCTGAGGCTGAGCGGTGACTTCACTCCCGACTGGTCCTGATGCTTGCTGTCTTTTCTCCTCACCGCGCGTCACGTGTGGAGACCTCTAGTTTGGAGACTGTCTTCGTATTTAAGATGTTGAGGATGACATTTAGTGTAGTCTTCCCCCCCCCCCACAACCCAAACCCCCACCTCCATCACCACCACCCCACTCCTCCCTCCGCGCGCACTGGCCGGTTCAAGGTCGCCTCTGGGTCCTAGTGTGCGTAAAAAGCTGGAATCATCCAACAAGGGAGGGAGGGGGTTAGATTTTTCGTGACTTTATTCTCCGCTATTTTAACATCCATAATATTCCTTTAACTTTTCAAAAGGGGATGCCAACTGAGAAAACACGCTGTTTGTTTTTCTTTATGGATAGCTAATATACATTTCTAATTAAAGTGCAGAATCTCATCTCAATCGTAGATTAAAACAAATTAATGAAAATACAAATATTTAAGTGAGTAATTGTGACACAGTCAATCTAACTATGTTCAGCTTTCTACCGCTGACAATGGCCCGATTGAATAATTAGAAGGTTCGCCAAAAAGAGACAATTATCTCCATACTGTGCGTAATGATGTGGCCCGCAAGTCAACCATCTCGTCACGCCTCTTTTATCGCGCACCCAGGACTACCCTCCCCCTCCTCCTCCTCCTCCTCCTCCTCCTCGGAAATGAATGATACCCGTAATTGCCGGTACGTGAATACAAAGTAAGAGGGGTCTCTCACACCGACTGACCAAGGAGACGGTCGATGGAGGGAGATACTGTCCTTCAGCCCGAACCAACTCACTAGCGGGAGGAGAAACTCCCCTCAGGGTCGTTCAAGCGCCGGCTGCTCGTCGAACACGAGATGAGCTGCGACGGTGTTTTTATGGACGTTGGTGAAGAGGTTGCTCAAACTGCAGTAATGTGTGTAAATGTTAGAAACTTCAACATTTTTAAAAAAAAGGACAAAAAGTCATTTCTGGTATTATTTTAGCAACTGTCCCCATCCTGGTTAGTGAATGCTCTACCCGCTTCCGCCACTAGGTGTGGCACTTAATCTTTTACTTATTTCAGGAAATGATATGCACGTGTGTGTTATATTGTCCATGTCAGTTATTCCTCACCAAACTATAGTGCGAAGTAAATAACAACCCATTTCAGGGTAGAGGATGATGATGATGATGATGATAATAATGTGATGTGTGAACCGTTTTTAAACCTGAAGTCTGGTGGCACCTCATATTCTACACACCTCCACCTTTAAGGTGACAAGACGTCATTTTACGCGCTGCTTTTACATTTTGAACACCAGAGCAACCAGTAAAAAGATGTCTACCCTCAGGCAGTAAAGCATACAATCACTCAAACACAAGTTCAAGTTTCCATTTCGTCACTGGAACTGATTGAAAAAAATATGGGTATGGGGGAGGACCTCCAACGGTATGTAAAGCAAAAAGGAAGGCTCGCGGTCGTTTCCCTGCCAAACCCTAGAGTGACCTTTGTCCTGACTTTGTTTATTATTTATCCAGAGCAGTGACAGACATTGCGGTCGGCAGGGCTGTTAGCCGCAGGCGATGCCTTTGGTTTGGACTCGTCTCTAAAACAACACCGGGGAGTGCACGGTTAAGGTGAACGTGATAATTTAGGCCTCCGGCACTTTTATTTTCATGATGTGTCATGGAGAAGGGGGACGGTAAACCAATCACTTTATTTTCTCTCTCCATCCCTCCTCTCCTCTCCTCCCCTTCCACTCGTTGCAGTCGGACATAAGTGGGGGTGACGTCAGCATTTGGATGGTCTGGCTCGGAGCCCTCGGTGCCATAACGGCAATGAGGGAGAGCTGCTCTGCACCCTGTCCCGTCAGGGATCTGGACCCGGATGGTCTTCCGCGTGGGTTTCCTGTCACAGCTTACAAGGTTATAAAAAAAAATTAAAAAAAAGTTCCAGGCCACAGTGGTCGTCTTGAATCTCGAAAATGTCGAGGGGAGGAAGAGAGTGTGGCAAACTGGGGAAAGTTCAAGTTATACTTAGCAGCGTTCCACGTTTGCGGCTCCAAAATGGAAAGAGGCACACACACGCGCGCGCGCACGCGCACACACACACACACACACACACACACACACACACACACACACACACACACACACACACACACACAAAGTCAATGTCCAGAAATACTTTAACATGACATTCACAAACAAAGCTGACACATTACAGCTCACACGTGAACACACACTTGTATTGTCTCCAGGGATCTGCTTGTCTCTCGCTCTAAAAAAAAAAAAGTCAGTTTGGTCACAAAAACATGGACATTTAAACTACAATTCAAAAAACCTCCTGTTGAGGAAGATCATGTGATATGGTCAGAAAGCTCCAGAATTTTGTTTTATTAAATGGACCTTCAGTTGAGATTGTTTCGTCAATTGTTGCATGTGAGATCTAGAATGATTTATGGACCCCAACTCATACATCTAATAATGAATCATAACACATCCAAAAGCCATCTTTTGAGGAAGCAGGAGGGGTAGAACTCTTAAGGGACAGAGACTTCTTGGGTCGGGGTTTGCAGGGACGACCGCCGCTGATTGGTCGACCAATCACAGCGCATCAAACACTCAACAGATGACTTACTGTAGAAAACGCTGCTCTCGGTTTCACAATAAAATGCATTGTTGTGATGGTAAATGCCGTCTCAGTGAGACAGAACCAAGGTTCGTGTTCATAGATTAATCACTCTACTTAAATTATTAATTTAAGCATTGCCAACTCCTGGTGTTCTTATTCTGAACTTAAATTCTGAATAATAATTTACTATAGCCATGAGTATTGTTAAGAGATATATTTTTCATAATTAAGAAGTGTTTTATTCCCGAAACGGAGACAGTTTTCGTACTTTTCCTTTGGTCATGAGGAATGATTACCTTGCATCCCGCCGGATCGTGGGACCTGTAGAGTACGAAGAGAAAACGCATTGCAATCCTCAGATTGTCCATTTTCTCTGAACGACAGTGTTATATTTGAGTTAGAGTCAGATTCAGCGCTTAATTTAGTGACAAGACACAGACTTTGGAATTCGCCCAATAAAACAGGTGTATTTCTACATAAAACCCTGAAATTATACATCAGAAGAAATACATTAAAGGCAAGTGAAGGACTAAAAGCCTGTTTGTGAGCAATTATGACAAAGAGGGAGGGAGAGGGCCGAGTTAAAAAGACTGTCCGTCTGGCTAATGGTCCTTTACGGCTCTCGCTCATGTCCACCGATGGGTCAGGATGACTGGCAGAGAGAGTGACCGCCGGTTAGCTGACTGCCTGTCATGGTGAAGCAAACCACTAAAAATACTATAAAACCCGACAGACTAAACAGCCATTCATCATCACTGCACGCACACACACACACACACGCACACGCACACAAACACACACACACACACACACACACACACGCCGCATCACAGCCTCGGCCAGCCCGCTCGGTGACTCAACCCGCCCGTTAAAACTTTTAGTATTACAGATGCAGGAAAGTCGGGCCGCTCGAGCCTCGGCCATCCAGAAATAAGGCAATGAAAATGGTTTCGTTGGACACTTTTATTGAACTGGTGATGACAAAGTGCAAAAACGACACTGTGTTTCCTTTGAGATACAATTGTGGAGAGAAAAAAAATGAAGAAGCTGTAACTCGATGACTGGGATGGATCCGTCTTCGTTGTGTGGCTAAAATCCAGTCTCCGCACCGGCCCAGTTCGGTGTCTGCAAAGGAAAAAAAAAAAAGTGTGAAGAAAAATTAGACGATTCGTAGCTCACTGATCAAAACTACATCACGCTGTGGGAAAAAGTAACGTGCACATGCAAGCGGTTAAGAGCTGACGTTTTTGCTGTGAGGGTTGACAGGGACCGCCGCCCCAGATGGTAGGCAGTAAATGTTCACTATATGTAAGTGATTTGTAGCCTTGAGGACAGCAGGATGTAATGGCGCTCCAAGAGCTGTTTGCAGCCTCTTTTGTCTAATTACAAAATCTACTTAATGAGGGGGCCTTTACTCTTTGTTTTGTTTAAACAGGACAGGGTTATGGCAGCACTCCTGCCGCAGATTTGCAAACAATAGAGTGGGGGGGATGGGGGGTAATTGAGCACATCAAAAGATGGCCACTTGAGAGCTGCACAGTAAAAAGAAACGGGTAAGATTTAACATGTCTGTTGCAACTCCGTGGCCTTGGTGCTGTCAGGCCCATCAATCTCATGTGACGGCGGCACACGGGACTTAAAAAAAAAAAGGAGGGGGGGGGGGAAGATGGAAGCAACGCCTCGACGCTCCGAGTCGGAGTGTGTGTGTGTGCGCAATTTCGACATTGTGTGTAGCTGCAGTGCTTGAAAAGTCTACATACCACACAAAAAGAAAAAACACACACGGTCAACATCAAAAACACACTTAAATGGGATGACGGGACCCCGAGCCAGACATCTGCAGCAGGTCCTAAGTGCAGGGAACTCACAGGGAAGTGATGTTCACTGAAAGCTAGTGCGAGGGTCCGCCTTATTTACATTGCTGGGCTGAGTCACAGAGCTCAGGCATCATTTTATGGTTGTTTGGAATCTACCTTGTCATTAGGCCTTTGAAGGGCAATGGAGGGATGAAAGCGTTGGCTCTGTTAAACTTGCTCTTACTGGCTTATTTCGTGTAAAGAGAGCTTTTTGTTGATGGTTGTTCATCAACATTCCTGAGCCTTGTTCTTTTGAGACACATTGAACCGCCCTGGGTCTCATGTTTGTTTGACCTTCAAGCGGTCTGATCAGCTGAGGGGACGGGCTGCGTGTGCATTTACGGTGGTGCGGCGTGCGCTTCCACTCACCTCGTTCTTGGTGCTCTGCGCTGCCTTTTTCTCAATGTTCATGGCCAACATTTGACTGCGGAACGAGAGGCTCTTGGTCTTCTCGATCACCTGCTGGTAAGGTGATATGGCGTTGTTTCCCATCACCACATGGCCCTAGGAAGAGGGACAAAAACAACAGAGTCAACAACCAATCGCATTCGGCCTCGCAGACACACCAGCCTACAAACGCCAACCAGAGGCCGCTTCGGTCCCATTCACATCTACTGTTGGGCACATCGAGGTAATTCTATGTCATTCTGGAGGACTGGGCTGTGATTTGCTGATTACAGAGAACTGTTGTGACGTCTATGCCAAAAACATGCAGGTTCAACACAGAGCCTCACAAAGGGGACCCAACAAGGGTGAGATACGATGGTTACAAAGTCTTTACGGGCCACCTTTCAATTACAAAATCCGGAAATAAATAATGTCTCCACATCCCTCTGAAAAAAAAAGAAGAAGGTCTACAACCAATAAACCCCCACACCCCCATTTGCAAAGGGCTGCTTAAAAAGCTTTGATTAATTAGTTAAGTGCCGAGGCGACTGATTGAGGAAGAAGATGGAAGGCCTCACCAGTTTGGAGTCTATCTTTGCGTCCAGCCTGGCGTTGCGGATAAGATTGACGATCCATCTCTCGGCATCCTCGGGCGTCATGTTCAGTTTGTCTGCCAGCATGCTGTTGAGGAAAAAGAGAGACATTGAGCTCTAACCTGGGCACGAGGCAACAGAAAGGGTAGGGAGGACAGCACTCCGGGCAAACTGGCCTGAAAAATGACGAGAACACCCGAGGAGGAGGACCCTGACTCGGGGCTCAGTCGATGCTGGCATGGGACTACTGGTACCATGTGAGGACCTCAGAACGAATGAGTCATTCCCCGACATCTCTTTTGAAGGAGTATGAAATCCACCACCATCACTGCTGCTTCAGATTTGTGATGTACCAATTTAGCAAATCAAAAACCTAAAGTTTGCACTGACTCTTCCTTTACAGATTCCACTGAGTCGTCTCATTTCCGCGCTCGCAGCACAGCTCTACCGACGGCAATGTTGGCACGTTGAGCTTCCTCAACTTTTCCTCTGGAGCCATCATCAGATGTAAAACAGCAGCGAGTATTACACTTTGGTTTATGACCAAATACTTGAGGAACTACTCAGCCTCAGCTGTACTTTGTGTTCAGTGGTAATTAGCCAATGTTAGCATGCTAACACACCAAACTAAGACATAAGCATTCTAGCATGCTGATAACAAGCATTCAGCTCAAAGCTCTGCCCGAGCCGAGCCGCCAGCAATTCTTGTTCAAAAGACAATTGTAAGAAAACATTTTAAAAGCCATTTCGTAATATAAATAAAACTAACCTAAAGTGTTGATGCATATAGGAAATATGTCACAGCACCAAATAACTGTCAAGCGCTCCACTGCTTCATGATGGATGTGGCACATTATGTGCAAAGTGACTTATTTTTCATCTGACAAGGCTAATAAACAGCCTACATATTGTGTTGTGTGGCAAAAAGAAAAGTGTACGACATGAAACCCACCCTGAAAACACTTCTAATGGTCCTCTACTAATGGAAGCTTGATTTACAGACTTGGAAGAATAACTCAATTAGAAGTGCTGGGACTACCCCGTGTCGTGAGCCACTGCGGCTACTTATCCTTTTATTTTAATTTTTTTTGGTACCTCAGTACGGGACACGCTCTCTCCCCACCTGGCTGCCGACGCTCGTCATGACACACAGTGACCGTCCCTTTAAAATGAGCGGCAGGTTGGAGAGCGGCCCGCTCTTTGACACAGCGATGTGTCACGGTGGAGGGAGGGGAGGAGGAACGGGTGGCTGGCATTCTTTGATCCAAAGCTTTCCCCAGTGCAGCTGGCTTCCCTTGTGGCTTTTAAAATAACTAGACCCCCGCTCAATACCCCCCCCACTCGTTTCCTGCCCCCTTCCTCTTGTCTGACCCCCACCACATTTCATATAAGTCCCCAATAAATACTCCAACCCTCTGTGCACTGCCCAAAATTACAGCAACCATACGTCTCATCTCAAAAGCAAGAGATCCCTCCCTCCGCTGATAAAAAAAAAAAAAACCCTATTACACACATATACTTAATGAAATACTGTAGGTACCAAATGTGTCATTGTGAATAGGAGTTATAAGGCCTTTAATAACACAGTTTACTCTACTAAATATCACATCCTGGTCCATTCATACCATTTTGCAAGACCCCTTTCGGTGAGGGAGCAAGAATCTGCCCAGACCGCGCCACGATCCCACCACCAGCAATACTGGTTTTAACCGTCGCTCTCAGAGCCTGACTTTTTTTTCAGACATTCTTCTGGTGGGAAGTAATCTTCAGGATTTGTGATAATGTCTTTCTTACCTCAAGGGCTCACAGAGGATGCCACTTTCTAACCCACGAATGTTGGTGAAATGGTGGCAAAGCCGCACACAGAAGGGAAATGAAATGACGTCAGTGTCTGGATGAGGCATTAAAAGCATAAACAACAAATAAAAGCATTCCCTCAGCATAACGAGCCAAGCAGGGGTCGGTCTCCAAAGTGACAGCGCATTTCTCTCAACACTTTCGCCACAACTAAGTGATGAGGAGGTGGATGACGGAGACAGAAAAGCACCAGTCGTGAGTTGATTCATGTGCGTCCCAGCAGCCCAGGGGAGGGAAAACGGATACAGAGAGACTGATCAACCCGTCACTCACATCGACAAACTACTAACGCAGCTCCGCTGGACAACTGATTACACGTCGGGTCATCAGAACCTGGGGAAAACGATGCTTGACAATGAAATTGCTCCTCTGGATCATTACAGGGAGCCTAAGAAGTTTGGAAAAGTGTGGGCTGTCTGACGCGGGTTTAGGTTGTGATGGATAACACATGCCTGGGATCACAGAAGACACACCATTAACACAGATTTTCGACTGCGGGCCTAAATGTTGCTAATGGAGCGTAAACGGCACATCTACCAATGGTTATAGCTCCAATCTATAAAAGATGATGTAATGCAACACGATGCAATCAAAAAATCACTATGTACATATAGGCTCTTGTTATTATGTCCAAACCTGTATCTTGCTCTTCAACGGTGTAAAAACTAGTAAAACAATCAGACACTCACTGACATAACACCCGTCACTTATTTACCGAACAATCAAGTAATCCCGAGGCAAATTTGAATGAAATTTGTTATTGGTTCCCATTTTACCCGTGTGATTAAGTGATTGCTGCGCCGGGGTACTGGGTGTTTTGTTTGGCAATTCAGTAAAGTGGGGCGCATGTCAGTCAAGTCCAGGTCAGATATGATGATCAAAACAAACACGATCTGGTTTCCTCGCCGAGGGGGGGTGCTAACCCCCAACCTCTAAACGTGATCCGTGCAGCATAACACAGGATCACAGAGTGCCCCCAAAAGGCCCAGGGCCTCGGCCCGTACCAGCCAAAGCCCTCTAATTTAATTTATAAAAAAGGAAAGTCTGGCAATGTTTTCCGCCCAGGAAGGACATTTGTATATCAGAGGAGGGGTCACTTTATCTCATTGTCTCTCCGAGAGGTGTACGCCAGCAACCCCTACTTAAACCTCAGGGTGAAGGGGAGAGAAGAGAGAGAGAGGAGGAGGGAGCAGGGACTGGGGTCAGACTTATGAAACCCACAATATTGACATCCTTTGGCCCTTAAGCCAAGCAGACAGCCTCCACGACTGGTTTTATTTTACACAACCCTGATCCTGTTCCTCGGGGGAGTGGGGATCACTTTCATTTCGACCCCTCACTCACTCAGGCTCCTGAGCTTTCGACTTCAGGCTCTGGGGCTCCTTGGGGTCTCAACCTCACACTTGGAAGAGAGGGGTCGGGAGTTGGGGTCTTGCTTTGTTAGGAGGATCCTTCTCAAAATAAGCCACCTTCTTAACAGGTCTGGCCTAAAATGAATGCGTTGTTAAACGCTAACATATGAGGGTGTTTTGTTCGGGAGACTGAGCCATTTGGAGAAAACCTTGCCTTCGTCTTGGGGTTAAAATTGATTTTTCGGGGAAACCGAAATAATCGTGTGGTCTTTTTAAATGACTCGATTGTGAGGTGGAAAGATCCTCAGTGTTGCATCCAAATACACGAGACACTGCTTCCAACTGCCAGTGAGCTGTTTGTACAAATACAATCTGGTGGGGGGAGTGAGAAACGGCCCAAATGATCATGCGTCTAAGGAGTTTACTCAAAATGTCAAAGGACAAGTGTGTATTTGAGGTCAAAGCAGGGTCCCGTCTCTGAAATGCTCATGGAATTAAACCCTGTAAATCAAACAAGGACAACAAAGCTAAATTGGAAACACACACACACACACACACACACACACACACACACACACACACACACACACACACAAGTCTAGACAAAAGGGTGTGTGTGTATGTGTGTGTGCATGCAATTACAAGCGCATGCGGAATCACAGATCTACTGCCTACAGTACATTCTACATACGCCTTTATTGCATCAAATAACTCAATTACGCCAACTTCTGGTCTACTTTTGTGTCCCAAGCCGTGGGCAAAAAGGCGAGCTAAATATCTGTGAGACCATCATGGCCAACGGCTATAAAAATGTCCTCATTAAAAACAGCCATCAAATTCATTTGAGTCCACGCTTGGGGCGCAGAGGGCTTCTGGGTAGAGGACTAATGACTTGTAATTTGGGTGCCTTTCAAAAATAGACGACGCTCTGTCCATTGTCATAACACCACCGAAAATAAAAACGGAAGTCCCTGAAACTGCCGCTAAATGTGTGTTCCTGCTTCAGAAATCTCAACAAAGGGAGAAAAAAAAAAAAAAAAGAGGTGAAAAGTAGAAAAATCACCGTTCGACTTCCTCTTTCAGTGTTACCACTAACCTTTGTGGTCCTTAACAAGTAAATGGATCCAATTGCAGTAAGTCTGCCAAAAAGAACCCGGACTCCTAATCAATTCCAGACAATCTGCAACTGGAGATTTCGACAGGGCCTGATCATGTTCCACGGTTCAACCTTGACTCCAGACCTCCACGGCTCTATGTAACAGTCAATGCCATCATTTTCGTGTCAACAATAGTAATTCATTCCCTCTTCTCCAAGGAACATCGTGCGTTTGTGGGCCGTCTTTGAAACACAGACCTTCCTTCAAATCGTCCATGTCCAATATAGCCTCTGAGAGCAGCGTTATGCACTGTAAATAACGTATGCATTACCTAGTATGTACAAATCCACCATTACAAAGATGGGGATTAATGGCAGCCATCTTTGTCACTCTCTAAAATGGATGTAAAGAAACATTCAACTCCTATAATATCTCTTAATTGCGGACAATTATCATTTATGTTCTTCTCTCTGTCCCCTTAAGCTCACAAAATTAGCATTGACAAAATTTCTTGGTTTTGGGAAAGCGTCCAAGGTCAATTTTATTTTAATGCAACTAAACTGGATTTTGAACTAGGAGTCAATAGAAACCTACCAAACCCACTGACCCCCCCCCCCCCGCATTTACCGAAATAAAAAGGAGCTGAAGGATTCCTGCCTGTCGCAGCAGCTGGGAACGTCTAAAAGACGCCTAAACCCTGACCTCTTCCTCGGAGAAAGCGGTCCATGAATTGGCCTCGGACAGGTGGTCCTAAAAGTTGAGGACGCAGAGCAACCAGTGGAGACCTGGAAGCAGTTAAACCTCCCAAAAGCTTAATCCTCAAGATGTGTGGGGTCAGCATTGGCTGTGTGAAGAAGGGGGCAATAAACACTTATCACAAAGCTCGTGCGCTTACTTCCTGTTTACAGAGTGCTTACGACGTCTAGTGATAGCACATAAGACTTCCTGTTCGTCTTGAGGGATGCGAGTCTGAATCCTGCGCTGCAACATGGTCAGGGGGGTAAACGGAGAGCGTCGTGTCCCCTAGAACCACAAGTTTAACGTCACTTTATTCGCATTGCCCGGCGGGACTAACCTGATGCTGATGCACTGGTGAATTCTGCAGAAGGTCTCAAAAATGAAGAGGCGGGCATTCTCGATGAAGTCCTCCAGGCAAGCAACCAGAAAGAAGTCGTTCACGAGAACCTAGGAGACAGAGAGCATATTACATAAGAGCAGGGTGAATACTACGCAGAGTTATTTCGGCTCGTTTATGGGTCTGCCTCAAACTCCGTCTTACAGCAGTTTAAGGTTCGAGTGAGGCCGCAGTGAGCTAAGTCAGAGCTTTTCTTAGCGAGTCTAAGAAAAGCTGGGCCCTTCAAATCGAACGGCAACGGAGAGTCATGAGTGTGGCATTAAAAGTTTCAATCAGTCTGTCTCTGGGCAGTCATGTCTTATTCAATTAAGGATAAAAAAAATCTATTAACCCAAACCACATCCAAGACATTTTTGATAAAAAGGTTGGAGTAAACAGTGCAGGGAGGACCATACTGGCTACATTATTAAAAAGGTTTTTATTGAGTTCCCTGTGCAATGGCAGTAATCCCGAGCCCCGCAGGGTGCTTCAATTCAAACACAAACTTTCTAAATCATGAGACGGTGCAGGAAGAACACAGCCTACCACAGAGAAGACCACATTGTCTGTGACTTATCACCAGTCATCTGGTCTGGTGGCAGTGTCAACTCTGCCAGTTCCTCAGCTAGAGGCGGCCAACAGCCGTAGCACCACCAGTCCAAATAAACTCACAGATGAGAGCAAGTCTTTTCAGCCGTCCGCACGCGGCATCACCTGTGGCTTGTTACAGTGAGAAATACGGCCGCGCTTAGACACTTTGACACCGCCGCATATGGCCAATTCATCTACTGTAACGGCTCGTGACCCGGCTATGGCCCCCCCGAGGTACGGCTGTGTGAAATGCTCCCATTTCTCACCGCTTGCCGCATTCCAACTCTCCATCGAGCGCAATTTCACATCGCAGACCTCCATCTTCAAAAGTCCTCCTAAGATTTACCCGTGCTTTGTTTGCTCAAGCTCAGAAAGCCGCTTTCTGCCCAGAGTTCTGCTTGAATAGACCCCAACTACATGGCGCTATCGGGCGACGCGCATTTCAGCTACGACAACGCTTATCTCAGGCTGATAAACTTTGAACAGTTAAGTGCCCTAATTGCTGTCATCTGGGATTCAGACCACAGAGCTTAAACAAATTCTGAGAAGGCTTTTATGCCCAATCTGAGGGCCTGACTATAGGTAGACCTATACTTTTCATTCCTTGACATGCAAGCATCTAACATCTGACAGTGATTCCAGATTCGGGTGGAGTGGGAAAGAAACAAAATTGAAAAGAAAAAAAAAAACTGCAGTCCAAACAGGACAATTTAAACCCAGCTAAACCTACTTTGAGAGCGCTTGGCTCAAACCATTACACCGGGTACACTGAACCAAAGACAGCAGAGCTGAAAACAATACCCATATCTTGCTATTACAGCAATCAGTTAATAGACGGTTGCCACTCTTCTCAATGGCTCAGAATTGAAAAGAGAACTGCATTACAGGCTTCAAACAAGACCATCTTGGGGGGAAATGTTTGCAGACCATCAAAGGTAGTGCATTAAAAGGGTGCTGTTTAACTTTTTTGGAACCACCCACCTCGCTAGACCTGCCTGTGAACTGAAGGAGGTCAATAGAGGGCTTTTGTCCCTACTGGACATGCTCTGATAAGACTGACGTGTCAACAGGCACCTGGAATAACGTGGGCTCGGACCTGAGAGCTAGTTTGGTTTTGAGCAACTGTTTAAACCACAGTAGAGTCTCTGTAAACAGAACCCCATGAGGCGAGGTCAGGACCAACCCAGAGAGTTCCTAACAGGTGTTTAACAAGGTCGGTGATTGAGGGCGCGTGCCATGTCTGAGCTGAAATTGGATACAACTCCAAATATTGTTGATAGTACATGTCGTCATTTGGTGGTGGCCCCCGGAGGGCTTTGTCTTATTTTTCTCTTGGAACATGCTTTACATTTTTTCTGACGATGAACACACATTTCTTTTTGAGGGTATAGCCAAGAAAAAAAATTATCATCCCCAGTGAGTTTGATTATAACGTCCTTATTTGTTAAATAGAGATTTAGGAAGTTAAGTTGAAGACTTAAAGAAATAAGTTAAAACGAAACAGAATGGCCAGTAAACCGCTGACATGATTTATACATATTTACTCCGGGGAGGAGCCATTTGATCGGGCCAGATGTTTTTCATTTTGAAGGTTTATCGTCAAGAGGAGGAAGATGAAAAAGGGCCCAAATAACCCAGAGTTTTGTCTTTCATTCCTCTGCAGGTCCACATGATCAAGTCCGTTGGGGAACCCAAATTACAGCGTGTATGCAGAGAATAAACCACGTGATCAAGCTACAGAAATACACATAAAAAGGACAACACCAGTTAGGACACCTGCTCTCTAACTGGATTACCGGATGTGTTCCTTAGGATCTGACCAGCCCATTATAAGAGGGTCTGCTGGACGATTGCATCAATGCTACACATCATTCATCCTTATGTTGCACATCCCTCTTCTTAACTGTAGCTGCTTGTTTCTAAAGCAAAGTATGACAAAGTAGCCAGTGGATGCTCTCTCTATGGAGAATATCAGCACTTAAATCAAATTAAAAAGATGCAAGTTCCGAGATTGGGAACATTTCTAGTCATAGCTAAAAGCGCTAACAGTTCAAACAATGGCTAACGATGTTGACCTGAAGGGGAAGGGTGGGTGCTAGGCTTCTACAAAGACGTTACTTAACGACATCTTTATATAGTATAGTGGTTTGCTGCTATATTAATGCTCTGAATGCTGCACTCTAAACACAGCTCCTTTACATTCATTTGCACATTTACTTCCTTATTTGAGGTCACAGTACCATATCAAATAACATTGATCAGCAAATGTTCAGCTTAATTGTAAACATACAAAGAGGACTTTTACAGTTTACTCATTCTATTCCACATGAAGAACTGCTAGTTACATCTAGCCATTACAAACCAAAATTGAAATAAATGCTCTAAAATGGGAGGGCTATGACAAATCTCACTCTTAAAACGAGTGTCTGCACGCCTCCGCAGAGACCTCCGCTTATAAAGCTTTTACTGTTTACTAGGCTGATGGGTCAATTACAGGCCATAGTAAAAATCTGACTGCAGCCTGAGTCATGCAGTGTCAAAGAAGACCTCTATGTCTGATACAAGGCGCAGACTATCACCGTTCGGGCTGAATTGGACCCACGCAGACGTCCAGCAGATAGAAACACTGAGCGATTTGGGAGAAGGTCAGACGGAGATCACAGGATTACTAACGATGTTTACTACAGCACTGTGCGAAGGTTCAGGAGTCTGACCGGGAAAAAAACGTAGGTCCTCAGAAGACCTCAGTTAGCTCAAAATGAATTTTTGCAGAGGGTTACTGAAGTGGTTACTCACCGACTCGCACTCCCTGAGTTTCTTCTGAGCATTGTCAAAGTCAAAGTTCACGTAGAGGCACTCTACAAACTCTGTGATTGGGTCTTTGTAGGTGTAAGATTCCTGAAAAAAGAGAAATCAGAATATAATCAAATCAATCAGCATGCCAAAATACATCAATATGATTATGAATCAAAGATGCTTAAAAAAAAAAGGAGCATTTTTCTTTTTTTAAATAAAGGCAACGTTTCCCATATATTACGATGAATAGAATAAAGCGGACATAAAGGTCATAAAATGTACATATTTTGCCATCAAGTAGAATAACATTAGCAAAACGGAGAAAAAAATAATCCGAAATCCTAGGTTGATTTAAGATGGTGATAATAATGATTATGTAGTCAAAATAACAACCTACAGGGCACAATAGTTAAATAAACATAACACTTTACAAGGGCTTGAGTGAAAGCACATTCTGAACTCTGAGCCGCTCCGAGACGGAGACCCAACCTGACCTAAAGGCCACAGAGCAGAGAGCACCGGGCACATGCTTTAGTGATTACCACCAACAACCCACCGAGACAGTGCTTAGATCTCTGAAGTAGCTACGGTCATTTGGTGGAGAAGGCATCGGTGGAGTACACATTCACCAGAAGTAATGAGTTCAAGGCTTTCTCAGCTTGGACCTAAACCCATACACACTCCCTGAGCTTAAAAGGAAGTGTTAGCAAAGCTATTGGGTTACATGGTCAGTTACTCATCCTCCAAAGCCTGTGTGGCCTTTAAGCATTGACCTGATAACTGTGTGTACCAAGGGTTTGAATACAGAAAAGAAAAAAAGTGCAGTACCTGCTGAATGACCTTCACCAAATCCTTCAGGACCTGCCGACGCTTGCGGACATCCTTGTTTGTAATGATCGCTGTGGTCAGGTAACGCAAGATGTGTGGGCACATCGTCTGAATGGCATTGAGGTATCTGGAACAAGGAAGGATAAAGATGATCATTTATCGGACTGATGTAAGCAAAGACTTGATCTTTACAAGGACACACATTATAACATTTTGGCTGCCCATCGGGCACCTGGCATTTAGAACAGAGGCAAAGCCTTTGCCGTTAAAACAGAGACATGTCCTAACAGGACCCTCACTCCTGGACATGGGTCCCAGCATTAAGCCATCTCTTTCATTAGTGTCCTATGAGAGCGAGGTGGAAAAGGAAACCCTGGCAAGAAGATATAGATCAGTGAGCAGGGACCTGCCCAGTAGCTGAAACACAATACATCAGGGACTGATGTTTCAACCACAGGTCAACTGGCTGAGGGCTGAACACAAGAGACAGGGCGCTGTTACAGGCTAATCCCACACCAGCTCTGGAGACAGACTTCTGTAAAAACAACGCACAAGGTCTGCTCGCACAAAACACACACACACACAAATCAATCAACAAACTGTATAACCAAAACTCCTTATTGGTTTCTATCTCTGAACTTCACCCTCCACTCAACCCCAAATTTACCAAAATTCTATCTGAAAATAGGAAGTGGGGTGGACCCCTTCGGGTCTGCAAAAGCTAAAGCCAGAGGAACACGTGGTGTTCAGAGGAAGAGCGCCGACAACAGTTTAATTAGCTGGAACAATTAAAGGGACAGGGGACCTGTGGCAGTAGTGATGTTGAGTCTAAAAACAGCAGCGGGCTGCTTGGCAAAGCCACCGCCATTCTGGTTTTAGGAGGGCTCTCCCCCACCCTTTGTAGTTGCTTGACTCCCGTGGAAGACCGCAACTCTCCGCACTGTGTTCCTGATTAACTTACACCTACTCACTCTCCAGGGGGGGCTCCAATAGCAAGCAATCTTGCATGAGTCACCGTACCATATCTGAGGGGAGGGGAGGGGGGGGGGCATTCACCCCACTCCACTTGGGAGACTTCATCTTTTTCTTTTTTTTAGTTTGGAGGCAACAAGCATCGCTGCTCTGGTTTGCTGAGGATGCTACTGAGGCATGCAGCCAAGAAATCAAGTACGAGTTCAAATTTCCTCTGTTCAAGGGGGACTGTGGGAGAACACAGATGAGGGACACGCTAATGGGGTCACATTTCACGGCTCGTCCGGAAAAGAAAATCGCGTGGAACAATTGAACGGGTGATATAGACAATCAAGTGACTTGTGATATATTACTGCGGTAGCATTTGCCCAGTGTGCACCTGTGTCATACTTGGTTACCGAGCCCCGTTTCCCCCTGAAGCCAGTGCGGTCTGTCAATAGTACACAAACACAGCTTTGGACCAACATCTGCTGACTGCAGGGGTAAGGGAGGTCAAATGTGGAGTTGAAGGCCAGCCACTGGTCAACGACTTCCGCTAAAGGAAGTACTGACCGTCAAAGGATGGAAACAAGAGCCAAGCCTCAGTGGGGAAAACATGAGGTTTCCCGACTGTGAAACTGCAAAGCACACAAAACTACCTCAGTTTGTCCACACAGATGGCTGGGTGAGCTTTTCAGGAGTAATTATTGGGCAGGCCTCCTTAATCATCCACAATAAAATTAAAAACTAAGTAAAATCCGGGGAACCAGACATTTGAGTGTGCTGTGTTGTGGTTGCCTGTCATACTGTCTGTGGAGGCCAATCATCTGTACCATTATACAAGCCTGCAATCAGAAGGGGAGGGAGCAACGACATCAAAATAGGCGGTGTGCAAATTTTAACGCAGCGTATAAAGTTTCCGATCTGCGATACACATGGCCTCGTTCTCAACTTGGAGAGTAAACAGACCACACAAAAACACACACTTCTGAAACCACTTTATAAATACAAGCAGGGTTCAGGAAGAAGCCCACCACCCAAAAAAAAAAACGGGTTATTAAAGCAAATGGTTTTCTCCAAATCAAGTAAATGCTACACAATCACCTTTTCAAATCCTCTTAAGCTCTGGAATTACCTTTAAGCTACAATAACACTTTCCATAGAATATACTTAAATATGGACCCACGGAATAAAACTAAACTTTGAAATATCAAAACCACTCCCATCCTGGAAATATCTAAAAACATACATACAATCTCATACATGGTCACAATATAACAACTAAACAAACTATTATCAAAATACACAAAGCCTCAAAGTTGCTATAGTCTACCAAATATAATGTGAACGGTTTTGGTTGACTTTCCCAAAATATTAACTCTATGCTCATTTCCAAGTTCAAACTTTGCGACGCACCACTTTCAATTTCAAACAAAGCTAAACAAGTTAAAAAGGAACTTTACACAAGAAAATTCAACACAACGGACATAATCACATAGATTCTTGCTTATTAAAACATGATATTTTTAACTTAAGTCATGGTTTGTAAAATAACAGATTTTCCTGTTTTGATTTGGTTCAGCCAAATTCTCTGGATCCTCCCTTACCGCGACACAAGAAGACCTCGAGGTCTATTATGTACGTTGACGCGCATTCACAACTGCTGTCATACAAGCTGTGGCAGCAGTAGCCGTTCAAAGTATATTAAAAAAAAAAACACACAAAGGTTACCTCAGGTTAAACCTCTCTCATACATGCGTGCAGAACGGCAGTTCGACTCGTTTTCGGGAACCAGGTACTTTTCTCGATTATGATTTCCACTAGTACCCCTTCAATGTCGACCGGACAGACAGAGGAAGGTTAAAATTTAGCGTCGGTTTTGTGGGCTGCCAATAAAAAAAGAAAATCTGGGTTGACTGGATTTAGAAAATTGCAGTCGCTATTGATGATAGCTTGTCTATTTAAAACGGCTCACACAAGTGACTCTTCTGCGTATGTTTTAGTTAAAACTGGTTTGCAGCCATGCCTTTCATTGTACCTTAACGGGTCAACAGACACAAGGTTCAACCAAACTACAGAACTTTGGCCTTCCTGTTGCCCTTTTTTTGTGGAAATGGATCTTATCTTTACGACTTCTTCCAGGTATTCTTGTCAATGTTTCGCAACTTCCTGGACGTAAAAGCAGGGGTTAAAGCAAGAAACTAAATAATACTATAAAGGTTACTTACTGTGGCTGGTACAGAAAGAGCTCAATGATATTGTCTCTGCCCTTGGGGTGGTTGAAGAAGACAAAGAGGGACCAGTGAATGAGCCATGTCCTCTGCTGGAGAGACTGGAGAGGGGAGGTGACCGACTGGACCAAGACCGAAATACAGGCAGGAGAGAAGAAAGGGACGAAGGTGGAAAGAGAGATGGGGTAAGGCACAGGAAAGAAAATTCAAGTGCTGTGGCCTAAATCGACAATAATCATCAAACATTCAACCACTTCATACTCAAAATTCAAGTTCTTAAGTAGTCAGACGTGTGTGTGTGTGTGTGTGTGTGTGTGTGTGTGTGTGTGTGTGTGTGTGTGTGTGTGTGTGGACTAAGATGCCATGCCGGAGCTCTACTGAAAGTGAAATGTCAATATGAGAGTCTATGTAAGAGAATCTAAATGTGGTCTCAAATTCAGAGAAGTGTGGCATTTACGTTGTTATCGATAGTCTCTCTCAGGCGGGTGAGGTCCTCCATGGCAGCCTCCCAGTTCTGCATCAGGATCTCAGAGGCCAGCTTGCCCCACAGAGAGTTCAGGGCATTCCTGTCTGTAGCCGGGACCTGGGGAACAGACATGGTGACCTGTTAAAACCTGACGCACACAACACTACAACATGCAAAACAACAGTTTTTCCACATTTCTTCCTTACACAGGTTGGCAGACATACACAGTGATACTGGGCCATTACTTGCTTGGCTTTAGTGGCCTCTTGTCTTACTTGTCCTGGCTGAATTGATTGAATTACGTCAGTCTCAGTGAATGGAACTTGACAGAAAAAGCGGCATGGATCGCGAAGGACCGTTTAGCTCTAAATAAAACCAAATTTGCTGCACTTTTAGATAGTACAACCACTGCATTGCAGTTGACCATAGAGTTTGATCACTAGATTACCACATTAAGTAAAGGCATATTTGGAGCATGTGTGTCTTTATGCTGTCTGAATAGCTTGCTCAAACTATACCATGTTGGTTGCTGTGAAGTTTACTTGATCAGAGGTTATTAGATGGCCTTATTTACAGCATTACGGATCCATAAGGTTGGGGGACACAAAAGAGACACAAAAACAAAATTGAACCAGCAGAGGTCCAGATAACCCAGCTTTTAGTCACTATACCATGAAACACCAATGTAGTGTTTAAAAAAAAAAAAGACTGTTTATATCACAACTAAAATGATACAACAAATATATGGATCATCCACATTCCACACCTGAACAATCCAAAATTGTGCTAATAACTTCAATTAAATGAAAAATAAGCGACCTAAACCTGAAAGAATAACAACCAATTTGATGGGTGGGGCAGACACACCTAGCATCTCACACAGGGGTGGCAGGAAACTCCCCAGACCCAGAACACATTCCTCATGATAAGGTTTTAGTTACTGCACAATGCTTACTGGTGAGACAATAATACAGGCTGTACAAGCTAGGATTCAAATAAAACTACATCATCCCCGACAAAAGGGCGCGTTCTGCTGCTTTAGAGTCGACGCCACACCATCGGCCGCTCTACGAGGACACATGGAGGGCAGACTCATGTTAAGTTTCTCAGAAAAACCTGCAGAAACCACTTTGAGAGCTAGTACTTTGTGATGGCCTTTGGTCAAAATGTTGTTTGTCTCATGAAAGAAAAAAATATTTAATAAATCCATTCATGATTAATATAACTAACTGCAGCTTTAGTGGCGAGACTGAAAACCAAAGAAATAAGATTGGTAAAGAAATATCCCGGTCTGGTCGTCAGGCACTTGATATACATACATTAAATGTGATATTTGTGATATTTGCTTTGTTAACTTTTTAGTTTTTAACTCCACTTCATTCTTGAGAATGATAATTGCAATAATCCCCACCCATCTCCCTCAGTAACTCTGGACAACTCTGTCGTTATCGCCAGGTAATTAGGCTGAAATATGAACTGACGCTAACAAGACACATCTTTGTGAGGATAATCACTCACAAAAATGTCGCAGGCTACTGTTTCTGATTTCAAGAACAGACTAAAAAACAAACAAAAAAGAAAAGAAAAAAAAAGAATCAGGTAATGAAGCACAGGTTGAGAATGCCTCTGAACCTCAGCGAGGCAATCACTCTGTAGTAGGACACTGGACTACACCCCGGGGCTCATGGGAAACTCTGCGCCACAGTAGTTCACGATAACACCAAACACCAGACGCAGTGACATGAGTCAAGCAGGAAGTCAGGGTGGGTGTCTGCTGAGCGGCCAGAGAAACCTAGATCCTAACCACACACCCCCGTCCGCCGTCAGACAGCCGCTGAAGTGGACTGTGAGACACGACAGACGTACCTAAGTAGAGGAAACACTGAAAAAAAAGAGCATGTTTCCGCAGGAACCCCACAAATTGGTGAAGATTATTCGGATATAGAGGGTTGTTTTTTTTTTACTTGGCAAATACCAGTTAATCTCTGATAACATGTCAACGAGCTGCTGTAATGAGACGGTGGCAGGTCAGGGGAAAACATTTGGAAAAGCTCCTGCAGTATTCCCCCGAAAGGAGAACACAGTGAAGGTGCTGTGTCCATCTATCTAGTACAGCAGCAGAGTTACTTTGATCACAGACCACAACTAGAGTCCATTATGAATGAGTTTTTTGTGTGTGTGTGTGTGTGTGTGTGTGTAAAAGTCCCAAGAAAGATCAGCATTGTAGCAGCGAGAGAGAGAAAATTGCTCCACTGCCAGTATAAAAGGTCAGAGTTTCATCTGTTGAAAGTGTTGTGTTTGTTATTTTTTTTCTTCCCCCGTCTCTTGGAAGTCCCTGCCTGCTACGTTTGGCTGACCTTCAGGTCATTATGGCAACTTTCCACACACACACACACACAAAGTTTCAGTACCTGGGTTTTCCAACTGTTACCTTAAGTTTCCAATGGTTTGGGAAATGTGCACATTTTCGCTGACTGACCAGCAACAATAAATTGACTGTGCTGGGGATCCGTCGGGATACTTAATCTTTATTCTTAACATCCAATCCCTGCATTAAGTGATGATATGAATAAGTTGCTCTTTTCGGGCTAGGCCACACGGTAACTAGACCTGAGGCATGGATTTTGCAAGGCTGGCTTCCTTCGTTTAATTGACTGGGTTTCCCACGTTAACTGACTTTATGGAGCCTCACCTCTCCCTTACGGGGGAGGGAGAGACAGACAAGGGGCCTGTGAGGATGGGAGGTCCACAAAACACAGAAAGGCAGGGAGGGGGAGAGAGGTACACAGACTCCCACTAATGAAATCCATTTCTACCTTTTTCGCGTCTAAAAAGCCTCTCACATTGTCAAGAGTAAGCAACGGATATCCAGTTACAGAGCTTGAGCTGCTTGGAACTCAAAATGAGGGGTGTAACAATTTTAGGGGTAAAAAGAAAATCAGTGCTGGACTTCGAACAACATACCTCAATTAGAGCAATTTTGGTTTATTTAGACTGAGTTGCAAACCGATAAACAACTGTTGTTGGAACAGTGGGACATATCCGTTTGCAAGCTTTTGAAGACTTCTCTTAATGCTTTCTTTTCGTTGGGGAGTGGAAGTGGAAAGCTCGGGTGAATTACCCGTCATCTTGTCTCGGATGTTACTCTTCCTTCTGCGGATTTGAGCAGATCAGTGAAAGAACCCATCAAATGAAGTGCCCAACTGCTTTGGGTTAAGAGGGTTTTTTTTGTAGCGAAAGCGGGTTCATCATCGCTCAGAGGCCACTGCCAAGTCTTCCCAGCACAGTGAACGTGCACGACTAGCCAGAGCCACTGACATCCGAAAGACAGGAGGCGACGCAGTGCAGTATCAAATGCCAATTAGAATGGGAACAAAAGATGGTCTTAATGTCTTTCACTGTAATGAATAGACAAAATGTTGATCTTATTCTTGCCCATTCTTTCAGGGCTGGTTTTGGCACGAGTCTCTGCTTTACCGCAAAGCTGAATGCCGAACCAAAGACAAATAAAAGCAGGACGACAAGTGAGTGACACTTGGAAACCCACCGACTGCGCCGGCTGGTTCCGCTGTTCATTCTGGGACGTTCAGTTGAACTTACTAACACTTGATGCAAGATAACGCCGAAGGAGTCAAAAGAGAGGCAAAGTTCTGCTGGAAATGTGGTGTTATTACAACTGGAACAATAATCTAAGTCAAGGGGAGGGGAGGGGGGAGATGTCCTACATGTGACCTTGAAGGCAGCCTCAGTGTAGGCAACGACTGACGCCAGCCAGGCGCTGCTGCTTGCATAGTTAATGATGTAATCACCTTGGATACAGACCTCATAGCTGCTGTATAGTTCACGCCCCTTAGCAGGTTCACAGTATAGGCTCTACGGTTGCGACATGTGTGAAACGGCCAGGTGCTTGATTTCTACAACAGGCGCAACACAACCTCCACTTGGTGTCGTTTCCTCCAACTCTGGACAATCAGAGTTAGGTCTGTGATGCAAAAACGCCGCCGTCATGCAACACAAAGTCTCTTGCTGTCAATTTCAGCATTTCTAACCGAACTAGACGGGTTTTTTCTTGACATGTCCGTAACTCCTTTCCAACTCACTGAGAATGCAGATTACTGAAAGGATGCAGCCACCAGTATACCTCTTCTTTTGTAATGAAAGAAAAGCCTGGTACAGAAGATAAAGCTTCACGGTTAAACCGTCATTCACGTTTAACAATTTCAAATAGAGACCCCTGAGAAGATTAGGTGGCAACGTTCAAACAATTAAAACGCCAAATTATTTGAATGGGACCGGGGCAAAACTCTTTTATAACCAATGCCACTGTAAGGTTTTTAAGTCTTCTAGCCTGTCCACTGCCTAGTTCATCTTTCCCTCATTTCTGAGGGCAAAGGGAGAGAAGCCACAAAGGCCAGAACCCAGGCAACAAGTCTCTTTGTTTATGGAGGAGGTAGGGAGTGTGCATGTGCACCGACAAGAATACTGCCAGTACCCTCTGTGAACTATAATTATATTCTTTTGCATAACATACATTGGCATTATTATATTATTATTTGATTGTTTTTAAAAACATTTTTCCACCTTTGGATTGGGTAACATCTTTAATTCAGGGAAGAAACCGCGGCCTAATGAAAAGACATCGAGCTGTGCGCTGCCTCCCTGAAACAGCTTGCAAAATGTGTGCAACCCTCTGGATGCTAACTAAGAGAGGCCTCGCATGACTTAAGCACACCATAAGCTCAGAAGTCGTGACTAGGGACTCTCTGGCCACAGCACTCAAATCAATAAGCTGTCTACTGAAGCCCGCCCCGTGAGCAGACTACAGACAGATTATGCAGTCCGGTCCACCACTGATCACTTGGCCCAGTAAAAGATCCTACTCAAGTCTTAGAGCAGCATCCCCGCTAATACAAAAGACGTGCGGGGAATTGAACAGGCACTGACGTAAGCTTTTCATATTCAATTACATCTAAGTGTTCTTTTCCTCTCCTATGCAAGCATTGGCCTTATGTAGAATTAAAGCAATTGGGCAAACATAATGTGATGTTCAGTTTGAATATGTCAGAGAGATGCCTTAAGCCAGTATATAAATGGGGACAGTAAAATAGTACAGACACCATGTTAAGTGAAGTAAGGCATGCAGTTATCAGCAAACATCACCATTAAAAGGTTAACTGGTGTTGGACGTAGCTGGCGCTGAAGAAAAACAAAAAACTTACCAAGACGCGGAAGAAGTAAAGGTATTCTGCAGCTCCGGAGTAGTTTCCGCACTCATACTGGAACTTGGCATATCTGTACAGCGTGTCCAAGTACTCCTGACGGAACTTTAAAAAAAAAAAAAAAAAAAGGAATATGAGAGTATCAATATCACAAACAGAGAATATGTGAATCGCTGTCGGGGCCGAGTCAAAACAATACATATTTTGGAATCAAACATTGTGCTTGCGCTGTAATTTCATGCAGCTGTGGCGCCTAAGGAAATCCCCGTATTGTGTCATATATATTGTTTTTTCAGGGCCGGAGTGAGTCATCAAATGGTACTTCTCAAACATCTGGGCTGCATCGAATATATTGTACGACATGGTAACTAAATTGCACAGTTAATTATAATTTTTTCATATTTATTTGTAGCGGTAACATAATTCCCCCGCCACGGTGCTAAATGAACAAAGAGTAAACACTGTTAAAGCATATCGGTAATATTTCACAGTTTGTGACGAATCTGCCAAGAAGCGGTCACGTCAACTAAATCAGAACGATAAATCGGCAATCCTTTCAAGCCTGCGGGTCTTCCTATATTTAACCGGCCCTCCTGCTGTCCAGCATCTCACAGCAATCTGCGCTGACGTCAGGCCGTTCACTAAGATCTAGTAGAACCGTGACGGGCAGAGTGGGTGCTCCGGGGCCAACCCAAGCCTTTCCCACAGCGCGCTGAGGGGCCCCGCGCCTGGACTGCGTGGAGGTGCACTGAGGACAGCGAGGCAGGTCAGCGGGATACCGGAGTGGGAGGGGACCGACGGAGGGGAGGATGAGGAGCCAAACATCACGGTAAATATAGAACCTCCGGCATTCTTGCGGCTCCATCCACGAGTCCGGAGCGTTTATTCTTACCAAGCCACCACAGAATGTAAATGTCCGCGGAATTTGTGCAAGCCATACAAACCCTGAAAATGAGTTAAGGGTTTTGGGAAGTAACTCTGCATTTCCCTGCTTGGCCGGCCCCTCCCACGTTCCCCCCTAAAACAACCATGGGTTCACACAAGAGCCATGGGAAATGCAGCGAAGAAGTGAGATGTCAGCAAATCAGGCCAACTTACGTTGTGCTTCTCCGCCAACCAGTCAAAGAGCATTCGTCCATCTCTGCGAAAGAAAAAAAAGACAGTTTACTGTAGTTAGAGGCCATTTAACTTGAGTCGCCGTTTGGCTGATATTCTGGGGTTCGGAGTCCCAATTCAGGTATATTTTTCCACTTCTGGTCTAAGTCAACAGCTGTACATTAATCAAGACCACTTTTAAAACTGTGATCGGCTGTTTATTACATTTTATTTGACGACTACAAATCTGTCAAAGCCATGTCGAACAAATTATGTCTGGAGAGGAAAGTGAAGACACATTTCTCAACACAGCTTTTGAGTCTCCATGGCTTTGTCAACATGAAGGTGTGCGTTGGCTCTTCTAAACTGTAGTATCGCCTGTAACCCAAAATATTGCCATTCATGGGGACAGCACACCTTTGTGTGTCCTGGAGTATGTTCACTTTTATAGTGGGAATGTCAGTGTTTCCCCCACCGTTAGAATAGGGGGGCGGGGCGCCCCCCTGTAGAAACCCCCCGCCCCCCTGTAATTTTCTCGATAGCGCCAGATCACAAGTCGTCATTTAAGTTTCCTATAGAACCGGTCTACACCTTGTTCTGTTATTAAACAAACTAAACGGCCGTATTTTATTGATCTTATCCACACGACAGCTTGTCATTTCTGTCTCTACATGGTCACATATCTCACTCATTCTGTTTTGTTTGGCAAAAAAAAAAATAGCTTATTGTTTTCCACAATGAGCTATTTAGTAGTAACTAAATATTAGTTATTTTTTGCACAGATATAACTTTATTTTCATTGTTCTAAGTGATTGCAATTTAAAAATAAAAAATTGTCTGACGGAGCAATCTGGTTTACTTGAAAGTGATTGCAATTTTCTTTATTCTGTTATTTATAAAAGCACAGATGGAGTCACAAAATGAAGTTATTTACAGAAAAAGTTTGAGAACCACTACTTTAAGTGTTTGTGTCGGTGCCGCCGTCGCCGTCGCCCCCCCCCCCCCCTCCGAAGCTGTAAACCTAGGGGAAACACTGAATGTGCATCTGCTGCCACGTCTGACGCGCTCTGCGTGAATCTCATTTAGGCCAACGCAGAAGTCTTCACGGCTTCCGCAGAGGCCGTGTTGAAAACATCTTGTATTTTTGCTTTGCACTTGTTATGAGATTTTGATGAGTCAGCTGCTGAGCTGTCCGACAAGTGGCAACTGTTCATGGAAAAGCCTGCACAGCATTACCGCCACCTTCTGCACCGGAAAAAAAAAAGTCAAGGGGCCGTCAGCAGCACGTCGACTCAGAAAACCCCAAAAAGTGTTTTTCATTGCTTTAACAAGTCCAAACAAATGAGAACATGCATCGTAGCTCACCCCAATGGTGATCATAATCCACAGAGTGTGTCTTATAATGACAGACTGTTCATAGACATGGTACTAACATGATTTATTATAATAGCTGGGCTTGGTTTTTGGCTTCAGCAGTTGTCCAAATAAAGCCTGGTAAGGCGTGCAGGCCTATTAGCTAACTGTTCAATAAAAGTACTTAGACCATTAGGTTCTATTACCCAGTAAAATGCTTTGTGGATCTGCGCGTATAAACCCCAACGGACAGGGCATTGGGACTTGAATATTAACCAATTCCTCATTTCCAGCACTGGATGATCTTCTAATGCAGAAATAATGTCAAAAACAAGCAACTGCATTGAGCATAATTTAGGTCATAATGATGGAATAAAACTTGTGCATGTCCGTTGGCTTGAGTGACAATTCTTCATTGATCCCAGATGAGCTTCACAACATCTTGTGTCTGTTATTTGTTACGTCTGTAGTCGCTGACTTCCCTCGCAAAAACCCAGAGAAGGCTTAATATGTTTTTCATTCAAAACGCAGTTCCATGGATTCCACAGAATCCTTCTTCGACGCTGCGGTGCCGTTTCAAATAACAGGTCTTACTAATCCCAGACCAGAAATACATTTCACAACCTCACTGGGGCTAATCGTGCCTCTAATAAAACTCTATTTTAGGATAATGATTCAATTGAGAGAAATTATACTACTTTCTATTTAGCATAGGAAACCGGCTTTACCTGGTGGACTGCATCTGCTTTGTAGTCTCTGGGTCCTCAAACATTTTCACAATGGGCTCCGTCTCGGACTGCAGCTGCTTCAGCTGGGCCACGACCTCTGTCCTCTTCTCCCTGAGAGCTGACACAAGGAGGAATAAAGAAAGTCATTAGCTACAGCAACACCATAAACTAACATGTACACCGTGTACAGCTACCCCAAGTACCGAAAACACTATGAAAGTTTACTGCTAAATCAATGCGGAATGGAGTAAGTGGCGTAGTGCAGAGCCCCTTTACGATTTCCATCGAGCAACATTAATATCTTCCTTGGTTTTATATGGTGGTTATTTCGAGAAAAAGGGGGATGAGGGAGTGTGTATCCACCAGGCGTCAGCACTTACTCTGGGGAATCTCCTTATCGGAGTAAAGGCTTCTGTACACGTCCATGGCGAAGTCCACCATGTTTGTGTCACTGAGGAGGTCCAGTTTTCCATGAAGCAGCTCCTTCTCATTGTAGATCTAAGATACAGGGACAATGACAGAAAACAGAGGTGAGCGTGGTGTTTTTGCACAATATTATTATCTAACACACAGGAGGAAATTAGGGCTGCAACTAACGATTATTTTCATAATCGACTAATCTATCGACTATTTTTTCGATTAGTCGACTAATCTAATGACTATTTCCCATTAAAATGACTCAAAATGTTGGAATTTTAACTTCAAATGTATTTGAGTAACAGGATCTGAACATCAGAACATCATTATAACAAATACATTAAATAGTAATACAAATTAAAGTGCAAATATGCTTTAAAAGTAAAGAAAAAGTACAAATACAGTTTTAAAAGTAACTCAAAATAGCAATCAAGCCTCTGAAAGTGCAAAGTAACTGACATTCAAAGTCCAAAAGTAAAAAAAATAGTCCATCCTACCCGACAATTAAAGTGCAAGGGTTTAAAAGTAAATCAAAATGACTTATTGCAGTCCCACGTATTGCTGCTCCCTCCTTCAGGGCAACACAATGTACACACGTTTTAAATTGTAATGCAGAAACGTGAACATATTGATATGCTCTGGAGCAGGGGTGCCCTTACTTTTTAAAAGCTACTTTTAAAATGACCAAGTCAAAAATATCTACCTACATTAGTAGCTGCTGCTGGTGGAACGATGTTTGGACTTAATATTTTTCATGTGGGAAAAGGCTGACTCACATAAATAAACTCTGACAGACACTTGTCAAGTTCCTCAAACCATGGCGCTGCAGCTTTGAGGACATGTTGCGTTTTCCGTTTGAAAGCATTAACTGAGCTGACCTTATCAACCACGGTCAAGCTCATTCAACAGATCGGTTAAAAATGCCAAGTCTACAGCCACTGATGGTCATTTAGTTGGTTGTATTCTGCATGTTTAACTACATGGAGAAACTCCTTTATCTCTGGACAGAGCTCTATAAGCCGTCTCACATCAGTGTGTAGAACAGCCGTCTTTGAAGAGCTCTCGCTCGAATAGACGATCTTCGATGCCACCTCCGTGATCTCTTTCCTGTTTAGCGTTGTAACGCATAATGCTTGTTATGCAGTGGTAATTAAGGAAGTCGGGGGAAACATCGTTCTCCCTGCATTTCCGTGTCCGTGGTGATTGACATTAATTTGCACACCAGGAGCTGGGTTTTGTCGATCAAGTTTTTTAGTTTTTTTTTTTAAATGGCATGCGATCTACCCGCACTACCTCTGCCGACGTATTGGGCACCCCTGATGTAGTGCATTGCAATGCCGAATGAAAATTACCGGTAGCTCTGAATCTTTTCATTACAAACGATGCGTCGACGTCGTCGATTATGTCGACTAATCGTTGCAGCCCTAGAGGAAATTACAAAGAACCGAGGCGAAAGCCCAATTATATATATTATATGATTTATCGCTTTTCATTGGAATTATATTGTGATGAGATCATATAAATAAAATGATACACAACCACGTCTTTATTGATAATATGCAAATATCAACTCAGATTTCTCAGAAAATGTGATTATTTTACACCAAAATTATGAATTGAATGAGAAAATAGTCGCTTTTCATCCGTCAAGAATTTAGTTAACCTAAATGGTTTTTGCATATAAACTATTTATTTATTGATGACCAGAAACATGCTAAATTGTGATATATATACACGATTAGAGATATGAAATAAACTATGTCAAGATAGAAGTAGCCTAATGCAAATTAGTGTTTTTTTTATTTATATACACGAGGAACTGTAACCGTTTTTTTTGTATTTATATTCACTAAATGTTCCAAGTATTACTTTTTCAATTTACGGTTTGTTTATTCTACGGATGCAACTCGAATCCAGTGACTGCACACGCTTCCACTGGTGGCCATGTTGAATTGCTTCTGAGGGATTAACCGAATCCTCTCGTTGAGCAGATTTTGGTGGATTGTTGAGACATAATAACTACATTTAAAGCAGGTCGCCATGTTTTAAAAGGGCACGCAGAGAACCAGCGAACAATCAGGTGCATTCCACAGCAGTCAACGTCACCAGTGGGAAGCAGACACTTTTTCATCAACCTTGACTTGCATGAAATTACTTGTGCATATACACATTAAACAATAATAAAACATAAATTGACTCGTGAATATATTGGGCCCGTACACACTAAACATTATTAAAACATAAATTGACTTGTGAATATCTTTGGCTGGCACACACTAAACAATATTAAAACATAGATGGACTCGTAAATATCGTTGGCCTGTACACACTAAACAATATTAAAACATAAATTGACTGCTGAATATCTTTGGCCCGTACACACTAAACATAAGGTTACTTGTGGTTTGAGTAATTTAATGTCAAATGTTATTTTTTTACTTTTTACTTGAGCAATTTTGATAGGAGTTATTGTACTTTAACGTTACTTGAGTAAAGAGTTTCAGTAACGTTAGCAACCTCCGCGGGCAGGCCCAGACAGAAATGGCATATGGCTATAGGGTAACTTGTTAATAAAACAATGTTCACAATATATAGTGTGTTAAAACAGCACAAGCACAGACAGGCACTGCTAACCAACACACGTTGAAGGCCCAATAGTTAGTCAAATGAAAATGTAGCTGACGTAGATATTAGCTTAGCAATTCAAACACACGTTAGCTGCTAGCTCGGCACCCGTACGTTACTTTAAGTGAACATGGCGGGCGTCTGCTGGCCCAAATAGTAGTCAACATCGTCGATAACGTTACATATCTTCCAATTGTTAAGCAATACGCCACGAAAGTAAACTAAATATGCGTCCCGTTATGTCATTTTATTATTGCAAAGGACTCATGTTTTTCAGCTTCCATGGGTTAGCATAGCCCATGATAGCTCACGTATGGCGGTTTCATTTCCCAGTATAGAAGCTACTGTGCGGCAACTGGGCTGAGCCTCAAAGTGCAAACATCTCTGAGAGCACCAGCGAACTATGGTTGTAACGTTACAACCATAGACGGTGTTTAACCCAGCTAGTAATGAGAGTTTAGCTGAGGCGAACAATCACTAGAATCTGTACCAGCGCGTGGCTGAACCACTGTAAAGTTGGTCAAAATTAAAGCGTGACTTCCGATACTATATTTTCAATGTAAAATTAAAGTGAAGTGCGGTAATACTTACTAATTACATAACATAATAGTAACATTAATCGTGGTGATTATTATTAAATATACAACTGTGTTTTCACTGAATGCGCTGATTTAATCGCTTACACGTTGTTCTGTAATTTACTTTGTCCTGTTCTCATCAACAGTCTCCGGTTCATTTGGTCAAAAGTAACATGCTTTTATTTTGAAGGCAGGGAGCTACATATCCGGCTCTGCTCCGGTTGAATGCGTACACTTTACACAGCTACAGAAAAATGTGACCAACTCCATAACGCACACAGCTTTTAAAACTGTTCGAACGCCGTTTATACTTGTTTTAAACAACGAAAAAATGTAACGAAATGTTTACATGTTTATATATTTCATACCTCTTTGACAGACAGGAACTCCAGCAGAGGAAAAACGAGATGACGGTCTAAAAAGTGAGCAATTTTGGTGGTGAGGTCGTATTCCGCCATCTTTGCTCCGGAGAAAGGAAACCGGAAGTGTGTTGCAGCGGCGTAAAGAAGAACTGACCAATCACCGACATGCTCAACTTCCTCCTCAGATAGATAGATGGAGATTTTGTTTCCGCTCCAGCAGCATTTAAACATACAGTTAAGCGATACAAAATGAAAAAAAGCACAATATATACAAAAAAATGAATAGAATAATAAAAAAAAGCACAATATATATATATATATAAATCAAAATAATATTAATTAAATGAACTAACAAAATAAAACTAACAAAACTAGTGCAAAAATGTAGCAAACAAACAACAGTGTAACGGCGTTATAACTGAGTGATAGATTTGGCCTGAAGTGATTTATTGTTGCAGTGGGCAGGACTACTCTCCTCTATCTGTCCTTGTGACAACGAAGCTGGATGAGTATGTTGGAAAAGGTGCTCCGCTGTCCCTGCAGTAAGTGGTGGAGAGGGTGGTCCGGGTTATTCAATATGAATGATAATTTCTTCAGTGACCTCCTCTCCACCACCTTCTCCAGACTGTCCAGTCTGCAGCCAATGATGGGCCTTCTTAACCAGTTTGTTAAATCTGCATTGGTGTCTCTGGCTCCAATGCTGCTCCCCCAGCAGACTACGGAGAAGTTCAGTGCACTGGCCACAACAGACTGAGAACATCTCCAACATCTTGCTGCACACATTGAAGGATCTTAATTTCCTCAAGAAAAAGAGTTGACTCATGCCCTTCTTGTAGACAGTGTTGATGTTGTTCTTCCAGTTCAGTCTGTTGTCGATGGAGACACCCAGGAACTTGTACTCCTCCACCATTTTGTATTTAGTTTCTTCCTCCTGGAATCGACCACCATCTCTCTGGTCTTTGCCACATTCAGAAGCAGGTGATTTCTACCCGCCCACTCCACAAAGTCATCCTGTGAGGATTTCACCTGCGGTCGGAGGTGGGCCAAGACGAGCCTCTCCATCACCTTCATCACATGAGATGTGAGGGCAACCGGTCGGTAGTCGTTGAGGCCAGATGGAGTTAATAGCCTCCTATATAGATAGACATATATATTAGTTAGAATTGAATAGATTCAAATGTATTTGTTTAACTATGAACTCTTCTACCACTGTGCAAATCCTCCTATTAATATATTTATTTCTGATATGCTGATACACTTAAACTGTTATGTTTCTATTATTATTAGTCTATTACTTTCTGGTTCTATTTATGGTTTGATATAACATTTTACGCTTTCACTAAGGCACATGAATGGAAATGTGGATTTCTCCGTTTGTCTTTTGCTTCATTGGTTTCTCAGAATGACGCACAACTGTGACTTATGTAAATCTGTCAAAATAAAAAGAAATCCTTCTGGTGTTGATACAGTGAAACATTTCATGTATAAAGAGGAATACAAGTGAATGTTTTGTTGAATTTATATATATATATTTAAAAGCTTGTCTGTGACTGTGAACGACCAAAACCATTTGAGGGCAAATACAGTCATGATGAACCCCACTCATGAGCCTGCTACATTTTAAAGAACACAACCAGATAATTTCCAATGAATTTACTTTTCCACAGGTTAGAATGTCTCCAGTGTGCATCTGAACCATCCTCCTTTCTCCTCCTCTACTCAGCAGCTGCCTCATAAAGGTGCCCATGTGTCGACCATATACCCGGCTGACGAGCTCCAATATTAGCTACTAAATGGCCCATTTCTAATAGGTTTCATTACCTTGTTTTCTTGACAACCACCCGGCACTGTCTTATATCCTCACACAATTCTCCCCTTGTTACCACTGGACTCTCTCTCTCTCTTCCACTCCCCCTTCTCCCATGCCGCCTGATGGCAGGTAGAAATGAGTCATAAACAGACATCACTCAGCATGGCCCGTTGCTGTTTTACTGGGTGCTTCTGACACAGTCAGCTCTGGTTCAGTGGCAGCTCGCTTTAATTGAGAAAAAAAAAACAGCATTTACTCTGTTGAAGCCTCCTTTGTGTCGTCTGCTTCATTTCAGGAAAGGTTTGTCCATAATAAGAGTCACCCATGCAATCATTGGCTCAGTTTGCCAAGTATCATTGGGAATTTGTCTCGATTAGAGCATTCCTATTTCATTCTCATAATTAAAAGCTTCGCCACTTTGACTCCTGTTAAGTTGGCTTTGTGGTCAAAATTAAATATTTTCTCTGTTAAGCTTATTTATTACAGCTGTACTAGATACATACAATATATGTGTATTTCTTGATGATAATGTCTTCTTGCTGTGTGTGTTGTATTATTTTTTTACTTGTGCATTCCGGCTCAGTATTTTCTTGAAATATTCAAAAGTAATTTTTCAATTTCACTTTTGTGTGTAATCGTGATATTTGATCATTAAACCTCCTATTTTCCACCAGGAACCACGCTTACAGTACATATATACTTTTCTTGACAATATTTCATAGTTAGGGACTGAGAAGAAATGATTAGGGTGTGAGAGGGGTCACAAAAAATAGGTAGGTTTTGTATTTATTTATTTTTCATCTGAGGCCTGAAGGCAGGGGAGGGTCCTTACCAGCTGTAACAGCGTGCAGCTGCTTTTTCCGCCTTGTCTGTGTGTGTGTCATCATGGCAAAATGTGGTCCCGGAGACACCGAGTGTAGCGGGAACTACCACAGACGCAGGTTTGAGTGCTTTGCCAGATGATTATATTTCTGTCTGCACAGATTTTATCAACGCGAAAGCATCACGACCGTGTTTGATGCACTCGCGAACGTTACAAGTGTGTAGTTGAGATCACAGTGAAGGTTGAGTTTGAAGATGGGTGTGGTCAGAGACTCAAAGGGGTAGGAAGTGGCCCCTCCGCTTTACATCGCTGGCCCGATTCGGCATCGCGGCTGGTGGTGTTTCAAGATTATCTGTAGTTTATTTTAGTCCTATAAATCTAAATAGTATTTCTGCCTTTCTTTGCAACTATGTTAAGAGTTACACAAATAGTTACATAACTTACATACATAAAATACAGACATAAAAATATAATTCTGGCATGTTATCACAAGTCAAAGAGGGTTCAAAGAAAACATCAATAGTCTTGGGGACGCCCGTTTTTACAATGACTCAACCCCGATCATGCACTAATAATATGTGTATGGTCCCTTACCAAGCCGGAAAACCTCTGTGTCCTTCCAACCTGACTTTAGTGTAAAATGATCATAACCCACTAATTGCTCCTCTGTGTAACATAAACACATGCACTAGATCGTCAATTTTGAGAGTAATTTGAGTTGGATTTTATGTGCAGGCAATAATACTTGTTATTTCACAATATTGAATTAGGAAGCTGCGAGAGGAATCTTCATAGGGTCCAAGCAAAGCCAATTAGCATTCTCAGATCGGTTAAACACCACCGCTAAATCCAAAAGACAAGAAACCGTGTGTGTTAAACATTGATATGAAGGCCAAATTGCTTTGGTTTCTCTTGTTGCAACTAGCCAAACTTGATACTAAAAGAAATAGTGGGAGTATTTTGAAAAAAACATTTGCAGGGTAATTCTCTTTCATTTCTTCAGATTCTTCAGTTTCTTTCCTGACACGCCACTAATGTAATTCTGCTGATAACACGCCGAACACGTAAAAACATGGTAAATCATGTGCAGTCATCTTTCCTTTCAAAGTTGACCTCTAAAAGACGTCTCAGATCTGCAGGAGTCTGTGAGGAGTGCATATTGAAATGTACAAACCCCAACAATCCTAGCCACTAAGCACCATGAAGGCCTGAACTATGCGCAACCCGTGTTTTTTAAACGCTCCAGTGCCAGGTTGCTCATCCATCCCCTGAGAGAAAGGCGAAGCAAAACCAATGAATTGCAGAGAGTTGGGAAAATGGGCAAGGGGTGATTGAAACAAACAATAAAGCAGTTCAGGGGGGTGGATCGAGGCAATTTCCTGCTGACACTCAGTAATATCTTGGGTATCCGCGACATTAATCATATGATGCTTTCAGACATTGTCTGACGTTGGCCAAGCAAATATAAGCTCCTCTTCTTTAACTTCATTAAATAGCTGTGGCCATCACACAGCAGCAGGATCAATATGGGCATGCATGTCTGAGAGAGTGTCCGTGTGCAATTGACTCACGTGGCACAGCAGTGGCAACTTCTAATTCTTCTAATGCGCCATCGTTAGCTAAATGCCAAGGAGTCGGTATATTTTTATTCTCAGAAAAAGTCTCTTGTTTTCTTTGGACAATCACAATACTTTTTTCTTTTCTTCTGGTGTGTCAAGTAAATTATCGTAAGGAGTTTTCAGTTTTGCTCATTAAATATAATAATGTTTGCTTTGGCATTCCTGCAAGCATAGACTTCCTCTAACCCCTTAAGAAAATACAAAATAAAGCAAGTTTGTAGGCCTAATCATGAACACTAAAGTTATTGTACTCAGCCTATAAATTATACTGCAGTTGTCTCCTGTTTCTAAGCTGGGACAGGGATTTCAGTATTTTGTAAACCATAACTTAAATGCAAAAAAATAATAATAACTAGTCTGCAACTGGCAGTATTCACTTTAGACCTATCTAGATGGGGTGTTGTATTATTTTCTTTTGGAACATCACGGTGCTTCACAGAGGTCAACTTATTTCCCTCCAATTCATTTAAAGGGTGGCTTCAGGCAAATTATCAATAAACAAGCACAAGTTTGCACACATTCCCAGGTAGAGCGCAGGATTAAAGCACATTTTAAATAGTGGCCAAACCATGGAAAAACAACATGTGAAAAATACTTTTTCAGATTGACTTACATTGAGACGTCCGTAAATTAGGGGGAATGTGGAAGATTGATGGAAGATTCAGGTAATTTATTACATGTTCCACTGACCAACTTTCATTGGGATGAACAGATCCAACCTGGTAGATAGTTCTCTTTATACATCCAGGCCCACAGTTTTTATTTCATGACAGTTAACTAATATTTTTGATTGCCTAAAAAGGTTTTGTTCAGCATTCGGTACTGAACTCTGTATTCTCGTGTCACATTTGTTCCTAAAAGCCAAGATGGTGACGGCTGAAAACCGAGATGTCAAACAAAATGTCAAACAAGAGGTTTCAAAACAGCACTCCAAAAACTAATGGGTGACGTCACTGTGACGATGTCACACGCTTCTTATATAAAGTCTATGGCCCAGTCCCAATGTCCCCCCTGAGGCCTTAAACCCTGAACCCTCAGGGACTTACTGATTTCACCTGGTAAATGGTTGAGTGTGCACTTTTTCCTGCAACATATCACGTTACCATGACAACATAAAACAAAAAAAAGAAGATGTACAATTGTGTGTATTTATTTTATGCTTTTTACTCCCTGATTTGAACGTCTTCCAGGCTTCAAATAATCTATGAACTTGTTTTTGTCAAATCAGCTTCAATGACAAAATTAAATGTTTGATGAATAATGTTTTTACACCAGATGTCTAACTGACGGTGCTGTTGCTAGATTTAAGGAAGTGATTCCTTCTGTATTTCATTCATTACCATGTCTCAATATAACAGAGGACTCCTGTGCTAACTTTACTCCCTCCCAGATTGATCAGCTCGTCGATGGTGCTACTAGCTCACTGAGAGTGACACTGGACTCGATAGCCCCTCTAAAAAAGAGGATCATTAAGCAAAGGAGGCTCGCTCCATGGCAGTGGTGTATAAAGTACCCAAAAGCCGTACTTGAGTAAAAGTAAAGATACCTTACTGGAAAATTACTCCAGTAAAAGTAAAAGTCACCTATTAAAATACTACTTGAGTAAAAGTCTTAAAGTATCTGATATTTTCTGTACTTAAGTATCAAAAGTATTTTTCTGATATAAAATGTACTTAAGTATTGAAAGTAAAAGTACAAGTACATGCTTTTAATAAAAAACCAATGGGTCAGAATTTTGAGAATTATGAAGTTTATTCTTTTAAGTGCTGTGGTCACCGTGACCAAGGACAAGGAGTTGTGTTGATACAATAACTGGGTTGGCTGTGATCATCCATATATATTATGTTCAACATAATATATTGTACCTAAGTATACTTTTGCATCTACTATGAACTTATCATCATAATTCTCCAAAAAGCAATATGACACTATGAAGGACTTGTAACAGTGTGGTTATAAGTATGCTCATTCCGCCCGCCGTGGGTCTCTTGGTACCGGTCTGTGGGTCTCTTGGTACCGGTCTGTGGGTCTCTTGGTACCGGTCTGTGGGTCTCTTGGTACCGGGCCACAGAAAGAATGAATGAAACATTTCAATTAAATTAAAAAAAATCAAGATGTTTTATTGTGAAAAATGACCGCATACATCCGTCTGTGGTAACCTCAGACGGAATCTCTTGACACATGTCAAGATGTTACGTTACTCTAAAAATGAAACGTAAGTCTGTTACAACTCTGTCGGTGATCTGGAAACCAAGGCAGAGTATCCTGAGATCGCCAAAAAAGCATGAAAACCTGCTTCCATTTCAACATCCTGTCTTTGTGCAGCGCGTTATAAGTTAAGCAGTAGACTGGACTAAAGGTTTAGTTAGCAGTAGAGTCAGTAGACTGGACTAAAGGTTTAGTTAGCAGTAGACTGGACATAACGAACACACGTTGGGTGTCGTTGTCTCCCGTCTTTCCGAGGTCGGACCCGGTCTGTGAAAATATTGTCTTCCCGTAACCGGTCCGTGACGCATAAAGGTTTGGGAGCGCTGGACTAGAGGATGTAGAGGGAAAATGCAAAACATTGTGATTCGCAAAACCTGCTTGGTGGAGTCTGTGTTCCACCACAGTCCCCGATGTTTTTTTTCTTTTTTCTAAAGATAGATTTGATTTTGTAGCGAGTAACGAAGGTTTCAGGGGAAATGTATCGGAGTAAAAGTATCATTTTTCTTTGCAAAATGTAGTGAAGTAAAAGTAAAAGTAAACAGAAATATAAATAGTAAAGTAGAGTACAGATATCCCCAAAAACTACTTAAGTACAGTAACGAAGTATTTCTACTTCGTTACTATACACCACTGCTCCATGGTACAACCCTCAGACACGCATATTGAAGCAAGCATCACGGAAGCTTGAGGGCATATGGCGCTCCAACGGTCTGGAGGAGTCCCGGTTGGTTTGGCGGGATAGTCTGAGAACATATAAGAAGGCCCTCCCTAATGCCAGAGGAGCCTACTACTCATCACTAATAAAGAAAAACAAGAGCAACCCTAGGTTTCTCTTTAGCACTGTGGCCAGGCTGGCTGAGAGTCATAGCTCGGTGGGTCCGTGTATTCCTATAGACCTCAGTAGTAATGACTTTATGAACTTCTTCAATGATAAGATTATGGCTATTAGAGACAGGATCGGTGATCTCCTGCCCTCGACTACTGCCGGTCCATCCTCAGGTGGGATGACCATGGAGGAGGCTGTGGGCCCTGTTGTGCGTCTGGATGGATTTTTTACCATCAACCTCGACCAACTGTCTTCAATGGTTTCTACTTCTAAATCTTCTACCTGTCTCCTAGACCCTGTTCCGACTAAACTGTTTAAAGAAGTTTTACCCTTAATTAGTGCCTCTCTACTAGATATTATCAATGGGTCTTTACTAATGGGTCATGTACCACAGTCTTTTAAAGTAGCTGTAATTAAACCTCTTCTTAAAAAGCCCACCCTGGATCCAGAGGTGTTGGCTAACTACAGACCTATCTCTAACCTTCCCTTCCTCTCTAAGATACTGGAGAAGGTAGTCGCAAATCAGTTGTGTGACTTTTTACATAACAATAGTTTATTTGAGGAGTTTCAGTCAGGATTTAGAAAGCATCATAGCAGAGAGACAGCACTAGTGACAATTACTAATGACCTTTTAGTTGCATCAGATAGGGGACTTGTCTCTGTACTGGTCCTGTTAGACCTTAGTGCAGCATTTGACACCATTGACCATGACATCTTATTACAGAGACTAGACCAGTCGATTGGTATTAAAGGTACAGCATTAAGCTGGTTTAAGTCGTATTTATCAGATAGATCTCAGTTTGTATTTGTAAACGATGAAGCCTCGATGACCACCGCCGTTCGTCATGGAGTTCCACAAGGTTCTGTGCTTGGACCAATTTTATTCACCTTATATATGCTTCCTTTAGGCAATATTATCAGAAAACACTCCATAAACTTTCACTGTTATGCCGATGATACTCAACTATATCTGTCAATCAAGCCAGATGAAATCCACCAGGTCGCTAAACTTCAAGCGTGTCTTAAAGACATCAAGACCTGGATGACCTGCAACTTCCTGCTGCTGAACTCAGACAAGACTGAAGTTATTTTACTCGGCCCAGAACACCTCAGAAATCAACTATCTGACAATATGGTTTCTCTAGATGGCATCGCTCTGGCATCCACCACCACCGTAAGGAATCTCAGAGTTATTTTTTACCAGGACCTGTCCTTTGGCTCCCACGTGAAACAGATCTCAAGGACTGCCTTTTTTCACCTACGGAACATCTCAAAGATCCGGCACATCCTGTCTCAAAGCGATGCAGAAACATTGATCCACGCATTTGTTACTTCAAGACTGGATTACTGTAACTCCATATTATCAGGCTGCTCCGGAAAGTCTCTTGGGTCTCTCCAGCTGATCCCGAATGCTGCAGCTCGTGTACTAACAAGGACTCGGAAGAGAGATCACATTACTCCTGTATTAGCTGCTCTCCACTGGCTTCCTGTAAGATCGAGAATCATATTTAAAATCCTCCTCCTCACCTATAAAGCCTTAGCTGGTGATGCACCATTATGTCTTAAAGAGCTTATAGTGCCATATTACCCCACTAGAGCGTTACGCTCACTGAATGCAGGGTTACTTGTGGTTCCCAGAGTCTTAAAAAGTAGGTTGGGGGCTAGAGCTTTCAGTTATCGGGCTTCTCTTCCGTGGAATCAGCTTCCACTTTCAGTCCGGGGGGCAGACACAGTCACCTCATTTAAGAGTAGACTTAAGACTTTCCTCTTTGATAGCGCTTATAGTTAGAGCTGTTTCAGGCTTATAGTTAGGGCTGGCTCAGGTTTGCCCTGGTCCAGCCGCTAGATATGCTGCTATAGGCCTAGACTGCTGGGGGACATCTTAGGATACACTGAGCTCCTCTTCTCTTCCTCTTTCGCTCCTCTTCTCTTCCTCTTTCACTCCTCCTCTCCTCTTCTTTCTCTCCATCTGGATAAACTATTGTCTCTTCAATGCACATTACTAACTCTACTTTCTTTTTCCATGGATTCATGGCTGCCTGGAACCGGTCCTGCCCCCGGTCCTGCCCCCGCCCCTGCCATGGATTCATGGCTGCCTGGAACCGGTCCTGCCTGCTACCATGGCCCTGCTGATGGAACCGGCCTGGAACCGGTCCTACCTGCTGCCATGGCCCTTCTGATGCCCCCCTCCTCTCTACCGCCTTCTGCTTCATGGATTATCAGGATCATGGACCATGCCTAATACTCATTATATGAATAATTTCTATTCATTGAATGTGCTGTAACTACGCTATTCATTCTGGCCACATGACATCTATTGCTTCTGTCCATCCGGGCAGAGGGATCCTCCTCTGTTGCTCTCCCTCAGGTTTCTTCCCCTTTTTTTCCCTGTGAAAGGGTTTTAACTATCTTTTTAGGGGAGTTTTTCCTGATCCGATGTGAGGTCCCGGGACAGGGATGTTATGTGTACAGATTGTAAAGGCAAACTTGAGGCAAACTTGTATTTGTGATGTTGGGCTATATAAAATAAACTGAATTGAATTGAATTGAATTGAATCTGTGTAATATAATCTCTGCTTGCATTCCTCAGATTTCATGTGTTTTTATGTTCCATATTTAATCCTTAACGAAACTTGTTGTTGTGTGAATGTAATTTGCCCGGTTGAACACCCACGTGCCTTCCTTTTTTGTTGATTTTTTTTTCTTCTTTTTTTTTTACATCTCCACGCTTCCACTGGTAACTGCATGTTTAACGTAACATTGCTATGAATTGTGGTCAAAAAGTTTGCGTGTAATGCTGACTGACGAAAAGAGTTAATAAAGGCCTCAAAAGTCTGCCAGAGAACCCTCAAACACTCGACGATTTGACAGTGGGACAGCCCTAAACCCTCACCATACTTAGCGGGAGCGCGCCTCAAACTTCGTGAGTCCTTCAGGATGAAGATTGGGATTGGGCCTGTGCTTCGCACCCACACACTTGGCCTCCATGCCAAATTCAGCCTCTTGGGGCAAAGACTGTGGTCGCCAATGGACGGGGACATTTTTGTGGACCGACCGACCAACAGAGAGACTGGTCCCAGCAAATGAAAATGAAGATGTGCAATATATGTCTCTCTGCAATCCAACCCAATACAATGGAGGTAAATATAATTTAATTTGTGGTACACCATTTAATACAAAATATATACATGCATAACAACATCTCTTTCCAGACACAGAGCCATTCCTACTCTGGAATGGCTCTTTGTCGACAGTTTTCATTCAACGACCAACCAACCAAACAAATCCCAATGTAACTGCTGCCAACAAGATTTTTTCCAGGTGCTGGGAGGTGGATTTTGTTCCCTTCGGACAGAGCCAGGCTTGCGGGTTTCCCCTTGTTGACAGTCTTTATGCTAAGCTAAACCGCTGCTTGCTGTTGCTAGCGCACAAGCTTTCGGCAAGAAAGCAAATATGCGTTCTTCCCAAAATGCCTTGCCATTAAGGCCAGTATGCAATTGTGCACAGTGACTGCAAACTGATTGTTGTTTGTCAGATCCAACCTCTGTGTGGATACGGTTCATGGTGGTCTGCACTCTAACATAACAATGACTTGGCCATGTTTTTTTGCAACTTGGTAATCTCCTCCTGCCAAGGCACTTCTCAGTAAACCCAACCAACAGGGTGAGTGTAACTAAGGATTTGTTCCGAGCAACTCCCACAGCACTCAGACAGGCTATTGAATGACAAGCTTTGGGCTAAACTTGAACTAAAACTTGAAACACAAAGTCCCTAAAAGTGGAGTATACGAACAGTCATCCGCCATTTCTGTCTCTGGAAATCAAAGCATGTGTGTGTTTTTGAAGGTGAAACGGTTGCAGGTAATGATGTCTTTGACCACGCAGGAAACCGGGATGCTACCAGGAGCTTCGACACATTTCAGCATGCAACGCAGTTATTCATCATTTTATGTGTTTGTCTTTCTATGTGATAAATATAAAGGGTGCTGGAGTGATGGGCCAGACATTCCATGAAAAACCTCAACTCTTCAGTTCCCTGAAAGCTTTCTTGGTCAACAAATGGATCCAAGAGAGGGAGCGGAGATGACACTGCCAAAGACACCCACCGCTGGCCTCATTCTAATATCTGTCAAAATGCAAATCAATGGCTCCTGAAGACAAATTACTTGCCGCTGGATGTTGCACGGCCAACCGAATTCCAGCATCCCATATGAATTTCAATGATTCTTTTGTAAACTTGTTAGCTATGCATCACCTCACTCCGGGTGCGTGTCAGGTTATAAATCAGCGGCCCACACTCTTGCGTCGGAGCCCAGTGCTGACTTCAGAACTGTAACACTCGGCAGCAGCGGAATGAAGGGTATCGACCAGGTTTACGTGGGCCAGAAATCAACGCAAACTTCCAGCGAGCAACCGATGGCACCAAACATCTGCGCAACACATGTCCGCCGCACGGACAAAGAGTGACTTGCGCTCACACACATCAGCGACGTGCATCACAGTCGATCAATATTTGACCCCTCTAAACCTTCCTCAACCAGCTCCGCTCCCAGGCTCTGCTCCTCTTGTTATGCATAACTTCACTTTTCCTCTGCAATTTTCTTTAAACGCACGACATCACGGAGAACACAGCGCTATCTCCAAATTTGCGGCCATGGACTTTCTTACCAGAAAAAGGAAAAGTGAAATCTGATAACTCCAGATTATGCTGTTTAGTTACAGGCTTCCAATGCATGGGGGTGATGGGATTTGAATATTCCGCTTCCTGCGGATTTTAAATGTCTGCAATAACTGCTATTGTGTGTATTTATGTAGCTAAGTGGAGGCCTCTGAATGAAAAACCGCTCTTGAAATAATGAAAAGAAAGTAAGATCAATGAACAATAACTATGCCTCGAATGACTGTGAATGTCAAACCTCAACTCAGACCCTCTGAGAGGTTGTCGAGGTTGGAACCGTAAAAAAACACGGCTGGAATGAATGAACTTCACCAGCCGCCGCAATTTAGGATTCAGATGATGTGACTCTTCAATACAAGAGAGGGGTGAAAATTCAATACTTGGCTCGGAGGTGTCAAAATTGTCACGTTGCTGCCAAGTACTCTCTTAGAGATCAAACTTTCTCTTTAATAAGACTGCATGATGCTTATGTAAGATTCAACTCAACTATGGAGTCCTCCAATATTATTTTCTTTTTTACTGTACTAAATTCCAGGATGGGGACAGGAATGTCTTCATGGGGAAATGGACTCCACAGCTTGTATGGATGACCATTGCTTCTGATGAATGTCGCCATCACCTGCAGCGTGTGCTGAAGTCTTTTGGAACTAATCTCACGCATGGGGATGTTAAAACCCAGTTCGAATTTAATGAGAAAGGACGATTGGCCATTAAAACCAATCGAGCAACACATAATATACATGTGGTAATACTCCGATTCACAACAAGCAATCGCGCTACTACGCGGGGGCTGTCAGGGGAGCAATACATCCGAAGCCTCGTACTGTGTGAGTAACGTCAATTACCAGCGTGGTGCTGCTCTGACAAGGGGCTGAATATTGTTTTTGGCACTGAAGTCGAGAGAGAGAAGAGCAGGAGAGTGAGGAAGCCTAATTGTGATGTGCCATAATTTCCCGCTCAGGGCCTCTCACTCAGGATATGGGTGAGGTCAAAGGTGCAATAGAGGGAGTCCATCAGAGGCAAAGCGTGCTGAAGTCATCTGTACAGAGTTATTCGCGGTGAGGTGAAAGCAACTTGGTCAGACAGGGGACCTAATCAGATTTCAAAGTAAACACGGTGCCGCTGGCTCCAGAAGGCTAAGTCCAAACATTGTTGCTAATTGCATCTGTCTTCATTTTCCGCAACTCACTGTACAACACCAACGAAAAAGAAATCTAGATGGAACAAGAACTATTTCAAAACCACAGAGAGCACCTCAAACTTACCTCAATTTCTAGTCCATAGCTGTACATTTTAGAGATTGCCAACTCTGATTGCTTCTGTCAGAAATCAAAATGTAATGCCTGTGAAGTGTTTCTTCTGGAATATTTCTCTTTTTTTTCATACATGGAGACTGAAAAGGAAAATATATATATATATATATGCTTGTCCCGTGTGCCATATGTGGGGGCTTCGAGAGCATGGAAACCTACGTAAGCACCAGTCAAGTAGTACAATTGGGGTTTTCAGATGGCTGGAATTGATCTCCAGTATTGTGACATTTCTGCACAAGAGGACTGCTCCAAGTTAAACAGACGCCTTTATGTCAAGAGGATTTTTATTCACCACCACCGCCACCACCACACGTCCAGCTGCATCTCAAAGTTATGGACAGCTTGTTCACAGAGTGTTTTCACTGTCGTGTCCTGAAATCCAGAGAGTCGCACCCGTTTGCTGCATGCTGTTTATTGCAGGTCACTGTTAGGGCCCTGGCCTGCAATGGCACCTTGGCAGACAGGGGAAAGCCCTCTACCCTGAAGGACAGTGCATGATTGTTTTAATGTGGTTTCCTTGGTATTTTCTGTTCCAGCAAAAAACCCAACCACATATCCACTGACTGCCATGTGCAGACTTGGAAATTACAAGTACACAGATCGCCAAAGCTGAGCGTAACCTAAACTGTACACAGTGTTAGTATTTGCCTCCCTGACAGAGATGATGACATTTCATCGTTCCTTATGCACTTGCCCGTTACTTTGCCCGTTGTTGTTGTTTTTTTTTACAATATCAGTGTCCTTGAGACAGAGAAGAAAAATAAAATCTCCTTGTTGCCCTTTCACAACAGAACATCGACAAAGTATGCATAACAGTAGGCTATGTGTGCAGTGAGCAGCACTGGATATGACATCAGATATCTCTGAAATGTCCCCGTAAGCAAGTTCACATCAACAAGTGTGTAATGTGGAAAGAGAGAAGTGTGTAAGCAAGCGAATGCAGCGAGGGGATGAGATCCAAGGGGCTCCTGAGGGAAATCAGGAGAAAATGGTAGATGTGCTTGGGAAGCACATTTCACACTTTCGGATGAAACTGATAGATTCTAGACTCAGCCGACTGTCCTATCCAATACTTAGTCGGGGTAATTATTATAAAAATGGAAAGGGAGCATGAGAACGGCATCGTCTGGAGTTTGAAGGTCTGCTCTCGCTTGCTAACCATCCTGCTGCATGTTGCTGACTGCTGAACAGTGCAGTGGATATGCAAACGTAGGTTTACGGTATACTGGAATCACATTTGACCTGTGCCTAGGCAGAGCATGTGCACTTTTGTGATTCTGTTGATGTCAATATGTCAACTTTTTAAATGAATCATATCACATCTCATAACATTGTAAAACAAGGACCATCAATCATTATTATGAATTATTATATAAGTATTATTACATCATTGGAACATTATAATAATTACTACGGTATTATTATTATTATCATTACTAATATTGTAAAACATGTGTATTTTATTAAATTATTTTATTATATTTTCAACGTCAGGCACGCCCACAGATGGCGAGCCCATGACGTAGGCACGGCGTTTGCTGTCAAAAAAAAGAAAGATGGCGTCGATATCAGAAATGTACGATGTGGGTTGGGAAGGTAAGACAAAAGATAATATAGATTCTCCTCATGTGACATTGAGACTTGTTTTTATGTTTTTAAAGGCATTCCGCGTTTTCTGGGTTTTATTTAATTTATATTTTTACTGTGCAAGAGCACGAGGAAGAGTCCAAACAAGTCGGCGTGTCAAAAACTAAGCTATCGCTAGTTAGCATGGCTAGCTAATGTACTGTATTTATCCACACAGTAGACCCGTAGTCAGCACATCCTCGACAGCGTTAGTTGTCGGCAGTGTTAAAGGTGCGTTCAACGTAAAGCTGTGTCGGGTCTGCGTTCAGATAACCACCTAACGTCTGCAGCGTGCTAGCCACAGTCACGGCATCGGCTAACGTCGGCTAACGTCGGCTAACGGCGTAGCTGGAAGTTGCGTCGCAATAAATGTCTGATTCCTGCAAAACACAGCTGTAATGTCAGTGCCATCCTGTCCGTGTGCGAGCGCACCGGTAGCAGACGGGAGTAAAAATTGCACTTGCTTCTCTGATAATCCTATAATTTGCACTAACGTGCATTTGTGGTTGTCTGATGAGCCCCATTAATGTCGCCGCGATCACCTCCATCGGTTCAGTTGATGTAGACGCGATACTGCACGTGACAGTGAAGCTTCAGATATGTCTTGCTATTCGAACTCTTATCCCAAATTGTGTATTGCTCATGTAATAACCGGAAATAATCACATAAATAAATGATACGTGTTTTTTTTGTTTTTGTCAAACCGTTGTTGATGGAGATCACAATTGCCATTATGGTTTCACATTGTTTGTCCACAGAGATGAGAGACAAGCTGCGTAAATGGAGAGAAGATAACTGCAGGAACAGTGAGCAAATTGTGGACGTTGGCGAAGAGCTGATCGGTGAACATTCATCTAAACTGGGAGATGACGGTAAGTGTGTCCAGACTACATAAATCGGTACACAATTTGAACATATTTCAAAAGAATTCTTCAGCAAGCATACACACTGAGCTTTTGGCCAATGCAGACTGAGGTTCATTGTTGAGATGGAACATTTTAAATTAGATTAGGCAACAAATTGCACCACTTCAGTTGTTTTGCAACATTAAACACGGGACTGTTAACAAACTGAAGTAGAGGAAATAGTAGCCTTTATGAGAAACTCACCCTCCTGTTTTGGTAATAACACAACAGACAGCTTGTCATTATTTCCTTGTGGCAGTGCTCACGGCATATAATAGAAGTAAGCGATGAGTACAGTCTGGCGGTCTGTTCAAAGTTTGAAGACAATTTTTTTCAGAGTGAGGATCCGAAAACCATTCGCTCTCTCTGTAGAAAACAGCCAGTCTAATGTTATTGACTGTGGGCTCATCTGGACAACTTTGTGAGATATGATTGCTCCAAGTGGGCAATATTCTGCTCGCTAGATTTGGTTCTCTCCTCTTTATTTTTGTGGTATGAATTTTTCTTTTGGAAATTTCTTTAACAGGATCTTAGGTTTCAAGTAATGAAGAAAACACAGTCATAGCTGAAAAGCCAAGTCCAGAAATACAAAATCTACTTCCATTAAACAGATATTTAGGAGATTTTTAGGGGGAAAGGGAAGATACTTGACTTGGAAAAGCATGACAGTTTTCTTTAACTTGCTTTGGTGTCTTTGATGATGAGTAGTCAACTTCACAAAGTACATTATCAGTAAAAGCAGAAAATAACATTGAATATATTCCAGACTTACAGTAAACAGGGATACAATACGGTAATCGGAATGGTGTGAAAGGTACAATAGTATGCATAGTCTGTTGCCTAGTAATACACTGGGTAGAGTTTCTTGAGATTTTATTTCTGAAGCAGGAGTGAGTTTTACTTACCATAAACATATTAAAGGTCATGATCTCCATTACAGTACTGTCCTTCCTACTCTCCCCTTTTTCCCCTAGTCATTATGATTCATACAGTCCTCAAAAGAGGTGGATAAACACTTAACATGCCATGGATTTATTGAAACCAGCTCTTAAATTGGCTGTGAAATGAGTTGGCAATTATCAAAACAAGAGTTGGAATCATTAAAGTCAAGAAAAACTCGGGGCATTTGTTTGTTTTGGCATAACCTGCCAGATTTTGGGCGGAGTTGGTTTTTATTATTCTTTTCGATTAATAGGACTCATTTGGCTAAGCACATCCAGTTTGCTTGTCAGAGCTGTCCGTCTAACATGTTGTATTAATTCCATTAATTGGCTTCCGCAGCCAGGCTATTAGTCAGTATGTTATAATAGTACAGTTGACTGAATGAATAAACATTTCAATATATTTTTTATAGCTAACCACCAAGTGAAACATGTTTAAGGAATGGTTGTGCCTGTTAATGATGGCCCTTCACATGCCATGTTCTACAAGTACAATAAATATAACTGTGCTGAAATATTCAACCTTGTTTGAGATTGTTTTTATATGACTAGAGAAACATGTATTTGACAATATTCAACCATGAAGTCTCCACACAAACGGAATCTTAATAACCGTCACGGAGCAGAAAATAGTCAAAGCAGACATCGCTAATTGGAACAATTCATATGAACCACTCGACAGCATAATGTTCAAATCAGTGTCACAATGTTATGTCAAAGTAATGTTAATGTGAACCACAGTAACTGTTACCACAGTCACACTATCCAGAGGGAGGGATGAGAAACGGCATGTCATTTACAGAAGGGGTCGGTCAGCTACTTTGGTTTCTCAAAGCATCAACATTGTTTTTTTTAACTAAAAAGTAGCTTTTGATCTGATTTATCTGCCCAACTTGGGACTCTATCTTTTAAATTTTTAAGAAATCACTTTTATCATGACTACCATTCTAGGATATAGTAGTTCAGCTCGTTCAACTTTAGTCTAAAAGTGAGATGGGATCAATTGGAAATCACTTGACGTTTACTTGAAATGGTCCAGTATTTATGATTATTATTATTATTATTATTGTAGTTCTGTCCAAGTTTTACATTTTTGTATGGTTTCTTTTTTAACATTGTCCTTGATGTGTTTCATACATATAGAAAATGGTAAATGGAGCATTACATATGAAATGGGGAAAGTTCTTTTGAATTGACTCTTAAGCTGAGTCACAGCATAGAAGCTTGTTTGTGTGAGTAGAAAACACAACGTGCAGCTGTTGAGGGACGCGGTCTGTAAAGTTGCGACGTGAAGTGTACGGTTCAATATATAATTTGCTGTGTTACAGCAGACAGTGGAATGGAAAGGGCGTTAACACAGTCCTCTTTGTCTATGTCTCTTCTGCCCAGTATGGATTATTTATGAGCAGGTGATGATTGCAGCGCTGGACTGCAGTCGAGATGACTTGGCTCTGGTAAGTTTTATTTTTTATTTTTTTACCGCTCTTCCTCATGCCCTAGAGCTTCAAAAGCAATCGTTCACTCCCTCGCAGGCATTCCTACTTTGCAGCAACCCCCTCTGCCAAATGTGAAAATCTTTTTTTTATTTGGCCAAATGGTATTACTCCGTCTGTACTTCGGAAAGAAATTAAATAATTCTGAATTGGAATTAGAGGGTGTAGCAAATGAGTGGAGAATGCATGCTTCAAGTGTGAGCTGAACTTGGCCATCATTTTATGGAGTTCAACTCATTTTTCCTCATGATTTACTTGCCATCCAAAAGCTTAATGTGATGGTTCTGTCTTCACGTTTTGAAGTATTCACAGCTCTGAACATTTTTAAATCTGCATTGGGGTTAAAAAAAAGACAACAGATCATTGTTATTGAAAGGGTTAATCGCCGATCGGTATGGATGTGACAACTCCTTTCGGGCAAAAAGAATGACTCATTGAGTACAGAACAGGCAGGACTCGCCCATTGAAATTAGTTGGCTGTTGGCGATCCTTTCAGCCCTGCTGCCAGCCGTCATCTAATGCAGACACTGCAGACATTTTTTCATCTTATTCAGGATAATGTTCCTCAGCTCTTATCGAGCAAATACAAGCTTCAATTACCGCACCCCTTTTTTTAATAGTAAACGTGGTTGCTTAACGATTAACGTACACGGTAGGTATGGCAGATTCTCACATCAGAGACTGAAATTGGCCTTTTGACAGCATACAATCTGACATTTTAAAGGCGTGCGTGCGGGCGTGCGCACGTGCCTGCGCGCGCAAGAGAGTAACATAAACTTTAGTTGCAGCCAACTATAATTGGTCTCTCTCCTCTGCCCACATCCTTGCAGACCTGTCTACAGGAACTGAGGAAGCAGTTTCCAGATAGCCACAGAGTGAAGCGATTATCGGGCATGAGGCTGGAAGCTTTGGAAAGGTAAGCATCAGGTACCAAAAGCTGCTGAAGTGGCAAAAAATATTTGCCCAGCCCCTGTTATATTTGGTTCTTAACGAGGTTTGGGGGGCAAGAAACTGTTCACAGATCTTAAGCGGTACAATGTTCTGGGTGTGTACTGTGTGTGTGTGTGTGTGTGTGTGTGTGTGTGTGTGTGTAGCTTGTGTGTAGGTTGTGTTTATGTTGGATCCCCCTGCATTCCTTTGGAGAAGAGAGGAAAGGTTCAGCACTGGGTAGTCCTGTGGCCCTTTAAGCCTGAGTTAGGGATTCCCGGGAAGGAAGTGGTCAGATCCCACTGTTATTCTGGGGGTCCCTCAATCTTCTCTGGTTTCTGTTCCTCCGATGTTTCCTTATTTCGTTGCCCCTCCTTCTTTTCATGCTCTCTTTTCCCGTTTTGGTTTGATCTCAGCCCCGCAAGTATGTCGGCCCCGTAAACAGTGACATGTCGCCACAATCTCTTTTGTTTAATATGATGTGTTTTATTTGTGAATCTGCAGATTATGAAAAAGTAAGCATAATGGAGCACATGAGCAGGAAAGATGAACGGGTGGTATTTTAGTCTGCTCTGAGCCCAAGTAAGGCTACTCCAATCTGTTTACTACCTCGCTCACATTCCCCACCCGGATCACAATTGCTGGTTTATCGGTTATGTCAGAGTTTATGTGATAATTGAGAGTGATTGCTTCAGCGCTGTCAGATTAAATAAACGGCACACTGGGATCTAATTGGCAGCAGACAGAGCTACACTTGAACGACATAGCTTCAAACAACAAGGCCCTTCCCCTCCACCCATGTGCACGCACACCACACACAAGGTTCCTAAATAAATAAAGCAAATCAAAGTGGCTCATGAGTGGTCGCCTGGTGCCATCTGAAATCTCCCAAAGTGTGGCTGAGTAATAAAGTGAATGTGAGGGAAGCAGCAGCGCTGGAAGTGGGGCTTCTCAGTGCTAATGGAAACCAGAGTTGCTTCTGTCTGTTGCAGGCGGTGGGCGGGAAAGTTTCTGATCACTGAACCCTGCCTTTGGCTGCTAAAATGTCAGCGTTGCAGATTGCCCCTAAATAGGGGAAAAAAGAGAAAAAAAAGTTATAAAATCATCCTTCAGCGCCTGATTTGACATGACAAGTGAAGTGCACATACCTCCTATTCCCAGATTTCTTTACCGTATGATTTGATATTTACAGCTCATAAATTTTCCTTTTAAACAGAATCATGTGGGCTCAGTCCAACAGTTTGAGGCGCTCTGTGTTGGATATTGTTGCTTATCCGGTTCATTCATATATATATATATATATATATATGTATATGTGTTGTGGTATCTTGCATGGGCCAAGAGACGGATAACTGAACCCCACAGCTTAGCTGCAGATCTGGACAGATGTAAAAGCGGCAACGTTTTGTTTAAAGGTGAATCAAACTGGATACAATCAAATCAAAATACAATCTTCAAAACGGCTCTTTGTTTGTATTGATTTCATGAGTCATTGTGAAGCGATATAAGCCCCTCGCAACGTCGGCCGTGTGACCAGCAACCTAAACTTAAATGAGTGTTTATTTCTTCCCTTTAGATCACCACTGATTTCTGCACAGCCTCACTGTAATCATAGGAACCTGCCATGCTGTATACAGAAACTTGATTACCTTGAACTGTGTTTGATTTCCCCACCGCCTAATTTTTCCGGACTGGCGACTGGGATCGGTTAAAAAAAAACTAATTTGTATTCTTTTCTCTCCCTCTCTCTGAAGGTACGACGAAGCCAACAAGCACTATGAAGCCATTCTCCAAGACGACCCCACCAATACGGTAAGACTGAGAACGAGGGCAAGAAAGAGAGAAATCCCTCAGCTTTGTGGTCTCCGTTTTTTTTTTTTTTTTTTTTTTTTGGAGGGCTTTAAATCTGCCGAGGCACTTTGGTGTTAGTGTGAGTTTGCTAAGTTAAACTCCCCTTGGCCTCGCTGACCTCAACCACAGTGCTCCTCAGCCTTTCACCCACACAACTGAAAAGTGTTTAAGGGAAGGGGGCTAGGTGGGTGATTCATGCTCTTAGTCAGTGGCAGACATGTTTGGTGGAAGTAAACCGTAAATAAAGGTCTGGTCTTTTGAAGATGGTGATTTACTGGGCTTTTCAGACCCTGGGTGAACGTGGCCGAGCTCCGATTCCACCTTCTCCACTGCCGTCTACCAGCTTCAGGTGCAAAGTCTGCTGTGTCCTATGCTGTTAAAACTCGTTATTCAACTGCTCTGACGCCCTCTGCTCGCTATCTTCTCAATTTACCATTCACCTCTGAAATGACTTTCAGAAGCACGTCTAGCCAGTGTTCTGCCAATCCCAAACTACCGACCCAAAACATCATGTACCTGCTGTTAATTGTTTCCATAAGGACATGTGGCCATGCGAGAAAATAAATCTTTTAAAGGGGTTTTCAAAAGAAACCATGACCTTGTTTATTTTGGCTATACCTCTCGCCCCAAAGATGTTCGACAAGTTTCCTGTGCCATGCTGACATGTGGATCACTTTAGATGTTTTAAACATTTTCTCTCAGCCGGCAGAGTGCTGCAGACACAGCATAGGCGTTTGTGCTTTGGATGCCATGCGAAGATTCTGCACATCATCCGTTGTCTTCTTTAAACAAATAGAAGGCTTATTGGAAAATCTTAAGAATCGCTACCTCACTCTGATACACCCCCACCCCGCCTGCTCTCACTAGGGCAAAACAACTAAAAGGAATAGCCTCCTCATCTTAATCAAACCATAGATGCTGCCTCCCACTGTGTCACGCTCCCATCCTCACTTTATCAAGACCATCTCTGATTAAAACAAGGGACAGGACTGTTTTCACGCACACCTCAGTTACACAAAATCTTCAGGAGCGGTCTGGTCACGGGATATTGTTATTTTTAAGGCAGAATTTGTGCTCAAAATACATCTCCCCTGGGAAGTACAATTACAAGTTGTTTTGAAAGCGTCCAATAAGTATCGATTCTGTCAAAAACTGGCGACGCTGCCGAACACTAATGCCACAGAACAAGCAACTGAAGGATTGCCAACAAACTTCATTCTAATTTCTCACTCGCTTGGCTGTCGGCGTTGATAACAAGCAAAGACACTTGTACGGTAGTCTACTTCCCTAATGTATGCTCACGTCTTGATCCATGCCATGCGTGAGAAGGAAATACCACTGTTTTATGTTTGCAGTGAATACTTAGAAAATATTTTATCCCAGTCATGCTGTCCAACACAGGATTGAAGAAAAAGCCACAAATCTACGTTATTTTCTTGAAACGCATTGAACCACTTTTTAGACAATGGGAGTTGTAATTTCAGTGAATCCCAGGGCACCTCCCTGACATGGCACAGGTCTTCTGGGGATTCCAGTGACTGACATCCTCGGAAAGGGACTGGTCGGTTTCCTGGTCTCTGCATGCTGGATACTGCCACCCTAGCGAGCGGAGCCTGTCAGTCAAACCCGGGGCCAGGAATGGAACAAAACAGACAAATTGGTCTCTGTCTCTGCGATGTTAACCTTTAAACCTTTTTTTCCCACAATCCTCGCCCTAAACGACTTGTGCGTAGCGGTGGCGGGTGGAGCGCTGGTATGATGCCGTTGTTTAGGGTCACCTGTCTTGTGAGCGAGGGCAACCTCCTCCCTCCATGTTCTCCAACATGCTCCAAGGCATCGGGCAGGGGGTGGGCCTGAGAAATGGCGGAAAATTGGCGACCACAAGGAAGACTTGCGAGGCATCCCAGCATGCGAAGCAGAGATTGGAAACTGAGCTGTTGTAATTACAGGCTGTGGAATAGATGTGGTACCCATTAACCAAAATTGTTGAATCAACAAAAATTGCTCAAGGTTTTTTTGCCATGGCGGCGTCCAAAAAATGTTTCAAACTCTTAGCCCTTCCATTTCTTGCTATGTTCCAATACCTACAGCAATGATCTGGCAAAATTACTGTCTGCGTGCGTAAATGTATTTTTTTCCACCTTTTTTAAAATAAAAAAATATTATTATTTCTTTGTGTGAGCATTTTAGATTATGCATTACCCGCAACATTTACATAAAAGGATGCACCAATTTCTTTATATATATATATATATATATATATATATATATATATATATATATATATATATATATATATATATATATATATATATATATATATAAAGAAATTATATACACACACACAATATTTGTAATCATTGAGTTGGCTCTTTGATTGCATCAATACTGAATTCCAACGTCTCATTTCACCCTAATTGTTCAATATATAAAGCTAGTATTTCTTAAATAAGCCACTGAGGCAACGTAGGCAACTCCTGAGGTTGACCTACATCATAAACAATTACAGATTCATAAGTAGGACAAGATGATATTGTTTGGGTCAAGTCATCTGATATTCAACGCCCCAATTCAGAATTGGTTGACCACATGAATGTAGAGTAAATTCACATAATATAATATTGGAGTTTGATGTACGAAACAAAATTAGTTTTTTTGTTTTTGTAACTGATCACCCCCCCATTACTGCTATGTAAAGATGCAAACAAACCTTTAACAGCACCATGAGGCATTAATACTTGTATGGATCGTCTTTTGCTCTCTCACTTCCCCCCTTTTTCTTCCATCCAGTTCCAAGTACGTACAGTGCTAGATGTGCCACCCTTGCCGTGATGGTTTTTATTATAAAGGGAGGTTGCGGTAGGTCGTAGCAAAGAGCCAGGGGTGATGTAAATAATCCAGAACTCACTCCTAAGGCCTCCTCAGAGCGCTAATTAAAAAAGAATCATGACAACAGAGGGATCAGACCCACTGCCAGGTTTTTCTGGATCATTAGTTAGAGAAAGGAGGAGAGAGAGAGGAGTGGTTTGGAATTGCTCTCATTTAATAAAGTGCTGTGTGACTCTCTGGGCTACCAACTTCCATATGTTCCTTTGAGCCCCAAGTGGTTCTTTATCTGGGAAAGAAAAAAACATTCTGGGAGAGAGGTGGGTGTGGTGATGGCCGGAGTGCACAAGTGCAAAAATCCCCATTCAACCTCAATGTAGTGTTTTTTGGTAAAAAAAAATTCTGCTTCCCTTTTTTGGTATTGTAAGAGGAAAGATCCCACATGCTTGTAATTTAGTCTGAAGTGAGTATACATTCCTGAATCTCGCAGAGCATCACGTTTGGGTAAAACGCACTGTATGTGAAATGGTGTGATCTTTTGTTTTATCGTTGGTGGACATAAAAGAAGAAAGAATGGGGGTTGACCGTCCACTGTTTCATTGTTGCTCGATAACTTCATAACACATTTGAATCATTTACTCTCAATTTACAGATGTGAAGTGTGTTTGTAAAGTAAGATATAGGAATATGTAGAAGTCATTTATTTTAACACTGTTAGAATCCTTGGTTTTATCAAGATGTTAACTTGTTGTGTGCGTTTTTTTTTGGGGGGGGGGGTTCCCTCTTGAAGCTAAAATATTGCTTGAGGCTGCAGTGTCTCTGCAGGACGCTGTCCCAGCTTGATGGATAAGTGGATTTCTTGTGATGGAAGTGTCAGACGAGGCCCAAATTTACAGCTCCCTAGACATGACTCACACACAGCCTTCAATGGCTTTGGTTAGGAGTGCAGGAGAGGAAGCCCTACTTAATCAAGTGCCATACCATAAATAAAATGGGCTGTGGCAGGGCAGTGCGCTTCTAATGGAGCGGCAGCCTCCTGTTAAGGTTTTCACTTACTACCAAAAGGAGGAGAGGGTGTGGGGGGAGTAAAACATTTGGAAAAGTCGCAGCAGCAGGAGTAATACTTTCTAATACAGATTGATGAGAATCTAATCCACCTTAAGGTCATTCCAACATCAAAACGAAGCGGAAAGCAATTTTCAGCTGATGTCAGTCGGGCTGGTGGAGCGCTAGATGCGTGCCGTGCCGGCAGGAAGACGGGTGTTGGGGTTTGAGGGAGTGTGCCATTTTCCCCACTTGGTTAGGTTCGGTTATGACTCACCACTTTATCTCAGCCACTGAGCTTATTCCAACTCCCAAACACGGACTCATGTGTGTCCATCTCCCGTTGGACGTCGCCACTAAAAACTAACTGTTCAGTTAAGTTTCCCAGCAATAAAAACAATTCGTATCAAATGTGTCAGCACCCTTTTGTCCTTTTTAAAAAATATATATATTTTCATGCTGATTCATCTTACAGAAATGATTCAGTCTCGCAGCGCTGCAAAGAAGCTAATGTACACACTTAAACTCACAACTCTTACACTTACTCATCCCCCTCTTTCAGACAAACACTCAAGAGCTGAGCTCCTAATCCTGTTTACTCTCTGCTCCACAGGCAGCAAGGAAGCGCAAGATCTCCATACTGAAGGCCCAGGGGAAGAACGCTGAAGCCATCCGGGAGCTCAATGAGTATCTGGAGCAGTGAGTGTTTGTACGAGAGGGGGAGCGGGTCAGGCACCCCTTCCTCCCCTGGCTTTTATTTTAATTAAAAACCAAGTTTGCTTTCAATTGAGCTGGCACGACTTGTGCATGAAATACCAGCAGACTGTTTCTCCTACCTTGACGGTTGGATGACTGTAGTTATAGTGAATGGTAATATTGTACTTGTATCTTTACATCACTGTCACAACTGCATTCCCTGTTTTAAAATTCATGTACGGTACTGTGTTTGAGGAGGAGTTATTCTCATTTTTTTTTTGTTAACAGGTTTGTTGGGGATCAAGAAGCGTGGCATGAGTTGTCGGAGCTCTACATCAATGAACACGAGTAAATACTTTCTTTTTTTAATGCACCTTATTTTTAAATCTGTTAGGCTAAGGGCGATTTTAATTTGCACTTCCGAATGCCATAGAACACAATTGTGAAATTTTGAACGACAGTCGACAAGTGCATTCAAATGTTTTTTTATCAAGCTTTAAAACGTGCAACCATTCAGGAGTAGACATTAATAAATGTGACAGGAGGGCTACTTTTCGGCATGCCCATTCAATATCCAGCTTTGAAACAAAAGCCCACATTCTTGGTGCTTATTTTGTGACCGACCTTCGCCATTATAACCAATTTGAACTGAAAGACGATTTAAACAGGACCTTTTGACGATAAAAACACCTTCTGTTATTACAAGGGTTAGCGAACAGGTATTCTGGAGTATTGATTTCTCAACAAATTTAAGAAACAACCAAGACGAGGTAGGAATGGTAAATATCTCAATGGGGTAAAAGCATACAATGAGGAGAAAAACAGGAAATGAGCGCTGTATTCAACCAGTTGTGTGCCCATTGTCTGTTTAAACACACTCACTTGACCTAAGAAACGGTTAAACCAACAAAGAAACGTCAGTGCTTTTCCACATATCAGTTCAAATATCTTTGCATGGGGTCATCATGCTCGACTTCACCAAAACAACTTATTTGAATGGGAATTGCATCGTGGCAAAACGGTAAATGAACTTCCTGCGTGGCAAAAAAGAGAGAGAGATTGTGATTTGAGGTGCATCTGCTGCATGTGAAGTTGTTCGTGTTTTTTTTTTTTGGGGTGTGTGTGTGAGCTCCTTAAATGCCAGATGTTGTGTTTTTAAAAAGTGCCTTGGAAACCAGTAATCTTTTTCCAGTAAGGCAGCCATATGTTCGAGATGTATCTGTCAGTTTAACAGGGCTTCACATCAGACTGATGGCTTGATCTCCAAAGGGCCGTTGCATGGCCACAATGGAAGGCGGTGAGATGCCTAACTCAGCCAGGGGTCTGAATGGAGCCCTGGCCATGTTTGTCACATAAGAGTAGTTTAATAGGATTTGGGTCTTAAGCCCCCCTCTCCTACATATGAGAGCAGAAAAGCCTCCCTGGCCTCCTGCTGATATCTCAGTTGCCAAGGAGAATGGCCAGACAGACAAGAGCATTGTCAGGGGGAAAAAATAATTTTGTTTGTGTCACCTTTTATCCCCCCCTTAATTGTCTGGGGCTCAGACGTAAGTGAAGCAGTGTCTGTAGTTGAACTATGGTTATATACGTGTGTGTGTGTGTGTGTGTGTGTGTGTGTGTGTGTGTGTGTGTGTCTGCTTGGTTGCTCCGGTACGAGGGCAGTGGCAGCAGGAATGTGTAGCGCGGTGAGAAGGCTACTTATTGGATATTTCGTGCTTTTGTCCCGGAGGCTTTATTGCTGTAGTAGCCAGAGGAAATCCAGGGGTGAGCGGATTATCTCCCAGCTTATCCCAACACTTCTAATATCACACCATTCACTCCCACAGCCCCTTATCTACAGGCGTGTCAATTTCTTTTCTTTGTTTTCTTTATTTTGGGTTACAAACTCCCTGTTTCCCCTCCTCCTCCTCCTCCTCCTCCTCCTCCTTCCGGATAGCCAGGCATTATCGCCGCTCTTTTCCAGAGGGATGGAGCAGGGGCCAGAGAGAGAGAGAGAGAGAGAGAGAGAGCACTTGCTGTGAGATTCCCAGGAGAAGGTGGTGGGACTTTTCTACCCCCCCCACCCCTCCCATCCAGAGAAAACGAAGGGTGACGGAGAAGCGGGGAAGAGAAATAAACTCTCCTCCCCTCACTGCACGACACCCTAGGAGCTAAAAATATACAAAGCAGCGTGTCTCTCCACTGCCATTGTTGGGGGTTCCAGCAGGCATCGGTGTTAACGCATTAAAAACGTAATTAATAGCCCCCTAGTTGACACTGTTAAAACAATCCTCATGCCAGCGCTGTTTAGACAGGGGATTATTTTGTCTGTTTTGCATGGAGCGACTGTCGGAAACTGCTGTTGGTTCTCATTCTGACCCGGCCTACGGGACTGACAGAATTGGACTGGTCATTCAGAATTACAGGATAAATAGTAAAAAAAAATTTCAAACTTATTTTGCGCAGTCTGAGTCCATTTTTGGCTCTATACGCAGTCAGAATGTGGTATTGAAATGGGAGGGGGAGCCAATGCGGATGGTTTTTACTAACCTCCGAATAAAAACCAATTGGATTCTTACGGTCTCTTGATGGAGGGTCCAACCTCACTCGAGCACCGTGGTACAGAGGGAGCTTGGGAGCTGCCATAGAGAGCGGCGTGGTGACTGTAGGGTTAGATGGCTTCGAGGAAGAGTAGAAGAGGTGAGGGTCTGTCTCTGGCACAAGACTCTAGTCGAGGGCTGATGGAGCGCAATCTGTTGCAGGCCACGGCCACTGCATGAACATCTGAAAGTCTTTATAGAGAGGAAGTGGTAATTGTAAGCAGCCCTCAACCTTCCAAGCCCTCTGATCTACCCCCCATCCACTAAACCCCTTCCCCCTGTTTATTTCTTTCTTTCTCTGTCCCCACCTTCCTCTCCCTTCTACGCTGTTAATCTTTCAGCTAGTTACCATGGCTGACTTAAAATAGACTGTGGCGGGCAACATTTTGGACCATTTGGTTCCCGCAAAAACTCAGCATCTCAGCATTTCCCTCCTCAATAAGTCTGTTGCTGCAAGCAGTCGTCCATCGACGTTTCTTTTAAACGATGAGGGCCGTTCAAAAACGCGCAAAATCTCACAAAGCAAAGAAAAAAAGCATCGCTTAAGAAGTGAAAGCTTGGCATTGGAGAATTGTTGGGATATGACGATGGGCCGCTAGCCCCATTGTCTGTTGGTAGCTCTGCCTGTGCACATCGGCTTCTGTTTTGTTCGGCATACAGACGTTTTATGGCTTTTGTGTTCAATGATATACTGTATCTCAGCTCGCCTGGGCCTGCGAAGGGGAAACTGTGTCTGAGAAGCGAAGGAGCAGGCAGATTAGTGTGAGGTCAACAGCTCAGCAGTCTGCTGCTGAGAAGTGATCTCATCTGAGTATAGGCACAGTGTGCCAGCTCTTACTGTAGTGCTGACCTCAGGAAGGTAGTTAACTACACATTAATGGCTGAAAATAAAAAAATAAATAAAAACGGGATTGATCCTCAGAGTGCAGATTATCTTCACACTAGATAGTGAGCTTTGTTTGCCGTCTGGACTTGCTAACCTTTACTATAAGCTTGTAAATAACTGTAATGTCATGTCGTGGATCTTTACAGATCTCCAGGCTTAAAGTCCATTGCATGTCAACTGACCCGCACCCCAATCCAGATTTATACCTGCAAGTTTATTGGGCGTAGATGTTGCGCTTCACAGTTGAGCAAGCTGAAGGATGACAAATGCACAGCTGTATCAATCGGCTCCCTGTTTTCCTTGTCATTTCTGCAGCTACGGAAAAGCCGCGTTTTGTCTGGAAGAGCTGATGATGACCAACCCTCACAATCACTTGTACTGTGAGCAGTACGCTGAGGTAGGTGCCCGTCCTGGATGTCCGTCATCGAGCATGGGGGCAAACTGTGGAATATATGTTCGCCGGCGCCTCTCCGTAAAACGGAGAGACACCGACACATACTTACCGTCACTGGGAATACAGGCCCATGAAAGGAGATGTGTTTACACTGGGTTGTCATGTGTTGCTTATTCAGATGTCATGCCCTCATTGCTTGCGCTGCCCTCGAGCACAGCTTATTGGCCGTGTTTAATGCCTCCTCCACACAGGTGAAGTACACTCAGGGGGGGCTGGAAAACCTGGAGCTGTCCAGGAAGTATTTTGCGCAGGCGCTGAGGCTGAACAACCGAAACATGAGGGCATTGTTTGGTCTGTACATGGTGAGTACTGCTTTGCATGAAGAGAAAGTGGGAGAGAAAGAAAAAACAAAAACAGACTTTTTTTGTAACCCTGTGGTTTGTCATGGTTGGTGTGTGCGTGCGTGCGTGCGTGCATGCATGCAGAGTGTGTGTGTGTGTGTGTGTGTGCGTGTGTGTGTGGCGAAGAAGCGGCTCTCAGACGGGTCATCTCACTGCTGACTCAGATGGTGAACTCCAACATTGGAAAAGTCTGCCTCTCTAGAGCTCTTTATTTTAGTAATAACACCCCTTTGGCTTGACTTTTTTTATGTTTATGACTTAAATAAATAAAGTAGTCGCGGAGTAAAAAAAAAAAGAAGAAAAGCGCAGGACAGGGAGTGAGCGAGAGCAGTACGACTGCTGCAAGCATTTTCGTCACTGGCAAATTATCCAACCAGGTGCCAGTTTGATTGTAGTCTTGGCCCAACGGCCCTTTAATCTACATATTTGTTTAAACAGGATGTTGTCTGCTGGTGCCAATGCATCATATGTAAGTGAGACTCGACATAAAAACACAAACGAAGCGGAGCGGGGGGAATAAAAGGTGGAGGGGGGGGGGGGGAGCAGGTCCAACACAGAGGGGCCCAGTGTTTTCCCTCTGTGCAGCGCTGGGATTCTTCAGGTAGTCCAAACACCTCACAGCAGCTCATTGCCTCTGAAAGCACTCAGGAGGTGTAGGCGGAGTACAGGAGGCGCAGGGCGAGGGTCGAAAACCAAGACCTTCGCTTCTGTTAACGCTCACGTTCGTCTTGAGACAGAGCAGACCTTTACCGTTTCCTGACAAGTCATCCGCCGACACCCGGGGGCATTTCAGGCGGGAGTTGACTCTTTATCGGTCGCGGGTCTGTCTTGAGGGTGTGTTTTGCAGATTGTCAGCAAGTCTCGGTGGTCCGGGTCTTGACAGGTGCAAGAAGTTCAGTGAAAGGACAGGAAACTTTCACCACCACCTCGCACCATCTAAGTCAGTTGGACAGAAGACCCGGTAGCACTAACCACAGTCGGGTTGTGGGTTAGTTACTCACAACACTTGCATGGGGATTCCCCCTCCCCCGCCCTTAAAACAGTGCACGCAGTTATTCGGGGATAGCCTGTCTGTGTTGACAAAATCTAAATTAAGGTTGCTCTTGAGTCAAGAATAGAGAAAATGCTTATAAAAAAATCCAGAAGCCAAACCATTTGATAGAAAAAAGGTTGATTGGTGTGTAGTTAAGGTTTCAGCACGCTGGTCGGGAGGGCTTTGAAGTGCATGCAGGGTAAGCCCTCTGGGGTTTGCTGTGTGGAGATGATGGCAGGAACATGGGAAAGACATGGGATTTGTGGTCGGGGCAGGCAGAGACCGTGATCCGCACAGCGCTCCTCTCAATGTGCGCCACATACAAGGTCTTTTCATCGCAGTGAATCGACGATGTTGGAGGAAATTAGGCCCTGTTAAGTGACAATTTAGGCATGAAGCATTAAAACACTCACTTTTTCCTCCCCGTGAATGATTTCTCCCGTGTCATCAGGCCAAGGTCTGTTTTTTCTCTCCATTCTGCCACAATGACTAGTGGAGTGGTAGATGGTAAGAGCGGTTGCACATTCATCTCAATTATGCTTTTTTTTTATTGCTGTTTCAACAAGTTTTGATAGAACACTCCTTCCCCTGTTCTGTCCTTTACTACTTCTTCCCGTTTTCTTGTTTGTTTTTTCCTCTAGTCTGCAAGTCACATTGCTGCCAGTCCAAAAGTTAGTGCCAAGGTGAAGAAGGACAATATGAAGTACTCTTCCTGGGCTGCCACGCAAATAAATAGAGCCTATAAGGTGAGTTGCGTAACAATTGTCATTAGGCGGCTTCTCCGTCTTCTCTGTATATGTTGTTCTTATGCTCATTACTCTCGTCTCGTCTGTCTCTTCTCCTGAAAAACATCGACGTTTTCCCCACACGCCCCTTCATTCCGCCAGACACAACCACTTATCATATTTCTCTTCTGTTGTGTTTTCCTTTTTTCTTTTGGTTGGCTTATTTGCACACAACATCCAGACATCCAGAAATCCCCCTCATTTGCATAGTATGTGAAAAATAATTTGCAACCACCAAAAGGGACCCCAGAATGCGGCGCGATCCTGAAGGATGGCTTTCGAACTCGCGTGTTGTAATAACAACCCCCCGAGTGTCTTTCAGTGTGTCTGGGTACATTTACGGTTAATGTGTTGATTTAAGGCCACAACGTCTGCAAAGACTTTATTCCACACCCCGGCCTCGCAGATGAGCTCCTCGCCGAGCCACAGGCTGCTCCTCCGAGGACCACAATCGCACTAAACTGTAGCAGAGCGTTTAGATCACTGGTTCTCAACGTGAGGTTCAGTGACCCTGAAAGTGCCTTTGACCTGAATCTCGGCGGCTCCCAGCATATTCACAAGCCTGATTTATAGATTTCAATATGGTTTCTTAACAAAGTATACATTTAATATGAAATCACCATGAACATTTTTGATTGGAGTCTCCGAAATTACATCTGATCTCCACTAAAATGGTTTATGCTGTTGTCGTAGCAACGCAAGTAGAAAAGCATATACAATAAAAAAGTTAAAGTAAATCTCACTTGCCATGTGTGTTGCTTATTTGGGCAACGCCGGTTAAGCGTGTAATAAGCGGTTCCTTGCTCAGCGTGTGTGGGTCCTGTTGAGCGGCTCCCCGCTGAGCCTCTAAAGGCCTCGTCTCACCGCACGCCGCCGTCCTGTGTTTCAGACGCACCTCAGGCGTCGAGCACTCGGACAAGAATGACAGCTCTATTGAGGGAAGGAAAAAAACATGGCTGTTGTAGAGATGTCATAGAAGAAGCTCTGACTCGTTCCCTCAGGTTTGACTTGAAGTGGAATGTCACGGCGGAGGAGGTGCAGCTTGTTTTGTTTAGGTTCACACTTCATATGTTTGCAGATACAGATCTCCTTGATGAATGAATGGCAACATGTAGAGGTGGTTTGGTCAACAAGATTAGTCAACTGGCCCCGATTGATGTCCGGTCCACACGGCTCCATCGGCTTTGATCATTGTGCTTACTGACCTCAGCTCGCTGTCTTAGGAAGTCTTTGATCACAGCAGGGGACGTGACGAACACCTCAAACTGCTAACTTAAATACAAATATTTTTCATCATAAATCAGACGGACAGAGTGTGAAAAGGGAAAATCATATTTGGAGAGCGATCGGCAGCATCCAGTGTAACATGAGAAGGGTTGACGGCGTCGGGCTTTGACAGAGCAGCCAGAAGTCCTGAAACTGTCGGTAAATCAACCTTCTTTTCTCTCGACATACGACACCAATTACACAACGTTCTATATTTATCATTCAAACTGCGTTTTGAATCCGTTGTTGGTCGTTTCTGTGTACGAGCACATCGCGTAGGTTTGGAAAATATATACAGTATATAAATATTATAAAATATACAGTATATAAATATTATAAAATATACAGTATATAAATATTATAAAATATACAGTATATAAATAATATTCCTTCAAACCTCAAACGTCAAAGCTCTTCCATGACTGTGTGTGTGTGTGTGTGTGTGTGTGAGATTATTTGTACCAAAGCTTGATGGGCATAGATTGTAGTTGTAAATAAACATTTTGCAATGATTTTATAGAAACATATTTATCCTTCATACCTCTAAATAAATTAACGAGACCGAAGTTACTCCGAATCTCGGATCTTCCACCTTTTTTTTTTTTAAATCAGGAAGCTGATGCTCGCATCACTTTGACACACGGCTGTAGTGACCGAGAGGAGAGCGCTTTCAGTTGAGTCGCTTTGACGATGGACTGAAGTCCTTCAGCTACACTTAAGGCCAGTGGACAAAGCTCAAGTGTTAACACGTTTTGACTGTATGCGCCGTTCAACCCCCTGCTGAGCATAATGACACACCTCAGTCAGTCCCACCTCTTGTCCTCCAGGGGAAATGACGTGCGCCTCATCCCGCCCCTCTGCGTCTGCCCTGGTCTACAACCTCCTGTATTTATTTAAGTTGCCTGGTGATGGTAAGGTTACACTGGCATTTCAACAGCATGTGTACGCAAACCTGGCACCGTGCACATGCTTCTTTTTTTTTGGGGGGGGGGTTGCCGTGTGAGACGAGTGAAATGACGAGGTGTGAGGTTGCCTCCCCACCTCCCAGTTAAATTACTTCTGAGATCTTTTTAAAAGGGAGCGGCAGTGTGGGCCTCCGTCAGACAGCTGCAGGCTTGCTTGTGCTTGCTGATTGATGAGCCCCCCCCCTTCTTCTTCTTCTTTTTAAGCGTTGCTCGTGTCAGTCGTCCACTTTTATTAGGCCTCGGTACCTGGTGATTGTCATACCTCAGCGTGAGAAAAAGGTGGGCAGGTGAGTGCAAGTGGGAGCAGACGTCAGCGAGAGGTCACAACTGACTGGGGGCCCCCATTTTAAAACGAAATGTAATGACCTCGGTGGGGTCGGTCAAACATGTAAAAGACCTGGAGATGTGTGGGTTGTAGACGCGGGGGGCTTCAAAGCAGCGCTACATGGCCGGCCCTCCTGCCCAGAATCTCCTCACAGATTCTCTGATTAGCTCCTCTGTCACGGACCACAGGCTCCCACTGCGTCATGACTCTATTATGGGATGCTCTAAATAGACGTGGGGCTGTCAGGTCTGCTCCTACTGCTGTAGAGCAGGGCAGGAGTTAATGTGGTGGTCTCACCTCAGGCTGCGGAGATAATTGACTACCGGGCCCGGGGTAATGGCGCATTAGGCAGCAAGGCAATGAAATGCACTGATCATTATAGCTACCCCACCGCACACACACCCTAAATCTAGAAGAATGAGTCACACTTGGAAATTGCGCAGCCAATTGCACACCTTGGCCAACTGCTCTGTCTGACTGAGATGGAGTTTGGCAAAGGAGGACGAGGGGGAAAAAAACAACAACCGTTAGCCATGGAAATGCAGTACAGGCTTGGGTTTCGGCTGCAGTTGGTTCCTATTTGTTTGCAGAGGCCCGAGCATGGCCGAAGGTTGAATTAATAAATGCCTTGCGGCGTTGCTTTAACGTTGAACGTAAGGAGCTCATCTCTCACCTTGGAGGACATGCAGGGATGCGCTCGCTTGCCCAGTGGCAGCACTGAAACCGTATCCCCTGCCTGCCTTTGGCTGGGTAATGGTGTTTTCATAATGATTTAATTGAAAGGACACCCGCAATGCTGTCCCCCCCCCCCCCCGCCCTGCTTGTCCTTTGCTGTCTTTAGATGTGTTGTCGTAGTTGCTGACACATCTGCGATGCTTCTACACGGCAGCCGCAGCTTAAAATAAATAAATAATGAAATTCTCTTTTATATGATTGATGTGCTGCAAATGCACACATGTTTTGGGAAGTATTGGCAGCATTACTGCTTTTAGATGTTTATAAAGTGTATAACCATTATTTTCCTTATTCTCTGCTCTTGAGGGAAATGTTTCACATTTGATAAAGACATTCATGTCCCCCCCTCAGGATGAATTGTAATGACTTTGATGATCCACTGACTTTTCATCTGGCGCCATCATCAGGATAACCTTTCCTTTGGTTTATGACCAAATACCTGCTAAACTAATGGCATTCCCCTCAGCCACAACTGTACTGTCATTAGTGCTGATTGGCAAAATGTTAAGGTGGTGACCATGGTAAATGTTGCTGAATATTAGCATGTTAGCACACCGATGTTAGCATTTCGCTCTAAGAACTGTGTGTACACTTCTAGTGTCGTACTTTCACTGTAAATAATGCTGTGTAGCATCCGTGTAGCTCAAAAAGTGTGTTTTTAACATTATAGTAACTATGATGGAAGGTGAGGGACAAGTAAAACTGTGAAAACTTGAATCTGACTGAAATGCGTACCACATCGATTTAAAAAAAAAATGTGTTTACTGTAAAATGTATTTGCGACTTATTTTTAGAAGAATCTCGTACAGATTTATGTCAAATCTATTAATGTGGGTGAAATGAGGGCAATCAGACCGACTTATTATTATTATTATTATTATTATTATTATAACCCTCGTCGCCTGCCTTGCGGTTAAGGAAGTTGTCCCTCTCTTTGGTATTCTTTTTGAGGGGACGCCTCGCCTGTTGCAAAGTCTAATTGGGAAGAAGTGTGTGCCTTTACTTGCGCGCATGAGTAGTCCTGGATGTGCTTGTGGATTATCATTTGCGGCACAAAACCCCGTGGACATAGTTCATAAATTAGAGTGCTACGTACTCCCGTACTAGAGGCCATGGAAGTGGACTAATCATGTGGGCATCCTGTTTCGGGGCACACACACACCCACACCCACAATCTAAAATGGCACTTATGCAACAGTTGAGGAAAAACCAGACGATTAGTGGCATTACATGACTTTGCACGGCCTGTTTACCAACGGCATCTAAAGACCCCCGTCCCCTCTGAGCATTTTTCTTTTCTGCTTTCTGGCTTTGCGAACTCCTTGAAGCGCGGTGTAAGGTGGATGAGGTTATCACGGCCTCTCTGATGCTGTGTTTAAGTGCATTTGGCAGAGAGACCTAATGAGCGGATGTTCTCTTCTCTCCCCTCTCTCTGTCTCTGTGTGTGTGTGTGTGTGTGTGTGTGTGTGTGTGTGTGTGTGTGTGTGTGTCCGTCCCTCTTGCCTTTCACCTTCCTTCTCTGACGTGCAGCTGGCCGGTCGTGGGACCAAGGAGAGCAAATGCTCCATGAAGGCAGTAGAGGAGATGCTGGAGTCCATGCAGATCACCATGTCCTAGATGGCCTCGCCTATCGCCGCCCCCACCCTCCTGTTAACACACAGCCACTCGGAGAGACATGGCAGCTCAAATAGCCTTACAATGTGACCAGAACCGGATCTCTTCACTGATTTTTTTTATTTTATTTTTCCTTGTTTTTCCTTTCAAGTTTGTAATTGATTGAACGAGACACGGACAATGGAAGACATTTGTTTTCCCCACCCATCTGGAACCCACAACAGCAAATTCCAAATACTCCAATTTATTTTAGTTCTTCTTAGTTTTAAACCAGCTGTGTTTTTTCCCATGGATTATTTTGTCCATCCCATGCTGTTTTTTTTTTTTAGGATAATCTCTAACCCATGTCACTAATTAGCACATCCACATCGAGGCGATATCTGTGTGACCAGGAAAGATAAGATGTACAGTAAGAGCTATTTATAACGACAATGTGGAGACCCCACCTGTCTGCACTGACGTCCTTTACTGTTTCTGTGCTATCTGTAAATGAAACATCTTGATCTAATATTTTTGTTTTGTTTAATCTATCAAAATGTCTTAATAAAAGTAGAACTGATTACCAATAACATTTTTCTCATGGGTGTTTGTAGCAGCAGAGTTTGTCGTCTTTTTTTTTGTTTTAGTTTTTTGGTCACGTTGCACCCAGCAGTGACACTTATTGTCCCATCTGAAGCTGCTATAATTATCCTGGAGAAGGATGAGAGACATTTGTCGTTGTGAAGGCAGATGTGGTAACAACAGGGGCATCTCTCCCAGTGACTCCAGCTGCAAAATCCTGCCTTTCAATTACCTCGGACAGCAGCTTAAGCAACTTCAGCGCGCCGAAGAACACCTCTGTCATTTCAGTTTAGGGAGCCTCCGAGAACCCTGCCAGTAATTTACGCGCCACAAGTTGGAAAGGCAAAAAAAACAAAAAAACATTGCATTCGTGAATCTGAACTCTCATGACAGGTGGCGAGGAAAGACATTTTAGTGATGTGAGACGGCAGCGCCGCTTTCCGGCTCTTCACTCAATTCGCTCGACGAACGATCGCCTGAAGTTGATGGAACTGGACGGTTCCGTCCATTTCTTTTGTTAAGTCGTGGCAATTGTCTCATAATTTCACTCTCGGGCTGGTGGAACACTTGAGTGTTAAGTTTATGCTCTCTTTTTTTTATTATTATTTTTGGACGATGTTTAAATTAAGAGAAGTCACCAGCTCAAAGCCCAGAGTACGGAAAGCTCAAGTTTTTAATTCTCTCTGGCCTTGGTCAGTGGACGAGTGCGTCTGCGTTTGATTTGCTTCACCAATCTGGCGGAACCAATGAAGGCCGGGGGACGTTTGAGCATAAACTGATTTGAGTTATTTTTACAGGGGAAAGGGGCTGAGGCTAACCGGAGCTCCGTTTGAAGAGTTACAGGGTGAAAGCTGTTTTGATTTGAAGCAACTTTTTTGTGTATGCAAATAATGCTGTATAGGTCCATTTATGAACTTGTAGAAGGGAGGGGGAATAAAGGCTCTCAATCAGTTTGACAGGGCGCCATGAGACGTTGGTATGCAGTGCCAACCATACTGAGGCAATAGTGCCATCTGTAGCCCGGATGAAGAACTCAGGACTTGAGTGACGGTGCACACCTGGAAGTAGACAACCACCGTCATGCATTAAACCTCAGGCTGTTCTGTTATTTCTAGCCTGTCTGCAACTCTGATTTGCTGAGAAAGAAAAGAAAAAAACCTGTGTTACGCATCATTTATCATTCATGAATTCTGATAAATCTTTTCCTCACGCCCAGATGTGCGATCCAAAACATACCCTTGTAGAGTCGAGGAGAACGGCGCGTTGGCCCCGCCGAGCCTCGTGGGCTCTTCTCCCCTCACTACTCCGGCCTTCGTCCTAGTAGCTCAGATCTTACGGACATCTCGTTGGGGGCCCATACCTGGACAGCCGAGCCAGGACCGAAAGACGGAGGAGAGGTGATGAGCGAACCCTCTAACCCCACTAAACTGCTGGGCTCTGTTTAGTGTGTGTGTGTGTAGGGGATTCGCCGTTAGTGCTGCCCGTAATCCTGGATTCCGTCTGAGATTAGCCGCCAGAGAGCTTGTCCTCTGCGACCAGGTTAGCTGAGCAGGATGAGCTATGGGATGATGAGCTTATGCCGGGGATAGGGCAGAACCTGATCGGCCTGTTCATCAAAAGCAGCGCAGCGCAGTACAGTGGCACTGGCATGGCTGTGGTGTTAATTAAAGCAGAGGGAGCAGGTCTTTGGGAAATCCAAGTGGAGGTGGAAGAGGAGAGGGTTGGGGGGGGAATGGGTAAACTGCGAAGGAACAAGCAATTTGAGGGCTGCAGGATGGAGGGAGGGGGCAGATCTGCTCCATGACGCGCAGGACCGGAGCAAGGGGAAAGTTTCCCAAGGTGAGGGAGTGGAAAGGGAGAGCAGGGCTCCAGCTAGAGCTCATCCGTCTCTGTCTGTTTTAGGGGGAGCGGCTGGGCGTGCTCGAGATGGATGAGGCTTGCAGCGCTAAATCCTGCCCTGTCCGGGGCCTGGTGATGAAATAGTGTTTTGGCTACGAGCACACTCCCTCTCTTTTTTTCTTTTTTCCTTTCTGGGAATGGAGATGCAGGGTTGGCCCAGCGAGGATGGATCAGTCAAATGACACCTGACATTAGTAGAGGAGATAACTACCGCAGTCGCCGCGCCGCTTGGCCGCTTGACACATTTGCAATAGTCGGCAACGCTTGACGTGCTTCCCAACGTTTGATCTGTTCCTATTAGCGTTGAGTATTAACACGCATGCATCATAATTAATTCACATTTAGTCATTCTGGCATATTTGCGTAGATTTGCTTGGTCACGTCAAATTAAGTCTGTTTGACGAATGCATCCTTGTCCAAATGATCTTTCCACAAAATATATTTCATCATGCAAATCATTTTTTTGGGGGGGGAGTTGCTGAGAGTTGACCAAGAGAGCATTTCAACTGCTTCACTACATATTGATAAGGAGGTGGGATGTTTGTGTGTGTGTGAAGGGGAGACTCCTATTTCTTAATGAATGCAATCATTGCATATGAAGCAGTAAGGTCATCTGATGATCATTGCACAATATCTCCTTGTAGATTCTGTATTATTTGTCCCCAATACAATCGCACCAGCAATGCAAACTTAATTGTATTCTTTTCTCCAAGGGCATCGGCGCTGGGAAAATGATTTCCTCTCGAGGCAAGAGACCATCCCCGAGGTGTGTGTGTGTGTGTGTGTGTCTTTGAGGGAGAGTGTGGTTACGAAAGTGTGATTATGAATGTGCAGACAATGTGCAGGCATGCCTGTGTCAGCTTGAGTTTGTGCGTGCATGTGGGTGAGACTGTGTGGTAATTTCAACAGTATGAAGAGCTTTTGCCCGTGGAATTAAAACTATTGGCTGCAGGCGATGCTTGTACTCCCAAACCTCTTGACCGGGAGGCTCCAGACTGCTGCGATCTTCTTCCAGAGGATATTCTGTGGCCTCCACGGGCCGTTCTGGTTGTTGCACTGGCTTCTCCGCTTCGGGTTCTCTGGCAGCAGCCTCGGCCGTGCACGTCGAGGCTGTATCCTGTCTGCAGACTCTGTCACAGGCGTAAGGGCATGTGTCAAATCAGAGAGAGGGCAAGTCGCTGGCTTAAATAGACGGTTGTTCTTTCCAGCCCAGGCTTCCCAAACCGCAAACCCCCTTCTCGGGGCATCTTCTCAGCCAGAATGCACCGGCCTACCCCACACAAGGCATGGGGGCTTAATTACAAAAAGGAGGGAAAACCAGAATTGGCTACTGATTGAGCTTCCTGGGTGAATGTTAATGGAAACCGCAGAGGGGTATTTTATACCCTGTGAGGGATGCAACGGAGCCTGGGAGTATGTCAAGGGAAGGGGGGTTGTACAGACAAAGCTTTACATGGGTTGATGAATGCATACAAGCTGTAACATGTTCTTTTTATTCCATAGACATTGTGAGACATCTCATCTGTGTACACCGACATGATACCATCCAAGAATGGTAAACACTATTTTTGCATCGGCGCTGGAGTCAAAAGGAGTTCCAAGGCACGGTGCCAGACCTCATTCCAACGGGGAACAATGGGACACGTATTCCCCCACGTTGTAGCTTTGATGCCGTGTGAACACTTCCTCCTCTCGATTTAAATGACACGCATACCATACTGTCAGTGGGAGAACATGACTCGGTACATTCACTCAGGGATACAGTTTAGAGGGACTTTTACTCCACGGTTTTCATTTCATGCTCATGCATATGTCTGCTTCACTATTTCTGAATTTTACTTTTTAACCTACTAGGTACGTGACAGCTGTAGTAGCCTAGCTCGTGACTTTTTAGATGGTATAAAGCTCGGGCCAGCAACGGGTTAGCTTAATGGCGTAAAGGCTGGGAATAAGGACAAACAGCTAGCCTGGTTCTGTCCAGTAACACTGCAACTACACTTCAGTTTTTGTGCAGACTTAACACACAGCATGTATGTTGTCAATTAGTGGTATTTAGGCAGCTAGGCTAACCCGCTGCTAGCTGCTGTTCCATAGTTAGCGTACCTGAGAGAGTGGTATCAATCTTCTCAGCTAGAAAGCAAATAAGCGTATGTCCCTAAATGTTGAACTATTTCTATTTTTCATTGTGTTAGGCTTCTCATTTATGTATCCAAATACTTCTCCCACCACTGCATGCTGTTGGCTCCTTACTTTGCATCGCTCTACCTGTTATAGTATGAAAAGCTATAGTATATTGCGCAGTTCCAAAGCATTGTGCTCTTAACTCCAACAGCACATTTTCCTTTTTTTTCTTCTAATCTCTGGCAATATTGTTATTAATTATGTCCATATGTGCTCATAAGAGCTGCGGTCGTGTTGGCCGGTTCCTGTATCCTCATGATAGCCGCTTGGTCACTGTTAATTTCCCCAACTATGATAACTGGCAAACATGGTGGGGTTAAAAAAATTATTAAAAAAGGAAACGCACAAAGATCCTGGTGTCGTTTGATATGTGTAAATGATGGCATCAGTGAGCGGTTTCCAGCCTACATCTGCAGGACATACAGTACTTCCATGCAATGTGGTCTGCTAACTCGCTTTGACTGTATTTGTTTCCCCACTGTTCACTTGACGTCTCATTTCGCAGCGTGGCGGGGTTACCGTATTACATCCTTTCTCACATACATCCAGTCAAAATTCATCATTCTCTTCCCCTGTGACGTGATCTCTCGGCTAATGGACACGAAAACATACAGTATACACCCTCTCGTCGGAGATGAGTGGGGTGGGGGCCATAGATTGCGAAGAACTCTACCGTGTTATTGCCACGTACGATTTTGTGTGTGGTCACGTACACACACATACACCATTGGATACTTGTGTCACACACACACACACACACACACACACTCTCAGTGTAAACTTGGCAGGCTAGCGATGCTACCATCTGCTTGTGGGGAGAGGAATATGGCAGGCTAACGACCACAAACAGCCAAGGTAATAGTGATGGTTCCACTCAGTCTCTATCTCCCAGACAGCGTAGACTCCTCATTCCACAGCGCTTGGACCTCGTACAGCATGGGCCCGCGGCACAGCGACAAAGTGCTTCTCCAGTTTGCTGGCAGCCGCTGTAACATTTCTCAGACATCTACGTAGTTTTGTGTAAACCAAACAGAATTTCTTATTCATACAGTTCCTACCCATGTAAATCTCAGAGCCAGTTTCCGCCACCACTTCCAGGTAGGGATTTATTAATAAATGCTAATTGGGGGGAGAGTAAGGAACATAAACACGGGGAGAGAGAGAGAGAGAGAGCTTGAAACAGTGATGAATAGCCAAAAAGATTCATAGAAAAACTGAAAAATAAAATAAGTTTATGAGTTGGGTCCTTAACAAATGAATTGTTGGAATCAATGCCAGAGTATAAAAAGCATAGGCCTCCAAATCCATTACCTATGTGGCATCATTTTAATGGACATTCTGTTCATCTGGACTGTGGACAGCCAAAACTCTCGATTATGTATTTCTCTATTTCGGGAACACTGAAACATCCAGATATTCATGGTCCACTAATAATACTTGTTAAAACCTGGTTTTGAGTGATCACATTAAAGGCGTCTCAGGCGTCGGTCCAACATCGCGTTTCTTCAATCTACCAGTAGTTTTAAATTCGCACATATAAGTCGTAATACAAAAACATTTCCTATGTTGAATGATGCAGTTGATCATCTGCAATTGTGGTTGGCCCCCGTGACCTCCCCCGCCCCATTATTAGTGTTGGCTAAAGTTTCCGGGTTTTTCATCGTTCTCCCAGAGAGCCAAACCATAGAATCTAATTTCACCACATACTCCTCTCGGGTCAAAGTGGGAATCTTTCACACGAAAACACATTATGTTGAGGCGTTGCATGGAGGATCCCCACAGTCAGTCTTGTTGCAGCTATCCGTAAACACATTCGACATCGCAGATTAAGTTGCAAAAAAGCATTACGCATTACAATCAATACATGGCAGTGATCCGCTTTGTCCATTCTTAATTATTCATCAGAAGCAGCACAGAGGGGGAATAATTGTGTAGGCAGACAACAAACACACTTTACATGTGGAGGATGCTGACACAGGCCATTTAAAAGACTATAATCAATATCTTAACGGTAACAATGTGTCAAATAACCAGGTGAAAACAATGTGATCACACTCGTGATGATGAATCCACGGAGAATTATCACCTGTATCGGACACGTTTCTCTGCTTTAAGGACTACGTTGTTGTTTAGCTGTCAAGCCTGCAACTTTCCCGTTATGGCTCACTCTCACCGCTCTCATAACCCTGTGCAGCTGTTTTCCCTCAAATGAATACTAATAATAAAGAAAAAGAGAAGTTGAGAGAAGAGTTCAAACCACCTGTGCTCACCTGATCGATCGCTGCTTGAAGCAGGTGCAGGTATCGTATTGTCTGTTTCGGAAAGTTCAAAGAATTGACGGCGCTAGTCCTCAATTTTGACAGATTTTTGCTGAGAATAGTACTTCTATTTGATTTCAAATGCAGGACTTTAACTTTTTACATCGTTGTATTGGTACTTCTTTTGAAGTAATGGATCTGAGTACTTCTTCCACTACTGATCGACAGTAAACAGATTTGAGGCAGTCTTTTCAAGTAATATCATCATGCAGGCTTTAGGTAGAATTACTTAAATGACACCCATCTGGATATTGTAGCAGTGTATCAGCACATCCAAAGGAGCACCAGCGGCGAACAGAAAGAGGAGATCAGGTTCTCTTTTAAGCTATCAAATTCTGCAAGTCTAATAAAGTTTACCTTCTCATTGGCGACCGAGACACTTAAGTCCAGCTCAATAATCTCAATTGCCGCTGCCTGCTCACATTAAGGCCACTGTATCGTACAGCAACGTAACACTTGTAAAGATCTGTACAAGTAATGTATATCACATGCTGAACGAAGCATACTCGTCAGAAGGGTATAGGTTACCTTCGCGGTGACTGTTTGTCAATAATTGCACTGTTTATACCTCTGGAAAGTTTCTGCAAGATTTTTCTACCCCTTCGGAAAATAATCACTGATGCAAATTTGTTTTGTTGTGGAGGCTATGATTCAGTCCAAGATCGAGACTGGTCCGGTTTCCTCGCAGCCCAAATTGGGCTATTTTTCCTCCTAGAGGTCTCAATGATGGGATTAAAAAACCAAAACTATTAAGTTCCTCGACTGAGAGCATTTCTGTTTTGCCCTTGTGCGTCAACACTCTTATGGTTCTTATTTTCTTCTGATACATTGTTGGAGCGTTATCAAGCCCCTTGAAGGTCTGCGTGTCCACCTGAATGCTTGAACCAGAAAAAAAAGTTTTTTCCTCCTCTGAATTATAATCAGTACAGATGGTAGCATCGGCTTGGTTTGTGGTTTATGTTCATTTGGAAAGCGGAGTTTGACATGTTGCCAGAGCTTTTTGTAAGAGGGAATCGGTTGAGCTTCATTGGTGCAGGGGGAAAGAGTGAGAGCAGGGTTGATTTAAGCTTTCTTAACTGTATATCCAAAGGGGGTTTTAATCTGCAGGTCTAGTCCTTGGAGATTAATGAGACAGGCTACGTCCTACAGACACACAGACAACTATTATTCAAACTGACAGATCAAGGGATGGCTCTTTAGATGCATTTCATCTGAATAAATAACTCTCCTTGGTGATGCACAGCATCTCATTACTTATCCCCCCCCCTCCCCCGCAGTCCAATTCAGAGCTATAAGGGGTTAAATATTACCAAGTCTTCCTCTGGGGTTGGATCGACCGTTTCTTGTCTGTTAACAGAGAAATAAAGTAAGCAAATGGTCCATCGTCAAGAGGCAGAGAAGCAGTGATTTGTTCGTAGCCGCCCAGGCCAGCCTGCACCAAATCATCCAGAACACATGCCCTGATCCAGCTCGCTGGCATCTCAGCCCAGCCTCCTGTCTCCTTGCTGGCTGTCTCTGGATTCTGGGAATCAGGGATGCTGTCACTCATCATCAGCCAGTCAAGTGGTAAGCCAGAGCTTTATATGGATGCCGAAGTGGAGGGGGCAAGAATGACAACAAGCCAAGCTGCTGGTAGTGTTATTTTTAGTGCAAGCCAAAAGTGCAGGGTAGTGGTAGCAGTTGCAGTGTTGAGTAATGGTATATACCACTACTGACTGATTCTTCGCAGCCATTTCTTGTAAATTGGAATGCTTTGCTAAACCCTACATGTACATATAAGTTATTCAGATGAATCCATACTGCATTCCTTTGGATGGTGAAGTATTACACGTAAAAGTAGTAATCCTGGTTAAACATCTCCATATTCTATAGTTCTGCTGAGAAGCTCATGTTCTGGGTAACATCACGAATAAAGTCTGTTCGAAACAGAGCCAGTGGGCTGGAAGTGACGCATTTCACACCATATTTGAATTTTCACACATTGGAATCAAGCATAAGCCCAGCAGTGTTGCTTGCTGGCACATTTTCCAAGTTCTGCAGTTGGTGATTCAAAGAGAAAGCACATTTCCTCACAAACGACTCCTTCATTCTGGGCAAACTTGGCCCACTTCTGACTGACATGATGCATAAATGTGTTATGTAAACTGTGTTTATTAGCTTAATAAATAACACTACAATGGATGGATTTGAAGTTTTCAAATACATTAACTTCTGTAAGAAGACATTTTCATGTATTTATTTCCCACTAAACATTAAAATGTTGATCACAGGTCAGGTCAGGTTATACAATCAGGACATAGCAGCTTTTTGAACGTTCACTATTTAATTTGAATGTGTTTGCATATTAAACAATGGACTGTGGAGGGTTAATGGATGTGCAAATAACAAACAAACAAGAAGATCAAGTCTTTATTTCGCAGCTAAAGAGCACACGATAATGTTTCTTTTGTTAAGCAATCCACCTCTCAACACTATTGGTGAATGCCAATCCACATTTTTTTTTTCGGGCCTTTGAATATGAATGTATGTAAACTCAAACAGACAATGTGCTGAAAGTTGCTCAGACCCATCCTTTGATCTCTGCCTTAGTTCATCCATGTGTGGGTATTTTTATTCGACCGCACACTCAACAAGGTTTGGAATAATAAAATATGTATTTACTGTTTGCAAAGATGATATACTATTGGGGATTTATTTTTTCTGGAAACGTGTGTATGTTTGAAACTATTATGCGGCAGTATAGGCATGTTTGATCTGCATGAGAAGGTCTGAGATTCACTTCCTGACCACACAGAGGCCTCAATTCAACGGCTTCAATAAATCTCATGGCTCAATACAGGAAGTGTCGAAGCGCTGTCTGAGGCTCCGAAGTGATTTTACTGCTGCTCTGTTGACATGCGCTCCACTAACACTTTGAATCAGCACCAGTCCAAACCGGAGGATATTGTATTCATAGGTTCTCAGAAAAACATTATATATTTCTGAGACTCAACACATGTCATGATTTTTGACCATATGAGCTCGGTGTTCTGTCTGTATTTTTATTCCTTTTCAATGCATGACCCAGCTCAATTAACCTCATACACACCCTTGGATACAGACACTTTCTTTCAGTATTCTTTTTCTTTTTTAATTTAATTTTTTTAACAAAGGCTTGGCAGTCATGTCACTCATGCACAGAACACAGTGTGATCACGGTGGTCCTACAGACAGACGGTCCTCTCACTAATAACTGTAAAACCATACAAGCTGGATAAGCATAGACACAGTTGTGGTGTGAGTGTCGGTCCTTTTTGTAAGAATAACCAAAACCTGACCCTAAGGTGGCTGTGCGCTATTGGCTGGTATTGGTAGTGATGTCACATTGCAGACGTGAGGTCAGTTGACATAGACAAAGACCAGCTAATAGCAGACGGACATTTCAGTCAATCAGACAATGCTCTGCTATTTAACAGGTGGATGAAGAAAAGAAAAAAAGTTGTTGTGATGAAGTCATGTCATGTACTGTTCTGTAAGACGAGGGCTGTGGTCGAATAGTCCAAAATATTACCTCCTAACGTCTAACCCTAACCACTTTTCCTTGAATTCTGTGGAAAACGTCACATAGTCAAGGAAAGATGGGAAGGAGAATTAATGAGGAGTTATGAAAAGACAACCACGGTGTTTAGCGAATCCGACTCCACCTTCGTCGGACGTCGATCTGCAGTGTTGAAACTACAATGTTCCGAAGATGGACTACAAAAAAGATCATCTTAAATACTTTGTCCGTGTGTTCTTACAGTGTTGCGTCATGCAGACGACATGAAGTCCCCGGTTCAAAGTTTTACTTTATTAACGAGGTAGGAATAGAAATGAAAGAAGAATATAAAAGTGAAACCAAGGGAGTGTCACAGAGTACAAAGTTACTAAACTTGTTTCAAACATGCTGAATTAAATACGTTCTCCCACTAACAATGTCTCATATGGCTTTTTGTTGTTGTGGTTTATATGCAAATTATAATCTGATCATAAGAATATGCAGTCAACAGTTTATGAAACACCTTATTTACATGATCTGCGTTTGTTGGTCATGATCGTTTGTTCTCGTGAACGGCCGAATGATACGTCACTTTACATGTTGCACCGCAAGGAATTGTGGGGTGGCATTATCTTTCCCTTCATAAAGGCAGGTCCAGTGGTTCCTATGCTAAAGGAGCTAAGTAAGGAAGCATTGAAGCTCCTTTCCTTTGCATTTAGAGAATTCGACCAGCACTTATCATGGCGGCTACTTAGGTACTTCCGGGTCATTTCACTCAGTTAGGAACCTTCCTAACCAAAAAGGACTATTCGACCGCAGCCTAAAGCTTGATTTATGTTTGCCGCACCTTCCCATCCTTAGAACCATGGTGCTAGCATGACCACACATTTTTAGCAAGTGCTATCAACTGTTTTCTTCCACTTTTTGCCGAAAGTAATTGGGGCACTCTTGAGGGTACACATTGTCTTGTGTATTGTAGTGGCCCCCTGAGAATTCCCTAGAAATAAGGACCAACCTTTTTTAAGCGCCCCCCCACACCCCCCTACAAACTGAAAGCCCTCTATAACAATTAGTTAGCTGGTGAATAAATAGACTATAGAAGAGAGATATGCTAAAACAATTTGACCTGTTCCACTTGTCTGGAATCTGTGCAAATGTGCTTTGCGTCTTCATGTCAAACTTGACTCCTGGAGAGTGCTTGGCTCAACTGCAAAAGACTCCGACTTAACCAACACAGTCACTAGTGTTGGGTAGACGAGTCTGGCCTCGCAGAGCGGCAGGGGTCCTGTGGTAGGAAGTTGTGGTCTGTAGAAGGCAGGCTAGGGGCTTGGGAAGTGTGAAGTCCAATACACATGGTCTGCCGGCAGAGATGTCACATTCACATACCACATTCAGAGACCACAGAAGACACTGAATCTCACTGTCCAACTTCCTCCAACAGTCTCCTGACACAACCAGGAACTCACTTTTGTATACTATGCAAATGTTATTTCATCCACTCCTTTGTGCTTTAGCTCCGACTGTTTTGCATGGAGAGAAATGGAAATTACACCGACGCGTCGTATTACATCTCATCCAGCAGGATATGTGAGCATGAGTGTGTCATTCATTGAACAGACTTAAACAGTTTGATCCACGTACAGTCATGGCACAGAGCAGATGAATGCTGTTGATTTGAATGCTAGATCCCACTGTAGCTAATACTGAAAATGACTTGGCAGCTATTGAATATCAGGGGAAAAAATGTGTTTCATCATTGTTTGCAGTCTTGAATTTTTAGAACTTATAACCATCGACGTTGGCTGAACATTGGGGAAAAAGAGGCAAACATGTGGGATTCAGCTATTTCCAGTTGTAAATGCCAGTGGATTTTTTTTTTGATCTTGAATGAATTAATGAGGTGAAAAAGAAAACATACCGAAGAGAACAGCCAAAGGCTTGGCATTATGAGACTAAAAGTTACAGTAGCTGTATGTAGCAGAGAATAACCATTTCCAATAAAGTAAATCATTGAAAGTAATGCCATTTTAGACATTTGCTCCACTTTGAGTTTAATTTAGTGTACTCATGAAGAATAGACTATCTGAAAGTAGAATGATCCCTGACCTTGTTATACTACACACGAGGAAGGGCAAAGGTCAGCACAACAGAGACTCAGGAGTGACCATAAGAACTTTCCCCTTGAGGGAAGGTGAACTCGGAGCCAACAGGTGGATGTTGGGTTTGAAATGCTATGTGAGCAGCAGCATGGCAAAATGAAAGTAGCGTCCGTGTACATGCGTTCTCAGGAGGTTGGACTCCCGGCATCATCTTGCCAAGTTTGAACTCCCAAGGTCGCAAGTTTAAATTGATACGTTGTATATATTGAGACAGGCCTTATGAAAGTGGTCTCTCTAAGAGGTCTTTCCCCTCTTATGTTGCTTGTGTAACGTTCTGTCTCTGTGACCAGAACCATCTGACTTTCAAGACTATTTGGCATTTTAATCTTTTAGTGCTCTTTATTAGTTTATCTAATCCTTTGCTTTTATTTGATCAGTTTTGTTTTGAGTCCCCCCCCCCATTGTTTTATGTTATTCATTTTATTGTTGAGTGCATTTCCTGTTTTATTTTGTAGGTCCTTGATTATCCACACCTGCCCCTGATTTTGCCATCAGTCTACTGCCTTGTTTTCCCTGTCCTCCTGCTGGATTGTCTTGGTTCTACCCCATGTTCTCGTTGCGTTCCAGCAATTCACCAGTGGAAGTTCTGCGGTATGACCAGTTGCTTTTCAGTATTGAGCTAGTCGTTTGGAATCTTACCTCGTGTCTACAATTGACTCTCTGTTCACCCCAGAATCGTCACACCTTCCATGTGGGTCTGTACTTATTTTGGAGAGGCCCAGAAGTTATCACTTCAAACTTACCACATGTTTTTGCATTCAGTGGGGTTTTTACCTGTGGTTGCATGTACTTCCAACTCTAATGAAATCCCACAAACCCAAGGGCAACATAAAAAGCCAACTGCTAATTTGTTTACTTTCTACAGCCCTGTTCCCTTCGTGTGATCTCTGTGTTTGAGGAGCTTCTGGCACCTGCTGGGGGCTTTTCTTTGAGGTAACGGTTAGCCAGACTATTCTCATCACCCCTGTGGGTTACTTCAGCCACACTGGTGTGGACGGGGGGAAAGAACTCAAGTGATTCTGAATAATGTCTGGCCTGGGGAATCGGCAATATTTGTTGGAATAACGGCTGTGGGGAGCAGCGAGATGGTGCCATGTATCAAACCCTGATTGATCATAATTACGTCAGTCTTCCTGATTGTTCATTGTCATGTCATGATGAAAGTCCAACCATTCATGGACACACACGCCCTTCTAGAATAATTCAAAGTCGCTGAGTGAATAAGGCAGAGATGAAGTGAATGCGTTCCGCAGACAAATTAAATCAGTGGCGTTAGTTCAGGACGCAGTGTATAAAATGAAACACCCTGGGCCTTCGGGAGATGACTGATTCTCCTGGTGTCTGTTCCCCCTTTCCTGTTCTCCTCCCTTGCTCTGCCCTCTGCCTGTCCCTCAGGGAGAGGAGCAACATCTGAAGAAGATCAGAGCGCAAAGATGCAAACCTTGTCTTGCAGGGGCCCGACTGATGCAGCCACAGCACAGTGTAGAGGGTCATCATATGTGTGGGGTCTTGGCAGGATGACTCGTGCCGGGTTATATATTGGTCACAGCAGGGCTTCCTTTCTGAGTTAGCCACTCTTCTCAGAGGATCATCTTTCCAACCACCGTAGGGCTAAATTCCACATGTGCGTGTTAACTTGTGTTACTTTCACCTAAAGCAGCAGCAGGTGTTATCTGCTACTTAAAAAGGAAGATGCCTTTCCCTGACAACATAAGACGGATAAATGGTTTTGGGGCAAGAAGGACGAGCTGACCTGGATAGAATTTAGGAAAGAAATATGTTTGAGCTAGTAGGCTTGCAGAGATGGAGGGTATGTTATACAGATGCAGCCGTGGACTTTAATAACCCTGAGGTTGCTTTTTGTTGTTATTCTGTATACCTACATATTGTTAGAGATTTCCACTCTGTTAAATAATTAACACACATAGTTATGAACTGATATAGTCCATTGTTGTAGCTTTATATTATTGTTTAGTTTACATAATAAATTATGTAAAAAGGGGGATTGATAATATAAATCGTTATATTCTGTAGATATTCTTCATTTCATTATTCTTCTGTCTATTAGAGTTCAGGTTGTGCAAGGTTAGTTTAATAAATACTTTCTGTGAGAAGTTTCTGTGAGAACAGTCCGGTTGTCTGTTCCTCAAGGTTCCACGCTCTGCACTACAACACTCACAGCTGTTTATCAGTATGTTGACATTAGGGAAGCAGACTGGTCGTTGCACGTTCAGCCCTGTGAGAATAGATGAGGACGCGATTCTCCTCCTCTTAGAAAGGTTAGAGCCAATAGAAATGTTAGATGTTCATGACGGAAAACCGTGTATTAAAGAGCCGAACTTCCGGCTGTTCGGGGTGGTTTTTGGACGGTCAACCTGCGTGTTGACTGGACGACTCCCTGCTATCGCGATTGCAGCGCTTGTTACTCTACTTGTGATCAAGGAAAATAAATTCAGAGAACGAGAGAAGTTGTTTGACTAAGTTCTTCCGGACGCTACACCAGGCATCCAATAATTAATGCGCATTAACAATATGAAGCCAAATCCTTTTTGTATACATAATGATAACCACAAGTTAACATCCTCTTGGGTATACTTTAACCTGACCTCAGAACATCCACTTTGAGCTGGCTTTTGATCAACTTCAAACTACCATTAGTTCATTGTTAGTATACAAGACATTAGTATAATTCTATCTTCTCAAGGGGAGGCACTTGCTTAAATCACATCAAATCAGATGATGCACCACTTACTGGATGTAATACACAGATGCGTTTTGCTCTGCTGGCATCCCTGTTGGATGAGTCATCCTTCAATAACATCAATGAAATCTTCATTTTCCTACTGGCATCAGTATAAGGTATGTATTTGCTTTTCCCTATGCAAAATTGCTTTTCCGTATGCAAACGTTCTTGTCCCTGCTGTTGCGTATGCCATGTCCGCAGTACCAAGGTCATAAACTCAGCACATTTAAAAAGCAGAGCAAACACATCACACACACATTTTGATGTGAATTTCAAGTCAAACTGAAATTTGGAACTATGATGATACTGCAGTTTATATATATATATATATATATATATATATATATATATATATATATATATATATATATATATATATATATGTATTGGCATATATATATATATATATATATATGTATGTATTGGCAAACACATAACTATGATTATGATGATTTTTATTCAAGGGTAATGCTTTGATATTGTGTTCGGCCTAAATTGGTTATTATACATTACTAGCCTATAGTGCTTAGTGACTCTTATTATGCCCTTGCAACCTTCCAAATCATTGCCTTTGTTTCAGGACTCTGCAGTATCATCATTATCACTGCAGTATCATCAGTGTGTGTGTGTGTGTATGTATGTATGTATGTGTATATATATATATATATATATATATATATATATATATATATATATTTTTTAAATGTCCAAAATGCTTTTGGACATTAGTGGGGAAAAGTATTTAGGTTTCAAGCCCCTGGGTGGGTGTTTCCCATAGCAGCTGTTGACTGACATTTCAGCTGGCGTTGCTAGGAGAGGCCTCGTCAATGTATGTGATTTCTGACCATAGATTGTGTCAATATACAGTAGATGTACAATTCATCCACATTGCCTCCCACTGTATGGAAGTGAAGCCAACATATCTTTGATACGGGAGCTGCCATCTTGAGCTTTTTTTAAAAAAATTTAATTTGATTTGAAACCAGCGTCTGCGCAGTAGGGATCGGGCGGTGGAGTATCGAAATCCCGCCCATATTAGATCCCGTACCAATCGCAAGTTGGCGAGAGGCAAGAGAGACTCACATCTGTCAATCATTAAAAGGGGGTGTGGTGTGTGTATATAACCAATTAAATATCCAATTCAAGCCTAATGACCTAAATAATCTGAATCTGCAAGAAAAATCACAATAAAAAAAAAAGTCTTGGTGTTACGAGCTAACAACCACCACCTTTATGATTTTCATAAGAGTACATACACTCACCAGAAGTAAAAAAGCTGACATTAGGCAACTGGCAAATTACACCATGGTCGCAAAGCAGACACTTAAAAACGTAAAGATTCACCAGTGGGATATTTACTGACAAACTACTGTCAGCTTGTGCTAACCACAGACCTTATTTTAGGCATCTCACCCAAAAAGCCATTGACTTTGAGCTGAGGGAGCAGGAAGTGCAAAAATACCGGGTTTTGGGACAGGTTCCAATCTGATCACCAGTTTGGACCAAAAATCCACATCCCATGGGTGGAACACCAATGTAGGAGTTGCTTTCACTGCACTAACAGAATACAGAAATAACAAGACTAGTGTCTGCTCTTTGGTAACTCAAATTTCCAACCAAATAAATACAAGTAGAAAGAAATGCAAAGGATTAATAAGCCTACTGAGTTCTTAACAAACATTAACTTTATTATAGCAATACAAAAATAATCTGAAAATACTATAGTATAGTAGCAAACTAACTATTTGAGAAAAGCAGGTCAAGTTGTAATTTGTAAGAATTACCCACTCGTTTTAGCATGCTAATGTATCCTAGCGCCTCATGCTAGCGAGTGCTGGTTTTGCGGTCTTACAATTTAGGATTTGACTTTAAGCTATGATACCTTTTTGTTATTATTTTCTCTGTTAATGATTAGGTAAAATGTGAAGTATTAATAAAGTGAACTGCGAGTTATCAGTACAACATACAATCATGACAGAAATTACGCCATGCTGGTGATTTATTATGAATTGTGATTTTGGTTGCATATAACTCAGTTAGCCATGTGTAGAATTAAATATAAAGCACTTTCACTGTGTTAATTGATACAAAGTGTGAACCTTGTATAAATTGTAGAGAAATGTACTGCATTCTAGTTATTATGTTTTGTTGCGTTATCATCATCCTCATCACCATGGAAATGTGAACAACATATGCAGAATATGAGTAGACGCAGCTTTTGGAGCAGAATTTATGTTATTTGATTCAAAGATACATGATAAAAGAGTGTAAATAAAGCAGAACATTCTGTACACTAACGTGTGTGAATCATATATCGACTGAAGAGCGGAAACAATTAGCTGAAATTAATCAACAGCGGAAATAATTGTTAGTTGCAGCACTATTCAACTTAAGCAATTAGAAATAAGTAAATAACTGAGATCACTACAACTTAAGGGGGTGAGGGGAATTCCTTGATTTGTGTAAAGTTTTATTGAAGGGAAAATAATCCTGGTCATATCCACTCTACACTGTATCCTCTAAGTGATTATCATTTACCCCCCCCATACATTTTTACTGTCTTTTTATATGGCATGCATAACACCAGAAGTACTATAGTTTAATTATCTGCCAAGTGCTGGATGGAGACTCCCTCGAAACCCTGATCTTCTATACATTTTGTCATTCCTGTAGCTTCGACTTTTACGTCTTGCCCTCAACACTTGAGGATTTATGGAGGAGCCATTTTAACATCCACGAGAGGTTTATGAACCCCAGTAAAATTTTATTTTGTTCAGTCTTCCAAATGGTCAGACCACAAACCATCCAATCATGGCATTAACAGTCACCATTGACCTGTTTTTCTGCTGCAGCCTGCTCCAATGGCCTCCCGCCCAAACCTTTGCTTGGATGGAGGGAGGAAACTGAGTGAAGCAATGCTTATTCTACAATAGTCCAGAAATGTTGGATATCTTCTATCTTTTATTGGTTCGGACCCGTTGGACCTTTGCCTTGATCACAGCATCCAACCTGAAAGTTTCTGGGAGGTTTTCATGTGAACCATGGATCTCACAAGGTCAGATACAGTTGAGCATTCCATGTGGTCTGTGCCATGTGTTAAGATAAAATCTCTGATCGACACGCTGCATTAAAGGAATGTTTACTCTTGACTGAAGTGAATATGGATATCGATGGGCAATCTTGGCCAACCTGCTGAGTTTTATGATTTTAACATTGACCAGAAGATTGAAGTACATAAAGTTCTCAGGATATCATATCTCAATAAGTAATAACTTCTACATTGTCCATCATTATTTAATCTAAATGGAATTCTCTATCAGATTGTACAAACTATATTATATAATGAACTTGTCAATTTGAAGTCCTGTGTGAGTTTCATAGTTATTGATATTATCTTTGCCCATTATTATCGTCTTACTGCTGTACTTTGGTTTGAAACCATACAGTTATATCTTTGCACAGTTCTGGTGCTTCCTTATGATTTAAAATGACATTAAATGGAGACAAACTATCACAGTGTCTCCTTTCACACCAATTACAATCCCAAGGGACAGCCTGTATTGTAGATACACTTCCATGAGGTTATTTACAAGGACACACTTGACGATATTCCTCCTCTTCAGATGATTGACAAGAGAGGCTTTTGTTCTCTGAGGGGACAAATGTTACATCGCAAATTCAGCTTTACTTATTTTTATCTTGGGAAAATCCCAGTCTATTTTTGTCCATCAACAGCATATGCACTGTTATCATTTCCAATGAGCGATAAATCCTACGACAGTCCTGCAGACAGAGTGTGGTGTCCTACAATTTGGCGGAAAAAGCACAACATCTTAAACTGTACAAGTGAGAAATACATTTTCCCACCACAAAAGGATTACATGAAGGAGACATGACTAGAAACAGGCAGTGGTTTGACATAGAAATAGCACAGTGGAAAGTAAGGCCGTTGTGGTTGGTGTGGTGGAGGGCTATGTACTTTTTGCCTTTAACTGCAGTGACCCAGGTTCAATTCTCAACTCGTAACAAGAGAGCTTCTACTCCTTAAGTAATTGTAATGGACTGTTTTTAAAATTATTTATTATTTAACATTACATCCCCAACCAATTTTTAGCTGCTTAAACCTCTACCAAATCATTCGTAATATAATTTTTATTTGCCCAAGGCTGATGGAATTCTGACCTTTTTAATGCGGCTATAATCAATATTGCCATATTAACAATGACGCAAATTACTATGTATAATGTGAAATAATACTCGCAGTGACAAACCCGTTCTCAGCTTTTTAGTGTCTTTTAATTTATTGTTTTTGTTTTATAGCCCACGACTTTAATGTTTTGGGTTCAGATGCATCACTCTTTTCAGTATTGTATCCAGCAGCAGCAGGCAGCTGCTTTTAGTGAAAATGCTCTGATAAACCCACAGAGGGAAAAGTTAGTGACTATTGGGTGAACAAAGGGAGTTGGTGGAGACCAAAGCAGAGGTAAAAGTTTTTATTGGACCTACATAACAATGACCAACGTGGCATGATTAGTTTGTGTGTGTGATTTTGATTAGTATTTTGTGTTAATATTGATAATTGAACCAGCGGATACTGTAAAGCAACTGACAAAAGTTTTTTTTTTTGTTCTTTACCATCAGACTTGTGTGGATTCTTTGTGATGAGAATGCACTTGGACAAGCCTCAAACCTTATAAAAAAATAAAAAAAATACTTTACCCCTTGGGTAGAAGCCCCCTGCGTCGGGTAGCCTGTTGGTTAGTATCTTGATGGTGACGAGCAGGTTAACTCTGTAAAATGAGGGCAACAACAAAAAATACTTAATTTAACTAAGAAAAAACCTCATGGTTTATCTTACTAAAGTATGCTTGTAATGTAATGTGCATCAGTCTGAAGATGCTTCCTTAGCGTCTGTATTTGACGCTCTGGGAGCGAGCCCAGGCTGCTTCTTTAGTTTTCAAGTCAGACGGCATTCAGGATAAATAAACCCTTCCAATGCAGTTTAGTGCGACGTGATGTGCTGTTAGTTACCTGAATCAACTTCTCTAGTTACACATGACACAACTGCCCACTGAACGGGTTGCCTGTCAGAGCCTCAGTTTATGGTTGTTCTTCAACCAGAGTTCAGTCTTGGTTCTATCTTTGTAGAGCAACTGGACAGGATGACGACGGGTCGTCCTGTGATTACAAGGTTGATGGTTCGACCCCTGGCTTTTCTGTCAGTGTTCTTTAGCCATTCAGCCATTAAACACCAGTTGCTGCAGATGACAAATTGTAAAGTGTGTTTTAAGGTAGAAAGGCGCTATATAAACGGCATCCACTTACTGCACACACACCTCTTTTTGGCCTTTGCAGAAACTCGTTAGAGGAAAATAACATTTAAGCTGTGTCATTGTACCCATGGGCTATTTCTATTAATAATATCAGTTATTAAACAGGGGAGCATGGTGAAATGGTGACAAATCATGATGAGGTGGCAGGGTGTCTGGTCAGAACTGATCCTGATGTCATTGGAAAGCTACAAAATGTATTCACACAGGTGATGTGACTATAAACTGCCCAACAGCCAGGTCTGCAGTCAGAATGTCCCCCTGAGAGACATGGATTACCTAATGCTCAGCCATTGGCATTGAAATAAGTTTCATTTCATTCAAACAAAGTAAGCAGAATCACAAAATAAGAGCATCGTAAGAGTCAATGTATAACCTCTTACCTTCCATGTTCCCAACTTAAACACATTTGGCAGTGCATGAGTGAGTTTAGTCCTTGGAAACTGTGCTGCCATGGTCACACACACTGTCACAAGTACATTTCCATGTGTTCTCTCCTCAAGGCAATGAATCAATCAAGCTTACATGCTATAAAAGCAAAAAGGGTGTGTGATTATTATTGCACTAAATACTATGTTGTCAGAGTGCCATTTTTTTTTTGTTGCTTTGCTGCTTCTTTTACTGCTGGTCACAGATGAGTGTTTTATGGCCCCGCGGCCCCTAGCGCATGGTCTTGATACAGTAATGGGGCCCTGCATATTCCCGTAAGGCTGCTTTTCAAACAGACTGACATTGTAATTACGCCTGGCAAAGGGCTATGACGCAGCATAAAGCGGTGCGGCTATCTTCGTGCAGCCTGTGTAAAAACTCCCAGAAGTCTGGGGCCACATGACTGCAAGAAAGACCTCTTCACCAGAGCTCACACGACCCTCGCCCGATGGCTCGACCAGTGAAAACCATCCTGCATGTGTTTTTTCTTCTTTTTTTTTTTCCTTAAATTTTAGGTTCTGAAATAACAACGAGGAACAATGGAGGCGCCAGGCCGCAACCCACGCTAATCTGGACACACCTAGTGCAGTGTTCGACTGACGCTCAGCATCCTAGTCTGAATAGCTGTAACTCTGTGGTGTTAGTATTCTTTAGGAGCACGGAAGACACACGAAAAGGGTGTTAGCGAGTTATAGGGTGGCTTATTGGACCCCGGTTAGAGACCCTGGCCTGAGCAGAGGTCCAAGCTGTGAGGTCATCCAGACAGAGGGTACGATTTTACAACGCCAGCGGGCGTTGCTCTGTGGGTGGTGCACAGCAAGGACGGGGGCCAGCTTATTTGCTGTCATACTTGTATTGGATTTCTGTGAAATAATATTTGGGTTTCCCAGTGACTCCTCCTGCCCAGCCTGGCCCCAGAATCCAGGAAAAGCATGTGAAAATATCAAAGATAGTGCCGCAAAACCAACGAGAATGTGTAACAATACCCAGAGGCCAAACTTGTGTTTCCCTCTATTTTATCCACTGAGTTTCTCCTGCAGCCTGACAGTTTGATTTATATGTAATTTATTCAGAAAATAATGTATTGTGTTTTCTAAGTGAAATAAACCATGTGAGGGTGATGTGAAAATTATAAATGACTTTAATAAGAAGTTACTTGGGAATAATATATGTCTGACTGCATTGCTACTACCATTGTGTAAACTTTCTACAATGCTCTTATCCTCCCACCTTTTAGGAATTGTTTATGAGGAGAATAAAGTGTAAGCAAGGCACTAAAGGTGATCTATGAGGAGACTTCCTTTAAGGCAGAGGCAATAATGGAGTAAGTACTTTACCATAAGTCTGTTGCAGATGTGATCGGACAGCTTTGGGCATTCACATCTCGTCTTACAGCTTCTTAACACTTACTGGGTTAAGGAAGGGCGAGGGACATCACGTCTGAAGTGAGTGTGCCTCTTTACGGTAAGAACTCCCAAGAAACCACAGAGCACACCCCAGGGTCCGTCTTCAGTAAATTATAGTCACTTCAGCAGCTGAGAGCAGTGCGATTGCCTCTAAAACTCGTTTAACATTTCCGATGCACAAGTCCTCCTGAAGGAAATGTCAAGTTGTTGACGCGACTGCAATCATTTTCTTAATTTTGCTGTTTTTAAATTTGCACTTGCTAACCATGCATTAAAAGTAAGCAACACCATCAAACAATGGGCCAAGACTTTATTTACCTTAAGGGAACCTTTATTTGAGACGGGCCAGTTATTGTTAGAATAAGGCTTGTTTTTCCTCGTAATTCACCCTTTTATATATTTGCATCAGTTTTTGTCAAGGAGGCCTCTCTAATATATATAATAATAATAATAATAATAATACTAATAATAATAATAATAATAATAAATTATCATATTCTGCTCTTATGTTAACTTACTGTTTACATGCAAACTCGACCGTTCCACTATGTGTTTCATATTAACAACTTTTCAGTAGCTTAGCTTCCATTACCCAAAGGCTTTTGTTTTGAAACCTCTGCAGGAAATATTGAGAACCTTAATATGAATTTAGCACTATGAGTCGGCGTTGACGTAGTTGTGTCGTTAAAAAGCAGTGATAGCTAGTTAAAGGCCTTTTGTTCCTGTTGTTTAAGTTCCTGTGATTGTGCGTTTTGATCGTCCACGCCTTCTCTCACCTGCCCCTGATTTGCCATCTGTCCTTCTCGTTTATACTCTCTGGTCTTCCCTCTTTCTCTGCCAGATTGTCTTTGTTCATCACTTTTACACATCCATAGTTTGATTTAGTTTAGTTTTTTGGACCTTTTTGCTTTGTGTCCTGATTTTTTGGATCTCTGCCCTCACCTTGCCTGGTATTGTTTGCTGTTTGGACGAATACCCTGCATGTGGTCACCTGCTTCTAGTAAGTCTCAAACTAGTCTCTGTCTGTATCTGAGTCTCTTTTACTACCACGTCACGTCAGGTGTCGGGCGTCAGTTTAGAGCTTAATGTCAATGACTTGTTGCCTGTTGCTGTGAACACAGCATCACAAGCCAGTGGGAACAATCAGTGTGTCCTGCACTCAGGATCAAGATAATTTAGCAGTCGCCTTTTGCAATTACAACTAAATGAGGTTACATTCAGGAGTGACATTATAACTCACCAATCACTTTACCTCTCAAGGTCCAGACAGAATGGAAAGACATAAGTGGGCACACATTCACCAGGGGTGGTTTAAAAAAACAAACAACCCTGGCAGCAAGATGATGCAGCAACTCAAATCATCCCAATTCTCAAAAAGCTTTTATTTTAAATACTACAGGAAACCAACCCCAGTTCCTGGAGAGCAGTTCCATCAATGCCATCTAATGAAAAGCGCCAGAATAATTTGCCATATTTTCTGTTAATGCACCCTAATTAACGCTCGCTTATGCATTGCACGGAAATTCCTGAAACATGATCCTGGTTTCACTCATTTGACAAAGCACCACAACACAGTAGATGGACCTCACCCCCACGCAGTAACAGTATAATGGGAATAACCACATTTCTGACTGTCAGACTGTGAAAAGAGTCATCGTTGGCAGTCTCAACAGAACAATAGCAAACCTCCACAGTCCTAATTCTGCCTCCGAGGCAATGGCACGAAACGCAGCCACTAAAGTTGAATACAAACGGAACACCATCAAGGTCACAGTGCCACAATCCACTCAAGCACATTGCTATGGGAAGTGGGAGATGTTGAACCAGATGTTTTTCATATTGGTTTTGTGGCGTGGAGTTGATGAGTGCTCTGTTACAGCAGCATGCTATGCTGCTGTAGGAATCGCATTCAATTTCATCGTTCCCCAATTGCAAACAATACGCTCTCACTCTCGGCTTAGATTTACACGGATCCCTCTCAGGACCTGCGCTGCCACCTTGTACCCTTTTCAGAGCTAACATTGGTGTGTTTCAGTATCCTCGAAAGGTCTCTTAAAAAGCCTCATTCAACAACATCATTTAGACAATTTATATTTGCCGATCAAGCAAAAGCAGCATGCGTTTCATTTTTTTGAATGGTAACGTTTCCCACGAGAAATAGAAATGGAAACCAAACACTGAAAAGCCCTAAAATATATAGCTTTTCCTAATTAACTTTATTGACCTGAACCGGAGGTGGGAATATTTAGAACTTTCCGACCTGGACCTGGTCAAAAAGCCTTGATTGCCGGGGATATTATATATTTGTACTGCTGTGCCCTCGGTGCACCTGGCTGTTTAAATAAGACAGGATTTGTGGTCGGTTTGTTAATGGTATTTGGAAGCATGCTATGTTTGTGAAAGTAATGCATAATGAGCAGATCCTATCCAAAGCATGCACTCTCATGTGGATGGAGCTGACATTGTCCAGCTCTGTCAGATACATTTGTGTATGCCCTCTGTCTCTTCTCTCAACCTCCTTTCTCTTACATATAACACACACACACACACACACACACACACACACACACACACACACACACACACACACACACACATACTGTGCTGTCCCAGCCAGCGAGGAAATGAAAATGGACATGCAGTTAATGATATTAAAAGACGTCCAACATTGGCTGTCTCCATTACCCTATACCTTTCGTCTCCCTCTGTCCTGTCCCTCAGTTTCAATGATAAAGTGGGTTGTTTCTCCTTTACACCATTGCTTTCACTGCAGAAAGGTCATAGAACAGTCCCATCCATGTTCCATCGTTTACCTCAATCAGTGTAGAAGGGCACATATAATGGCAACACTTTAGTTTAAACATGTTTTCTTAACCTGTATTCAGATTATCTGCTTCACAGGAGGTGATGCATTTATGTACTTTTGAAAAAAAAAAGAGTTGAAATAGATCATATAATTGTATTTATTCAGACATCTCAGGTCATTTACAGAAATAGCTACTGTGCAGTTGTTTTATTTGGTGTTTGTGATTTATTAAAGAAATAGTTTAACCTTGCAATTAATCGCCTCCTTGCACCACCAGCCAGTCGGTTAGCTTAGTTTAGCACAAAGACTGAAAACAGGGTAAACGGCCAGCCTGGCTCCTTCAGGTGACACAATTCACATAAAGCAGCTTTATTACCTACTTATATATATTGGTAACTGAATCCGTACAACAACTGAAGTGTGTAACATATATTTTGTGGTTCTACGGGGTTCCTGGGTGGGTCATCACGATGTTCTGAAAGATCCTATCGTCTCAGAGTTCTGTGTTCCGCACGATACTGTATAACACATTTTGGAAAGTTTACTTAACCCTCATAAGAGGGGCATGCACCCTCTTGCATTTGCAGGTGAAATTTGACCTTTAAAAAAAAATTTCATCAGAAAAAGCCTACACTTGCTTGTTTTGGCCCAAAGGACACATTTGCCTTGCTGTTGAAAATCTCATCAAACCAAATCATCAGATCAACAAAAAAATAGGGTGAAATCGGACCTGCAGAGAACATTGGTTTTTAATAATATGGCATGCAGCAATAAACATTCTGGGTAGTTTTGTGGATCAAACCCAACCCAAACAAGAGTTGAAGTAAAGTTTTATCCACAGAACTATCAATACTCTTTAATATTATTTGCCGGGTCAGATTTGACCCAGAACCCCACAGATGTAACAATGTTTTTTGGAGACCTTCAAAATCAGATAAAATTATAACCATTGGTTTTGTTTTGTTTATCTAGCTGTTTTGAAGCCAAATTCTTAGAAGAAAAAAAAGAAAAAAAACTGGATAATGTTGAAATGAAATATTTAAACTTGAACCAGGTCATATTTGACCTGAGCACAATAGGAGTGTGTGTCAACAGAATATTGCATTGGGGAAATAGGACCGTAGGAACATATGACCCTGGTAATATAGGACCCTAACATAAGACATAGGGAATATAGGACCATAAGAACATAGGGCCCTGGGAACATACGACTCTGGCAAGATAGGACCCTGGGAACATAAGACCTTTGGAATATAGGAACCTGGGCAACATAGGACACTGGGAACATAGGACTCTGGGAATATGAATACACACCCTGTCTGGGCTATTTCTTGGTTCAGAGTAGCAACATTCTTCTCTAACCATTAAAGACTCTTAGAGTCTCTGCGTCCAACCAAGAAATAATCCGACACATAACCCTTTGCTGCTAGCTGCTTCATACGTACTGTACAGACATAAGAGTGACATAGATCTTCTCATCTTATTTTAGGCGAGAACGCAAATAAGCGTATTTCCCAAAATTACAAACTATTCATTTTAAGTGATTTCATTTTCTTGTGCTCTCAATAAGGCACACACGTTGTGTTTCAACATTCAGTTGAAACTGTGTCTTGGAAGAAAAGGTACTAGGTCCAACATATTCATTTGCCATCACATGAATTTCATCAACCACTTTAGCACAACAAAGAAACAAAGTAGAGGTGCCGAGGTAAATGTGCTCCCATTTGTTTTGTTTTATCCGGAATACTGTCTGGCCAGTTCTTTTAATATGAGGTCAATGGAAACGAGGCCTGCAACGGACGACAATCGGCTACACTTGACTATAATCGGACACATCGATCCCAGTGTTGCTGCGCTTTTTTTAAACGAAGTTGCAATCAACCTATCATATTGATAAAGTGTTATACATTATCTTTATCAAGTACATGTGCAGTGAGTATGAGTGACTCATCATTTTCACACAGAGCATCCCCAGCACACGTCAGAGCTCTCCTCTTCTCCCCTCACCATCACCCTTTCGCCCCAGAAGAGGGTTTATATTCAAGTTCTATGCAACACACCAACAACCCTCAAGCCACACAAATGCTTATTATTTTCACTGCAACCTCTCTGTGTCTCCTTTTTTGAGGGTTTTGCCAGAGCAGGCCGGTTCTTTGGGTTTTCGGAAAGAAAAGACCCGACAGCTGCCAAAAACGATCGGTGGTTGAGAAACAATGGCACGCCCTGTGTGATTCTCACTGCTCCTCGAACCCCAGACGTCCTCCTCGCTGTAATCCCCGGTTCCTTTTATTTGTCAGATCATGGTTGCCTCCTCCAATTGGTTGTGTCAGCTTTGGCCCAGGAACACGGAGACGACCTGACCGACATGGTCGTGCCTCTTGCCAAAAAAGACGGAAAAGAAAGGAAGAGGGAATGAGAGAAATGCTTTAATTGCCTCAAAAAATCTAGACCGTTTCGGAACACAAGTTTGAGAAATGTGCATGTAATAAGACAGAGGCGAGGCGAAAAGTGGCCCAGGGATCCAGCAGACTCAAATTTGATGCGCTTACTTGCGACTTGTGTGGCAGACACTCTCGGCTTGGACTCGGCCATGCTGGGACAACTTGGGATGGTGCGTATGTTTGTCACTGCCACGGTGGTGGTGGCAGTAATGGAGATGCAGGGGAAAGCCATTGGTAATAGATGTTGACAGATGTTAAAGGGGTCTAGATGTACAAGATGCAATGAGAAGCAATTTTGGAGAGATGGCTGAGCCCATAGTTAAGTCAAACACCAAAGTCTGCTCACAACACTCAAACGTATTATTTTCTTTTATTCTTATTTTTCTTTTCTTCTTGATGAAGTGCTAGATGTATTGCAAGGAGTTATTCATCTGTTGATGATTGATTCTTCTTCAGCAAGTGATTCTGGATAAAGTTTTCACACAGTAGCGATTAAGTCAGTCATTTTGGTGGAATACGTGCAGAAAGCTGCTTCAGCCCAGTGGCTTCAGGCTCAGGCTGAGAACTGTGAAAGTGATTACCGCTGCGGTTTTTGTCTGCATTTCAAACGTCTGCGGCAGTTTCATTCAATGTTCAATTTTGACAGCAAATATTTGAATGGTGAAATGTTGTCCTCAAATACCTACTCACTCATTAACTCTGAGCAAAGAGACATGCACGCCCGTTTAAGTGAGTCTATTAGAAAGGACGCGTGGGCAGAACAAGATTAATGGTTTTCAATTTATCTTGGCAAATCATATTCCAATAAAGCTCAAAGAAAAATTTCAATCTGGCCAGTTTGAACGCTAAACTGTGACTTGATTCATGCGTGATGGTAACGTAATCCCAAAAGCATGCAGGTGATTTTTTTAATACCTCCGATATCCAATTCAAACTTGAGGTTTTATTAGCAGGCGTTTGTTGATACAGGGATGCTCATTTCCGCAATGAAGTGCTGCTCACCTGGACGTGCTTGTCAGAGGCAAAGATTTATAATCTTCTGGTTTAACATTTCGGTGTGTAAACTCCTGGACATTTAATTAGAACCTTTTATTTTCGGAAAACAAACCCAACAAGCCCCTTTTTGTTGGCTGAATAGTATAATGCATTTAGCAGAGACATCTTGCTACTGGAGATTGAGTCATTCATTCAAACCAACTGCTTTTGAAGAAAATTAAACAATTACTTATTCTAGATCCATGCAGCTGAAGTGATTAGTTGCAATTCCAAATAGCTTCTTTCCATAAAGATCAAGCAGTTCAGTGATTTGTTTGGGATCTAATGAGTTGCTCAACGACACTTCAGCAGGGTGAATCTAAGGATACCAGCGTCAGACTGATACCAGTCGCCGGTCTGACCAATCCTGCTCTTGTTCCGTGGAGTTTCACTTTGCACAAAGAGAAGCCTTTTGTTTGGATGACTCAGGCCCCTCTGGATAAAGCAACCACCTCACGTCGGGCAATTCACCAACGGAAGAGTTATGACCATTTCACAATGAGTTCCTCTCACTATCTTTATTGCTAACTGGGACTCTCTCATTTTCTTCCCGCTCTCCCTTTCATTTCGGCTGTCCTCCTCGCAGCAAGGCCGTCTAACATCTAACATTTGCATTTTGAAGAGTCATGCAGTGTGTTGAGTCTCCTCCTTCACTGCATGATGCCCTGCTGGCTGTGGGGTTCAGGATGAGGGCAAGCTGATGGCAGCAGTCTTAGAGGTACTGATTGCTGAGGCAGGCAAGAGGGAGGCCTGATGGATGGAAACCATTACGGGTCTTGGGCCCCTTAAGGCCTGGGTCAAAGAAAGCTAACAGAAAACCAGACAAGATAAATAAGGATGACCTGATAGGAAAACATGATGGTAACCTTATTCACCCCCCTAAGACCTTGGACCAATTTGTAAACCGAGTGCCTTTTTCTCTGTAATACAAGTCAATTGAAACAATACAATATAAGATAACTGAACAGGCATGAATAAATACAGGGAACACAAACACACTTTTCGAGGAAAACAACATTTTCATCGGCATACCAGCCAGCCCCATGTTGACACTGATGCCCATTTTTTAGCTTTCATATCTTAAGAAGCACTTCAGGATAATACCTATTTAATACCAGTGTGGGAGCCTGGGGGCAGGACCAGGGTGCTGTGTGGAGCTGAAGATAGATGCCGGTGCGGTGGCCTGTGGTCGGGAGCCAGTCAGGCCATCATCGGGAGAAGGCCATCCCCGCGAGAGAAGATATCACCATAGCCTGGTTGGCTGACAGCTTCAGGGCCCTTATTGAAAAATCAATGTCCATTTGTGCGTCCAGCTCACCTGGCCGTCTGCCAGCTCGGCTGAAGTCACCTAATGAAGCCTGATCCCGTTACCTGATTCCTGATTCACTGAGTCAAAGTCACTTTGCAGCTGAAGTCATCCACCCATCGGGGACCTCGGGGCGAGTTCAACATGAGCCATGCAGCATGTTGTTGTTGTTGTTGGTGGTTCAGTTTGCATTCTTCTGCTGTTTTCAGTGTCTAGTTGAATCCTGAAATGCAGCGCTGCAAGTCTCTGAGATGGCATGTAGACATGGTGAAGGTCATAGCTTCTAGGTTAATGGTTGTTGGAGCTTATTGTAGATTGAATATATTTTTTTTATTTAATTCTAATACACGTATGAACCTGCAGGCAGTGTTCGAGGGCATAATGAGCAAAGATACCTACATTTGTATAGTTGAATATAACATAACATTTCTTATTGTCCCTCTAAAGTTGATGAGATGAATTACATTCTTGCAATCACTGTGTTGTTTAACCCTCTGAGGTCGGCGCCCGCGTCGAAGCGTTACACCAGGTGTCTAAATGTTTAATAAAATTATAATCATCACAATAATACGTCACATAAATATGGTTAAAAATCTGGCGGATATGGTTTCCACTTCCGCATCTGAGCATCTAAACATGGACATGTATGAGGCGTGCAAAGCTTCACTGTGAGTCAGAAGGTGCCAAGCAAAGAGTCCTGAGCAGAGCTATATTGGAGGGGACTGACGGCGCAGCTTCAGAGCCTGAAGGATTCACTAACAAGGAGCTAGCCGGAGCTAACGGGCCAGATAGCTGGCCACAGCGTTTCTGTGAGACTGAACGGTGAGTAATCAATTGTTGAATCTATCACGTTAACTTGTTACAGTGAACATAGTACGACCAGTAGTGCTGGACCTCCATTATGTGTTTGTAAGACAGTAAATAACGTGTGTGTTGACGAGAGCTACGTAGCGGTTAGCACGTCACTACACAGGGCCGTTTTGGCTGTTATCTTCCGTATATATGACTAAACGGGGCATAATCAATTGTTGAATCTATCACGTTAACTTGTTACAGTGAACATAGTACGACCAGTAGTGTTGGACCTCCATTATATGTTTGTAAGACAGTAAATAACATAACTTGTGTGTTGACGAGAGCTTCGTAGCGGTTAGCGCGTCAGTAAATAGTGCCGTGTTGGCTGTTATCTTCCGTGTCTATGACTGAACGGTGCATAATCAACTGTTGTCTCTATCACGTTAACTTTCTTACATTGAACTCATACTGACTGTATTCATGTATTTTACAGAGTGGATTCAGAGCTGCGAGGGTCCAGAGGACAACATGCAGCATCGCTGCAGCAGTCTCCCTGTCCGTCTGCCTGCCTGAACACATCACCTAGCAGGCCGCAAAGCCAGCCACAGCTCATCATCCCCACCATATAATAATAAATTTGGTTTTAGACATTAAATTACATGTGTCTACCATTTTATTCATATATTCCACTGCTTTTGTGAAACTAAGACCTTTGGTAAACCAATTTCCATCACCAAAACCGATATCCCACCGGAGTAAAGTTATGTTTTCACAACAAATATGAGACATTTCCAAAATCAAGATTCAATTTTTCAGCTTTAGTCATATTTTCATATTTACACTTGTGCCTTTGGGACAATGGTGCCTCATTATATAGATAGCTGAGATTGTTCTGTATTTGTTGATATACAACACATGATTTTGTATCATATGCTAGTGACTTTAAAAAGGGGAATTTAAAAAGTATATAAAAACCAAGAAAAATCAAGAAATTGACCCCCAGACCTCCAAGTGTTAAACATTGGAAAACTTGGGTCACCCCTCTCCGTCTAATAGCGTATCGTAAATGACTCATACCAGGGTGAATTGCTAAAACCAAAATGCAGCCTGTATCCTAGACTATACACTGTGTAGTAGATTGTAACTGTGGTCATCTTTCCAAGCTTTGCGGATAAACCGCCGTAACATTGCAGCTGAGACTGAGGCTTTTCTTCCAGTCACTGCACTCACAGTTTACCATTAGATGGGTAGAAGGACTACAGTATGCTATTGTGTATTGTGATTCATTTCTAGCCCATGCGAGGACTGTGGTCTAATTGTGTCCAGGAAACCTTTCCCGCGTGTAAACGCTCGGCGCATCTGACTGATCATTATGTTGAATGTCAGCTGGCTTTTAAAGTTGTGGCCGAGGCAGCTGAGCAGCAAAGCCACCCTTCTTCGGTGGATTACTGCTCCCTGTGAAGTTTCGTCTGTCCACGGATGAACGGCCGACAGCGGCAGCAGGCTGTAATCCCTCGGGCCACGACAGCTCTGCCTGATGCAAGGTGGGATGTAACATCCAACAGTAAAACCCCAATCAGAATTAAAACCCCAGTAACTCTAGTGGACTGGTGATTACTACGGTACGTGATGCAGATACACTCTCCCCCTCCGTCCGGCTGGGTGCTGCGTTCTTCCCTCTAGCGTTGGAGACGAAAAAGAGGTGTTTAGAAGAGCATTCCTGATGTACCTTCACTAAAGGGTGAGTCATATAGGGTGGTGGTGGTGGTGGGGGGCCGAAGTCAGTGAGGGTGAGGAAGAGAGAAATGATGAGGATGAAGTTGCCGGAGGAAGAGGAGGAGGAAGGCACAGGCGAGGGCATTGCTCATGATAAGAGACACCACCGTCCAGAGGGGGAGAGTGCTCTGCCTTTTAAAGCGGCCGATGCTCTAAAAGTTGAGCTGGCATTCATTACCAGAATGACGTAGTCCGTCTGTACACCTTGTCTGTCCCCAGTCTGACCCTGAACTCGTACTTCCTCTCATTGAAGGGGAACCAGAGGAGGAGCAATTAGAAATTCTCCAACATACATGCAACATAATTGCTCGTCTCCAAAAATCCTCTGGATATTGGGAATGCCCCCCTTGGTGCTTCCAGCTCCCCCCACACCAACAGCACCGACTCTCCTGTCCCCCCCCCCGTTTTCACCGTGGAGCCTCACAGAAGGAGTCAGTGTGTAATGCAATTTGGTTGATTAAAAGAAAACATTAAAGCACTACCTTATTGAATTTGACAGCACGTACGGATCCGGATCTCACCGGCCACTCTGTTTTATTGGCCGGGATGAAGGGGATCACGTCATTCCCCGGCCCCTCCCACCCCACCTTCACATCACCCTCCCCACCCCAGCGGCCGCGCCTCCCTCCATCCCTCCCAGCCCGAGACAAACCTTGGCAGGAGGACGTCCTGGCAGGACAGGGATTTGTTTAGACCCCCCCCCTCTCTCTCTTTTTTCCGACTCCCCGCCCTTTTTCATTGCGTCTCTCTAACCTTGGCCACCACAACAGAGAGAGAGGGGGACAGAGTGATAGAGCGAGAGACATTACACAGGGGGGGGGGGAGAGAGAGAGAGAGAGAGAGAGAGAGTGAGCTCTGGCATAAGTAAAGAGGAGTCGTTTTGTTTGTGTCAATAAACAGGCTGATAGGTCATCAATCTCATGAGCGGATGGGTTAGAGGTAGTAACCTCCGTCACTGTCTGTCCAAGATGACTCATCCCTAACGGGATCCAAGTCTCGTAGTCTATAATTTAGACTCAGACAGGGCTTTTTTGGGGGGGGCTGACAGGGAACGGGGGGGATAGCCTTCACTGAATATCAAACACCTGCCAATCTCCTCAGCACAAGGCCAAGTATCCAGTCCATTTATTAGAGTAATGGTGATGGGGCATCGTGTACGGCAGCGACAAGACAACTTCTGAATGGAAGTCCTGTGTTTAGATGACATCATCTGTGGCTGCTTCAATTACACTGCAAGAAATGAGCAGCACACAAGGGGTGACGTAATGTATCGGCACTATGTTGAGTCACAGAATTTAGACTTTTAATCCATATTGGCCTCAGTGCATTGTTGACTCCAATGTGACTGACTGCATTACATCATCTACAGTCTCCAGACAGTCGCAGCAATAAAAGAAAGAAACTCTTTTTGTGTCCGCAGAAGGAGTGGCAGTGGACTTCCTTACGGGGTTGAAGTTCATGGACTCACGGTGATCAACATGTTTTTGAGAAAGGGCCTCTGTTACGTGTGAACCAAAGTGTCTGTTACGCCCTGACAGCTGGTTTGCTGTCTTACAAGGAGTTGGATAGTAAGTAAGTAAGTAAGTAAAATGTACTTATAAAGCACTTTTTACAGACAGAAGTCCCAAAGTGCTTGACAGGAGTAGAAAAACAAAATGAACACAATATGACCATACAAGAGGCCAAGACATTACAATGTGTTTTTCCCACAGTGAAAACAGATTGGAAGCAGGTCATAGACCATGTATTTACCCAAACACCAGTGTAAACAGGTATGGCTTTAGTTGATTTTCACAGAATAAGCAAACTGTAAGGGTGCAGACAGAGCATCCCATAACTTTGGTGCTACTGCCTTAAAAGCTCGGTCACCACGGGTCTTAAGGCGAGCGATAGATAGATGAGTCGATATTAATTTTGTCTGCGTGCTTCAACCGACGTGTTGTCGGATGAACAAATAGCATCAGAATCTCCCACCAACTTTCCAAAACCCGCAAGCCAATGAGGCGCAGGATTCATCAAGTCGTGCCCTCTCTACAACTCCAGGCTTTTGGTCTCGTCCTTGATGGTGGCCATGTGACATTGTAGTTATTGTAACAGATTTTTATTTTTTTTTTATGGGCTGGCCTTGTTGGTGCCATGCCGAACCTCCTAACTTGGGGAACCAGTTATTTAGGTCCCTTACCTGAGACTAATGTCCAGTTGACCCTACCTGGAGCTAAAACGGTAGCGGTTATGTTAGCTGTTGATGGTCAGCAAATAGCTCTAAACTGTACGCTGGCTGCTTGTTAAACCAACAGGTCTTATTTTCTCTCACAATACATTAAATGTTTGGGGGTGGAGAGTAAGGTTACTAATGGCTTCTACGGTTGAGTAGTTAGTAATGTAAGGCCACAGCTTTTTTTCCGTAAATAATGAATATTTGATTCATGTTTCAAGTAACTTTCCCAGAACTGTCGATAGCAGTTAGTCATTATGCTAATCGGCAAAACAACATTAACGACATATCTTTCTGTTCATGAAGTCAGAATTGCTTTCCATTGATGCTTTACATGCTTATAATAATTTGAGGTATTCAACATGAAACAGCAAGTGAGGTATTTTCGTTTCTATAAAAGAAGCCTAACAGCTGTTCCTGAGCAAACCCACATGTGTTGCATTGTCAAGGGGAAGAATGGGATACAGAGTCAATTAGCAAAGGACGATAGCTTCATAAAGGCAAGATTCCAAAATGCACAATCACACCCACGCCTGACAGATTTATTTGCAACACGGATGTCTTTTACATCAAGTAAATACCTGCATTGCATGATTTAAATTCCTCTCTGTCACTTTCCCCACCTGATTTCGCTCTGCATCAGTTAGAGCATGAGTACAAGAGGAAAAATGAAACCTGAGAGGAGAGAAAAGTTCCAGAAAGAGGGGGAAGGGGAGGTGGTGTGGAGGTTGGAGGAAGAGGAGGGGGGAAAGCAAATTTGAAGGTTCGGAGGATGAGAAAGCACTGCCTCGCATCGGTTGGGCTGTGCCACTGGGGAAACTTGAGATGCGAGCAGATAGGAGTGTATGCTAGAGTTTCCCGCAAAGAGCCCCCTTCACGGCAGAGCATCGAGGGATGGGGTGGGGTGGGGAGGGAGGATATCAGGGTGGTGAGGTATTATTGCGTTAAGACATCAGATACAGGGCATCATCATCTGTATATCAGTTGCATAACACTTTGGGTGCCAGGGCACAAAGGTGGAAAACAACGTTGAGACAAGGACGGTCGAGGGAGGAGTGAGGTGGATAAAACAGAGGAAGTGCAGACAGAAACAGAGATCAGAGTGAGGGAGAGAGAGAAGACGGAGGTTAGAAGAAGAGAAAGCCTGGGAGAAAGTAGAAGGTCTTTGAAGGTAGAGGAGTGTTTTATAACCTCTCATCATCCCAGACTCCTGGTGCTTTGAGGAGGCCCAGATGAATTATTCAGTCTCTGGCTGGTTGATCTCCTCCGGGACCACCACTCGCTCTCTTCGAACGTTAGAGCACCACTTGACGGTAAATGCTCACTGGTACAAACAAGAGGTCCTTTAAAAAAGACCTGTGCACTTAAACACACACACACACACACACACACACACACACGCTCCCTGAACCTGACCAAGTTCAATACACAGCCCCAGCCAGATGTTGCACAATACCACAATGGGGAAGGAAGGGTTCTAAGAGGGAACCTCCCGAGGAAGTTGTGTTCATGCATTTATAAATGTACTCACAGGCATGCCAATAGATAGGGGAGTGAATACATTGATGAGAGAAGCTTGCTTCAAACTTCTTCTTTTTTACCCATGTGCTGTACATTGTTACAGAACCCCAGTGATTTACAGAGCACAGCGCTGTGATGCAGGGATTTCACACAGCCATGTGTCTCTCTGGACACTGACAGGGCAATAAGTGAGACGGGTTCAGGCTGCACCTCGCATTGTGAGGTCTAATGCTGCCATCTTCAGGTTGTCTTTGGCTATTAAAGTGTCCCAAAACTCTGCACTGTAACAAGATTACTGTAGAATGTACAGTAACTAGCTGGCAGCTTTTAGCAAGTAAGTAGCTGTAGTATATTTCACAGTATGCTTACTGTAAAATGAACCACAGTACCTATGGAATACTGTAGTCATTTTTACACGTGCAGCCTCCGTGGCTTCACGTGCATCATACTGGAAAAGGGAGTTTAGATGTATGAACACGGTAAAAGGACGTTACAGTGTAATGCATTACTGTCACACAGGCTGTATCGAAAAACAAATTAAGCAATTACCTGACGTGTTGGTTGTTGGTTTTCATTCTGACATTAAAAGAAAAAAAGTAAGTATTACCATGACAGTATCAATGTAATGTTTGAGTGTAATATTTTTTTACACCAAGCAAATTATGAATAACTTGTGCCTCACCTTCACTACATGATATCACTAACTAAGCTAACATAAGTTGTCTAGATAGATAGATATATACTTTATTCATCCCCAAGGGGACATTTGTTTGTCACAGTAGCAAGACACACAAATAACAGGAATGAAATATGCTCAATATATACAACAAAACAGCAGAGTGTATTAATGTAGTGTATATGTAGTTACTTTAATTTTTTTTGTACATTTGTGGGTTTAGTGATTGTTATTGCTGCTGTGGATGGAAACAGTTTAGCACATGTGTATTAAGTGCCTCCTCCTTGGAGACATAGGACCCGGCCTCTGTAAATGAACCATAATGTTGGTATTTACTGCAACACTATTGCTATTTTAGACTATCTGAAGTAGCTCATAGTAAAGAAATACCCCAACCCCAACGTCTCTGCTAATCATATTGATGCCAGGAGAAAACAGCTAATGATAGCAACCGATGCTAATTATAGAAAGCGATGTCGGCTATGCTATCAATAGCTATGCCTACGTTAACATAATTAAGCTGGGTACATTGACAAGGATGTCAGAGATTACATTTCCTGTACTGTCATCATGGGATAGACCATCCGACCGACACACGTGGATCCCTGTTCGCGCCGGACTTATCTTATGACTGGAGCAGAGGTGTCTTTAGCTAGCGAGTTTTAGGGATTTAATGGCTTATTCAACTTCATCTTATCTTCATCCAGTTTAATACAAGACAGTAACATGGTTGTAACCTCATCAACTGTAACTACCTCGGTCGGAGAAAACCAAACTCATAGGGTTTATTTTAAATTGTGTCATACATGCGTAGCTAACCTGAGCTAACGTAGTCATGCATCAGGTGCATGTAAGGTTAGCTCACTGTGGGCTAACGTTACATGCTAGCAGAAAGTGGGGCTTCATGTCAACACAGCAGCCCTCCATGTCGTTCTTTAAAAAAAGGACCCAATGTCACTAACAACATGAACACAAAGGGAAGTGCTGCATGTAAAATACTTTTGACAAAACAGAGCAATATGATGTCAACCTACCTCCATGTCCTCCTCACGTAACCTCCCGTTAGAGCAGCATGTCAAGTCAAACCCACCAATAGAAACTCCTCGCTCATTCAGCAGCGTATGCCCCGCCCACTACGTCCAAACTCAAGTTGTAAGTTTTGGGATTGAGCGCACAGGTTTTTTTTTCGAGCGCACAGGTTTTTTTTTCGAGCGCAGTTGTTTTTTGAGAGCGTAGTTATTTTTTTTAAGAGCAAATTTTTTTATTTTGAGAGCAAAGGTTTTTATTTTGAGACCAAATTTTTTAATCGTAGGCAGAAATTCTAGTTACAAACCAGAAATTTGCTCTCAAAGCATGTTTCTTTGCTTGCGGAATAAAGACACAAATCTACCTTCATACTAGCAAGAGAGAAAAGAGTCAAAAGCTAGCCTTAGCAGCAACACCAACACACACACACACACGGTGACGGCCCCACACATAAACGATTCCAATTAATTTACACTAAACGCATGCCATGTATCAACTATATGAAGCCAAATGATTTATATCACAACTTAAAGTGCTAATACTATATTTTGGTAATATTAGTAACACTAACGTTAGCTTACCAGTGCAGGAAAGTGTGTCCCTACTTCCCTCTTAAAGTTACGTAGCGTTACACGGTAACTTTACTTGAGAAGACTGTGCTGTCTGTAATTAATTACATCCCTCCCTTAATTTACATCCCTCCCACCCCTAACAACAGCAACAGAAATGCGGCACTTTGTGAACTGTACCAGGCCATCAGCGAACAACAGACCGCTCACCCAGACGGCTTCACCATCTTTGCTGGAGATTTTAATCATGCAAATCTCAAGACTGTTCTTCCGAAACTTCACCAGCATGTTGATTTCCCAACAAGGGGGGACAACATTTTGGATCTGGTCTACACCACACACAAAGGAGCGTACAAGGCCTCCCCCCTCCCCCACATAGGACTCTCTGACCACATCACCGTCATGCTAATGCCAGCATACAGACCCAGAGTAAAAGTCTCCAGACCGGTTCTGAAGCGGGTCCGGGTGTGGCCAGAGGGGGCTTCCTCCGCTCTCCAAGACTGCTTTGACACAACAGACTGGGGAATGTTTAAGCAGGCAGCCACATATAACAACCACACAGACATTGAGGAGTAGACAGACACTGTTACTTCTTACATCAGTAAGTGTATGGATGATGTGACCCACGTAAAGACCATCACCACTCGGGCTAACCAGAAGCCGTGGCTGACAGGGGAAGTCCATCGGCTGCTGAGGGCCAGAAACAAGGCCTTCAGAGCTGGGGACGAAACGGACCTGAGAACAGCGAGAGCCAACCTGTCCCACGGCATCAGGAAAGCTAAACAGGATTACACAAACAAGATAACCTGTCACTTTCAAGACAGCAGAGACACACGGAGCCTGTGGCAGGGCATTCAGACCATCACAGACTACAAACCCGCGCCACAGACCTGCGACAGCAACATCTCTCTGCTAAACGACCTCAACAGCTTCTTTGCACGGTTTGAAGCACAGAACAGCACTCGTCCACACAAGACTCCGCCTCCTCCCCATGACCAGGTTCTGTGCCTGTCTGCTGCCAGCGTGAAGAGGACTCTCTCCACTATCAACACCCGCAAGGCAACAGGTCCAGACAACATCCCTGGTCGTGTGTTGAGGGACTGCGCAGAGGAGCTTAAGGATGTCTTCACGGATGTTTTTAATACTTCTCTGAGACAAGCTGTTGTTCCATCATGCTTCAAGGCCACCACCATCATACCTGTGCCAAAGAAATCCACTCCGTCCTGCTTTAATGACTATCGTCCAGTGGCACTTACCCCCATAATAATGAAGTGCTTTGAACGGCTAGTCATGTCACACATCAAATCCATTCTCCCCCCCACACTGGACCCTTTCCAGTTTGCATACCGTGCCAAACGGTCCACGGAGGATGCAATCTGCTCTGCTCTCCACCCAGCCCTCACCCACCTGGACAAAAAAGACTCATATGTGAGAATGCTGTTCATAGACTTTAGTTCAGCGTTCAACACCATCATCCCACAACAACTCATCTGCAAACTTGACCAGCTGGGGCTCAACACCTCGCTGTGTAACTGGCTGCTGGACTTTCTCAGTGAGAGGCCACAAGCAGTACGCGTCGGCAACAACACCTCGAGCAGCATCACTCTGAGCACAGGGGCCCCTCAGGGCTGTGTGCTCAGTCCACTGCTCTTCACCTTGCTGACACACGACTGCAAAACCACCTACAGCACCAATCACATGGTCAAATTCGCAGACGACACCACTCTGATAGGTCTCATCACCAAGGATGACGAGACCCACTACAGGAAGGAGGTCAACCTTCTGACCACGTGGTGCAGAGACAACAACCTCCTTCTGAATAACAGCAAGACCAAGGAGATTGTTGTTGACTTCCGGAAAGGCCACACCCAACACTCACCACTGACCATCAACGGTGCTGACATTGAACAAGTCAGCAGCAGACAAAAATCATCACGTCACCATCAAGTTTTTTTTTTGTCTTGCTTTTACCTAATACAATATGACATTTGCTGTTGTTACTGTTACTATATATTTTAGTGTTTTTTATTATTTCATTGTATTCAATTTCTTTTTGTGTTTTATTATTTCATTACCCCTGATTGTAATGTCATGTTCTTTTTTTGTTGAACTGACTGTTCCTCAACAGAGAACCAAAAAATAACAGTAGAGGGTGACAGATATGCATATGCACAGATAGATACATATAATACCCCACAAATAGAATGCTCCCACATTCCTTAAACGTGACCAGTGAGAGAAGAAATAAAAGAGAGGACCAAAAGAAAAGAGAAAAGGGGAAACGATAGACTACACGGTTGCAACTAAATCTTCCCCCTCATTGTAATGTATTCATGTTGTCTTTGAAAACAGTTCAACCTGCATTTTCTGCGTTGAAAGTTCTATGTAATTACAGTTTTATATGACTATTATCCTTATTAATGCTATGTTATACTGTTTGTATTGTACAACCCATCTCACTTTATATGCGTTGTATTTTACAACGTTAGAAGGTAAAAACAAGTTTGAATGCAGGACTTTTTCATATTAGCCTCCGTGGTATTCTTTTACATTATGACATTGTTACTTCAACTAGCCTATGTAAATGATTCGAATATCTAGTCCAACACTGGTATTGTATTTTTTTTTTGTATTGTAGATTTGTTTCTTTATCTGGACTCCATCCCTTTGCAATTAGTTGCCCACAGCGATCGATAACATGAATCCCATCTTATCTTGAGAAGAGCATACCACTGAACTGTGTGTCAACGTGCAACAATATGTGTATGTGTCCCGTGTGTGTTCACCCTGTCTACCCCCCCCCTCTCCACATCCTGTTGGGTGTCTCCACCAGCCGGTATCATCTCTCAGTGCAATGTTCACTGGTAACACAACACTGGAGGCCAATGAAATGCAGCGCAGACGCTCCGCTCGGCAGCGCCTGCTTTCGGTCTCGTCCTCAGACACAACACTGCCGCTGATTGCGTCCAGAGCCGATCCTCTATCTGCTGCCCGGCTCTTAGTCTAAACGGAGCAGACACAAGCAGATTGGACATGCGGTTCAAAGTAAAAAATGTGGAGGTAGAAATAATCTCATTGGTTGAGTTAAACCCCAGTCTGAGCACAAGCTGGATAAATGGCAAACCTGAATGGCAAATAACTCCTATTACATTATAAGGGCAGTGGCATTTTTCTCATTGCTTTATGACTATGATATTAATGATCTTGTAAAGGTCAGCACCGGGGGCCAATAGGATTATCTTGTAACTTAAAAGGTTCAGCTTTTTGCTGTTTTTGTCGGCTGACCGCTTTGGTTCACCGTGAAATATCTCAACAACTGTATGATGCATGGCCCTGAAGTTGTGTACAGACATTCATAGTCTCATGAGGATGAAGCCTACGGACATTAGTGATCCTCTGGTGTTTAGTCTAGGAACACCATGAGGTTGTGAGTTTTGAGTTGTCTGCATTTACTGGATGGATTGCCACTCGGTACAGACATCTAAGGTCCTAATGACTTGATCCCAGACTTGTCCTGTGGCGCCACCAGCCGATGAAAGTTTTCCCTTTCCAGTGAAATACAACGTCAACTAGATGGACTGACACAACATTTTGTACATTTATGGTTCCAAAATGGTGTGGCCTAAGGACTTCTGGTTATCCCTTAATTTTTAACTTCATCTGGTCAAAATTTCAATTTGTCCAATACTTATATCCAAATACTTCCTGTGGCAATGGTCTTCCTCTCAGCTGTAGCAAATGTAAACATGCTACATACAGCTTGCATGCCAACCCAAGACTGTGTGAAAATGCAGTTTCTTTTGTGACTGATAGGTGTCACTATCGCTCGTGCGCTCTAATACTAAAAAGTCTTTGCCAGTTACAGACACTAGAAATAATAGTACTGAGAAATAAAAAGTGGACAATGAATGAAGGAGACTAGCGTGGTGTTCCAACCAATGATACTCTGGTCATGCAAGCTGTTGTGTAGTAAAGTCTGAAAGAGAGGGATGTGATATTGCATCGTATCATACATCAGAAAGCTTTAGTTAAAGCTATCAATCTAATCCGATCAAGAGCGTTTATTCCAATCCTTTCCTGTCGGCATACACAATACACAAGTCAGATGTGCGCTGGCAAGTCCTGAGACAATTCTGAAGCGATTGTATTTGCTGACAACTGAATTTTTTTTTGCAGAAAAAGGCCACAGCCTTGTCGAACTGAGCAACCTAGAGTGGTTGGCAGAACACGATTGTTTTAGTTGTTCTCGCTGGCCATCTGAACACACTGAAGAACAGCTTCAACAGGGAAAAGATGGGCTTGTGTAGCAAATATTTGCACACTTGAAATCCTTTGTGAAGGCAGCGCTGCACACTTCCCAACTCGCCATCGCTGTGCCCAAGTACAGCTTCCCAGAGCTGCTGGCGTGGCTGAGTCCTAGTTTATCTATGTCTTCAGCTTCAGGTTTGTCTTCAGGAGGTCTTCAGGTGGTTTTGGAAAACATTCAGTGTGTTGAGGAGCAGCTTTATCCACAAAACAAAAAGTGCAATTCAAAAAGATTAAAGTATAAAAAATTTACTTTTCTTCTGATTACCTTATCAGCAGGTAAATACTGAAAAACATCAGTCAGTGCACAGACGCGTATGGATGCGAGTAACGCGCATTTCCGCCGGGCGGCGTGAATGACGTGAATGGTGTGACGTGTAAAAGTTTGCCTTATTCAGGGATAATATTATGAACCCAGACACAAGGACGTTTGATTTTCTGACGTTTGTGGGACTTCCACAACATGTACAAAGTAGAAATAGTTATTATTTTTTCCATGGAGGACGGCGGAAATTAACTTTTCATGGCAACAAGTGCGAATGCCGGCACGTCTAGTGCGAATGAAGCAAATAGTCCGGCTTGTAAACTCACGTGAGTAAAGCGGCGACAAAATTTCCTTTGCTTTTTGGCTATTCACACTCGCATTAAGGAGTGTGAATAGACGGCACTCCGCTGCATAAAAAATCCCCATCAAAATAAACGCACAGGATATTTTTCGTAAAAAAGAAATTGGCCAGGCAAAGACCCACTGAAAACCGGTCCACGACCCACTTATGGGTCACGACCCACCAGTTGAGAATCACTGCTCTAGCCCACTTACAGTATTTACTGCAGCAAACTAGCAAGCAATCATTATTTACTGCAATTAGAGGTAAATGCAAAGGCATAATGGGGGAAACAAGCTCCACGGGAGGCCATGCATGACGAATAACTGCATTAGCAATTTGATACAAATTAAATCAATGGAGCCCAGCAAGACTGTGTGATTTACAACAGACGGGACTAAACAGCGAGGTGATCAAGGGGTGAACCAAGCTCGTGATTTGTTCGCGCAATATGTCTCCATTACCCGATTCGGCTCAGCTGAGGAGGCATTCAGCTCATTGAAAATATGACGGTAATGTTATTGCGAGAGCAGCCACTGTGCAACCGCAGGGCCGCGGCCTCTGCCTTCGCAAACAGCACGTTTCTTTAAAATGTACTGATCTGAGAGAGGCTGAGTGAGACGGAGGGAGATGTAACCTGTATTGCCTTACTGCGGTGGTTGAGTGGTTTTACCGTGAGATTGATCCAACCGATCACCTCATTTCCTCTCGCTCATCAACCGTAGCAGCCAAAGCGCTGATGGTTTATCCGTCTGAGAAAGGGATTTGGAGGTGCCAAGTGCAACACGGGAAAGTATTGTCTGGTTATGGCAGGCCTGATTGCCGGAATCACCGAGGTTGACCAGCGAGCGAGTCGGCCGCACAGACCAGGGATGTAAATCGATTGGACACAGAGCAGTGGTTTGTTTAATCTCACTGATTGTTGGGGGTTTCCAAATGGTATAGGCACAAGAGAAAGGACAACACAGTGCTAATGAGGAGCCGGCATTTAGTGATCAACTGACTCGAAGGAAACACACACTTGTATTGTAAATGTCATGTGAAAATGAAACCCCAGGAACGGGCTTGGATGGAGCGGAACAAGGAGCTTCTTGCAGACAAGATGTAAAACAGCCCGGCTAAGTGCATTCTGAGCACTGAGCTTTGTAGACTACATTTACAATACAATGAGCTTTCAAAAAATCCAATATGCACATTGACTAAAAATATCCTGTCTGAGCATGGCAGTGGAGGGAGCGACCAAGAATGAAGTCATATCCCTGAGGACTTTGGCTTTAGTCTCCCCCTCCAAAGCAATCAATCGAAGTGGAAATCTTTTCCTTTTTTTTTGGCCTCACTCTCCACTGCTAGATGGAGATGGAGGGCAAGGTCACCGCAGATATGAGTATATCTGAAGCGTCTGACGAAAGAAAGGCAGGTTTCTACTTTTAGCCTAAAAGCCAGAGTGCACCGCACACCATTAAAGGAATGGTTCGACATTTTGAGAGATATTAACTCTCTTGCTGAGAGTTAGATGACATGATCAATGCGTCTCTCATGTCTGTATGCTAAATATAAGACTACAGCGTAGACTGGACCGGAGAACACGTTATATCTATCCTATAGGTTGATCTTATGTGCACCAGTTTCAATTTCCTTTTTTCGAGAAATCATGTTTTTATTAATCTTTTATTCATTTTGGCATGCAAATACTACAATTACCGTGTTGCTAAACATATGCCACGCACCATAGTTGCTGAATACAGTGGTCCCTCGTTTATCGCGGGGGATACGTTCTAAAAATAACCCGCAATAGACGAAATCCGTGAAGTAATCAGCTTTATTTTTTACAATTATTATACATGTTTTAAGGCCGTAAAACCCCTAACCACACACTTTTATACACTTTTCTCAGACAGGCATTAACATTTTCTCATCATCTTGCTCCTCGCTGTCAGCAAAGGTTTCATAAAGTTTTTTAGCTTTTGTGCGGATGATGTTGGTGTCCAGCGGAATGTTCTTTTTCCTGCTGTCACTGATCCACAGAGCTAAAGCAGACTCCCTCCTTACGATGATCTTGTTGCGGATAGTTACAACCCTTTTTTCATCCCTGTTAAAACCTATTGCTGCTGTCGTCCTTATGTTATTTTCCTCCTTCTTTATGTAACGAACCGAAGATTCATTTATTCCGTAATGGCGCCCTACAGCCGCGTAACTTCTACCTTCCTTTAGCATGTCCAGAAGTCCAACTTTTTCTGCGATGGTTAGCATGTTCCTCTGCCTTTTGTGTGTGACCGCAGGTGCCTTTTTCGTTGCAGTTTGTTTCATCGACATTATGGATTTTTCCGGGTAGAAATCTTGCAAACATACAGTACTTCAGAGTCACACTGCTAGCAATTGAACATTTGTGTAAATCTGGCTAGCCGAACGCTTTCTGTACTGTACAGGAGACACTGCACGGAGGAGATTGATTGACAATGGTGTACAGTACAGTCCCTTAGCTAATCAGGACGCAGAACACATGTGCGGTTCTCCCTTAGCCAATCAGGACGCCGAACACAATGCACGTTCATACTGTACACTGTAAAAAAAAAGCATGCAAAATTACACTAAAAAAATTCTGCGAAACAGCGAGGCCGCGAAAGGTGAACCGCGTTATAGTGAGGGACAACTGTACACCCAAAATCCACCCAGAATTTAAAAGTGAATTGATTTAAGATGCAGATTGTATTGTCATATTTCTCCCGACCGTAATCTTTAGCTATCCACCACTGTTAGTGACAGGATGTGGAATTTTAAACTCAGTGAATGGATGTTGCCAAAATCGTACTATTTTCTAACACAGCTCTACATTTTTAATGCCGGGGATTAAACGGGAGACTTTCGTGCTTATCCAAATAGTGCTCAAACAATGAGTCACGTAACATTGTCCATGCGGGAAAATGAACGGGACTTTTACTTCTGGAACCGAGGGCCCCCGAAATAGCTTCTCCCACTTTACAACTCTATCAGTGAACTTCAGAGGTGCGGGAAGGTTCATGCTCATCAAAGCTCAGCCGGTGGCGGTTGTTTCACATTGAACAGACAGACATGACAGAGATGCTCATCTAACTTTCGGAAAGAAAGCGAATAAGCACATTTCCACAAACTATTCCTTTTACTCCCTCTCCATTTCTCAATGTCATGTAGCTTCCTTTTGCTCTGCTTGTCTGCATTTTACAAAGACTCTTTATTCTTCTCAGGGCGGAAAAGCCTATTTCAACCATCTTTGGAGACCAATTGTCTCCGCAGAAACCATTTGATATGACATTTTTAGGGTCAGCAGCTCTCTAATCTAAGGTGACACAGACTGTGCAAGGTCACACAAATACTCACACACTCGCTCACACTCGGAGCATTAGCATCGACGAGGTGGAGGAGTGTAATAACACCTCATGGGAAATTAGCTGATGGCAGCAGTTTAAGTTGCTCCCCGGCCTTACCTGAAGGGGCCGACTTATAGGAGCCAACCAAATATCAATAAGGGTGGTTTAGCCGCGCACCGCTCACGGATAAAGAGCTTATGCATGAGACCTCTGGAAACACACTTGAGCTTGGCATGTAAAATGCTGTCGCTTCGAGCAAATCCCTGATTAAATCCCCCAAACACATTTCGTTGGCTGTGTGAGGGGAAGCCTGGTGTTGGCTGTGAGGCACGGTTCCAACCACGGTGGAGGACAGAAAGAGAGCGAGGAAGTGGGTAGTATATGTTGAGTGCTGTACATGCTGTAGATGAGTCTGTTTGAAGTCTCCCCCCAGGCATCTATGATCCTCCGTGTGCTACAGGAGTGACACTCTCCCAGATTATGCACCTCTGAATATGACCCTGGCCCCGAATGGAAAAGCACTGATGCACTGCATCTGCAATGTAGCCGTGCCATTGCTGCAGTTTGAATTAATTGCTCAATATTATCGTACCGATTTTTGTTTTGTTTTCCTTTGGCGTTCGTAGCATTGCTGTTGGCTGCCTTTAACGTGTCGCGCAAGTTTAATTTGACGTGAATATATTGGCGAGGGGGAAAGAAAAAAAGGAAGCGGTGAGAAATGAGTGTCCGGCGCTCGAGCGCCGCACCTCGTTTCCACGGCCAACGACACCAGGCAAGCTCGCTGAATGAAATATCACTTTAACATCTGCGATGCTGGTTGTGGAGTTACAGCTTGTGCAAAGAGAACAGGACAACATTGCCTCATATGCATCATTAATTTTTATTACCGTTCCTGGAAATCGTATCATTTGGCATTTTATTGCCATTTCAGGACGTAATGGTTGTTTTTCAGGGATGCACACACTTGTCAGCTCTGTGGCTGCAGCAACACAAAATTGCATTAGTTCATTGCTGCAACAAATGTTTTCTTTTTTCTTTTCTTTTTTCGCGATAATGCTGGCTGACAATACATTGTTAGACTCCAGCCGTGCAGTCTTTTCGCTCGAAACACTGGTTCATGTGTGTGTCTGTGCACTTAGAATGCATGTGTATGCACAGAGGCAACGCAACTGAATGAAAGGCCAACAAACGGCGTGGCCTCGAGCTGTGTAACATGGAGAAGTCTGCATACGTGTCTCATTAATAGAGGCTGACTCACGACGTTTTGAATGCAAGCCTTGAAACAGGGTCACACAGCCCGAGAAATGAAAGGAGAGGAAACCAAGGTAACAGTGACACTGCAGAAGAATCATTAGCCCTCTGAGGTCGGCGCCCGCGTCGAAGCGTTAAACCAGGTGTCTAAATGTTTAATAAAATTATAATCATCACAATAATACGTCACATAAATATGGTTAAAAATCTGGCGGATATGGTTTCCACTTCCGCGTCTGAGCATCTAAACATGGACATGTATGAGGCGTGCAAAGCTTCACTGTGAGTCAGAAGGTGCCAAGCAAAGAGTCCTGAGCAAAGCTATATTGGAGGGGACAGACGACGCAGCTTCAGAGCTGAAGGATTCACTAACAGGAGCTAGCCGGAGCTAACGGGCCAGATAGCTGGCCACAGCGTTTCTGTGAGACTGAACGGTGAGTAATCAATTGTTGAATCTATCACGTTAACTTGTAACAGTGAACATAGTACGACCAGTAGTGCTGGACCTCCATTATGTGTTTGTAAGACAGTAAATAACATGTGTGTGTTGACGAGAGCTTCGTAGCGGTTAGCACGTCAGTACACAGGGCCGTGTTGGCTGTTATCTTCCGTATATATGACTGAACGGGGCATAATCAATTGTTGAATCTATCACGTTAACTTGTTACAGTGAACATAGTACGACCAGTAGTGCTGGACCTCCATTATATGTTTGTAAGACAGTAAATAACATGTGTGTGTTGACGATAGCTTCGTAGCGGTTAGCACGTCAGTACACAGGGCCGTGTTGGCTGTTATCTTCCGTATATATGACTGAACGGGGCATAATCAATTGTTGTCTCTATCACGTTAACTTGTTACAGTGAACATAGTACGACCAGTAGTGTTGGACCTCCATTATATATTTGTAAGACAGTAAATAACATAACATGTGTGTGTTGACGAGCGCTACGTAGCGGTTAGCGCGTCACTAAATAGTTCCGTGTTGGCTGTTCCCTTCCGTGTCTATGACTGAACGGTGCATAATCAACTGTTGTCTCTATCACGTTAACTTTCTTTCAGTGAACTCATACTGACTGTATTAATGTATTTTACAGAGTGGATTCAGAGCTGTGAGGGTCCAGAGGGCAACATGTAGCATCATCCCCACCATATAATAATAAATTTGGTTTTAGACATTAAATTACATGTGTCTACCATTTTATTCATATATTCCACTGCTTTTGTGAAACTAAGACCTTTGGTAAACCAATTTCCATCACCAAAACCGATATCCCACCGGAGTAAAGTTATGTTTTCACAACAAATATGAGACATTTCCAAAATCAAGATTAAATTTTTCAGCTTTAGTCATATTTTCATATTTACACTTGTGCCTTTGGGACAATGGTGCCTCATTATATAGATAGCTGAGATTGTTCTGTATTTTTTGATATACAACACATGATTATGTATCATATGCTAGTGACTTTAAAAAGGGGAATTTAAAAAGTATGTAAAATCAAGAAAAATCAAGAAATTGACCCCCAGACCTCCAAGTGTTAGCACTTGTCTTGCGTGACGCAACGCCGGGCTGTGTGTATGAATATGTGCAAATATGAATTAATTATTGTGGTTCATGCATGATTCATGAGCCTTACGGGGTAGCATACACACACACACACACACACACACACACACACACACACACACACGCAACACCAAAAAAAGGTTTCTTCAAGAGAATTGCTTTCTTTATTCTTTTCTGCAGACCTCTTCAGACAGCAATAATGTAACAACCTCCAGCGAGAAAGAGAAGGTTGCTTTCATGGACTCAGCAAGGACAGAAACTAAAATCTTCCCCCACCAAGAAAAGGAAGTTGCTTCCTGGACATCTTTAGCAAGCCTGCACGTGATAATCCTCTTTGCCAAAGCTTTTTTCTTCTTTTCTTTGCGTCATCAGCAATATTTTAGTCAGCAGATCACCATGATAACATCAAATATAACCTTTAAAAAAAAGGAACAATACCTCACTACCTCACTTTGGACATGTAATTAGCTCTTTTGAAGTAGTGAAGGCTTAAGGTTTTTGGAAGTATAGGGCAACTCTTTCATGTGCGATTAGGCGTTCTTAAGTCCGTCCTCATGCAGAGAGAATGAGAGGAGGAAAGGTGAGGGAAATGTTACAGGCACTTGGCTGTGGTCGTCCAGGACCCTTTCCACACGCTTTTGGTGTGAATGTACAGTATTCATAGGTCAAGGAGAGAGGAGCGCTGAAAAGTATCATGTGGGAGAGAGAAGGTGAAGGAAGGAAAGAGAAGAAGAGCAGAGAGCAACAAGCCAGTGCAGAGGAGGGCGAACAGTGTGTGTCAGCGCTGTCGAATGCAGTCAAATTTCTCACTACGATCAAACCGGCGCGGAGCTTTGGCTCGGGTGCAGGAAGCCGGGCCTTACTGGCTTACCTCAGCACTGCACCAGTCCGACTGTCACTGGATATTACCGTGTGGACCACTGACCCGGTTCTCCCACATCACGGTGGACAGGGACAGCTTTACATCCCTTCCTCAGTCCCACTCTCCTGCCCTGCGGACACACACTTCTCTCGCTTCCTGAAATGTGTCTGTTGGAGACATTCACATTAAATATGAATAGCCTTAATAATAAATGGAAGCTCTCAGAGATTGCATCCTGGGTATAACAAAAAAAGCAATCCAGTGTTTGTGACACAAAGCTCTTAACATTCTCCCTCGTCACTTTTATGTCATTTTAAATCATTTGGGCACAATGTGTTACCAGATTATGTTTTTCTAGCATTTCCTCACTTTGCATTTGAGTGCTTTTCTTGTCACGTGGATATACAATGAGCAATTTATACAGTACAATACACTTTGAATGTATGAATACAGTTTCAGGCTACAATATGTTAGATGATGTGTGTGAATGGCGTTAACTCCTGTTATACACAAAATGTTTATACACAGAGCAGCATTTTAAGCCAAAGTCTCCTCCATTTCCTCCTCCAGTGACAAGTGCGCAGAGGAGTGGCTGGGACTGGATCTCGTTTTCAGGCTGATGGAGCCGTACAGTTTGGCTGAACGCTTGGAATAAGCGACGACCTTCCTCCTGTACATCTCCCCCTTCCACATGGAGATCATCAGCAGCGTGGAGAGCACCACGCCGCCCAGCGTGAGCAGGCACAGTCCCGCTATGACGCACCGGTCCAGGTGGGCACCGATCCGGGCGCTCTCCATCTCCAGCCTCTCCATCTCCCTCGCCGACACGCTGTCACGGTCCACCTGCACGTCCCGTGGCACGGCGTAGGAGATGATCACCAAAGAGATCCCGGTCACCAAGAACGTGACTGCGCTGATAAAGCCGTAGTCTATGGAAGTCCCGGGGCCCTCCCCGAAGGAGAGATCGTCCTCGGACATGAAGGAAAGCTCCGGCAAAGTCTCGGAGCAAGGCTCGCCGTTGCGCACGGGTCTGTGAGCGCTTTTACAACTCGTGTCCGGGCTGGCCAGTCGCAGGTTAACATTCTCGTCAATATAGGTGAAAGATGTCTCTAATTCCTCGTCGCAACAAATCCGGATTTTGTCCTCGCCGAGGTGAGCGAGTTTAACCTCTGCGCCTCCCCTGCGCGGCGCCGTCCTTGGCGCTGGATGACACCGGCCATGGCCGCTGCGGGCCGGGTTACAGCCGCCCTCCCCCGGGAGCGCTCCTCCTGTTGATGAGCCCGTCTTGCGGACGTGCAGCGTGCTGGAAACCCGGTCAAGGACGTCGGGAGGATCGGGCTGTTTGCCTCTCTCATCTGCGGGAAGCAGCGCCGGAGAAGCCATTCGTGTTTCACCACCCGCTGGTTCACTCTGAGCCGTCCTCCCACGATGCTTTCACTCCACAGCATCCCTAGGGACACACATTATCTAAGTTGAATGGTGCATCTTAATTAGAATATCGTAAAGCCTGAAACCGTATATGCACAAACACTTGTGCGTAATTTGGAACGATGCGCAAAAATGCACACGCCTCGATAGTTAAGCTGCACCGAAATCATCAACACTTTAAAGTTGATAGGATCGTTTAAGAAAAATCCGCGTATCCTTCTTGAAAAGCGCTTATAGTGGCTGCGATTAGCCAAATGCCTGTATCCAATTAGGAAACCAACCCACGCTTTAACGGAGATTATGCTATTTTCTAATTCTGTTTTTAAAACGGACACAGCCTGAATGCACAAGATAAACTGTGCTAAAACTAAACCGCACGTCAGATATACGTACACATTGTTCATGTATAGAATATATTATAGTCAGCATCTCGACAAAAAAACCCACCACAAAACGATTTCCCACCACAGCTTTTAATACCGAATGCATCCAATTGTTCCACACACTCCTGCACACTTTATTTGGATTCAGCAGAGGACGTGAGGTGCTCCCCTGCATAAGGGTGGACCAGTGATGCACAACGCGGCTTTATCTTTCTCTAATCCCCAACAACACACCTCCTCACACTACACAAGGAAGGAAGGAATACAACTCACCGCGCTACTCCAGCATCGCTGCCGCCTTCTCCTCTTCAGCGGGGGACGGCACATACCGGAGACAGATAAAAGGAGAAAGCCTTATCAGTGGGAAATGCTTTGAATGATCTCTCTCTCTCTCTCTCTCTCTCTCTCTCTCTCTCTCTCTCTCTCTCTCTCTCTCTCTCTCTCTCTCTCTCTCTCTCTCTCTCTCTCTCCCTCCTCCCCCCCCTGATCGACGCTGTGGCGGCGCGCTGCACTGACGGGAGCTCACCGTAAGCCCCTCCCACACACAGAGCCTCGGCTCGCCCGCGCTGTGGCGCTGAAAGGAGCCTCGCTATCTTGTGAGCCGATTGAGATCGATTGAGTCAACACACAGACGGGATGAGGCTTTGCAGGGCTGAGGGAGGAAACCGTGGGGCCTGACCATCATATTTTAGCAGCAGTGCTCTCCCGAGGGGAACATTTTTAGGAGAATATGATGCCCTAGAAATGTCAGTGTACGACTGTAAAGCTCCTATAGAGGCTACAAGCAGGTTAGTAGGCCATAGCATATTAGAAAAAAAAACATCAAATAAATCTCTATAGGAGAATACACAGGAGCTCAAGTGTCATAAAGTTTCATACCATTGCTATAAAGTCAGCATAGACATATTTGAAGTGCCTATGGGATCATACAGGGATAGTCTGCTGATGCCAGTATAGAGCTATTCAACACCCACAGTTCTCTAAGGTTATCTTGTGTGATAATACACAAGACAAATAGCATGATAATGTTTGTTGAAGCACACAGTTGAAGATCACAGATAACATACCGTGCACGTTATTGCGTGCACCGTATGTTATCTGTTGATGCGGTTGATACGGTCATCATATCACAAAGTAAATCTGTCATCATATCACAAAGTAAATCTGTCATCATATCACAAAAAAAACAAAACTTTCTTCACATCAGAAAAATCCGTCCAGCGGCGCTGTGCAAACGACATTGTTTGAACTGCGTCGATCATGGACCATCTGTTCTCCTGCGCTCTCAGAAGATTATAGCTCACTGTGCCAAAACCATTCTAATCCATGTTTAATCTAGAGATCAAATAGGGCATCTGATCTGCGACCCCATGCAAATCTTCGGGAGCTTCTCTTCATTCACGCCACATCTTCAGAGTCCATGTCTTGGCGGCATCTTTGAAGATAAACGATAAACAACAAGGCGGCAAGTTTACTTATAAAAGTGGCACTTTGTAAAGTAGATGTAAAGTAGATGTAAAGTGCGGGCCACCACCAACCATTTAAGAGTGTAATCCCACTTTAAACTGAATATTCATTTGCTGGCTGCTCCACCTTATTTTAGCGCAACCAGGCAGCAGCTATAAATATAGCCACCACTTTTCCTGGAGTCCTAGTGGCTGTTGGAATGGCTTTGGCTCATTTCCCAACAAGGCTCCATTTAACAGATGAGTAAAGAGAAAGGGAGAGTGAGGGTGAAAGAGAGGGAGTCAGAGACGGACAAAGATTTATTCCACCATCTTTGTTCCAGAAATTAATTAGTTTGCAGTGTGGGGGGGATGAGAGATACTGATGGATCATAATGCTTTATGGCGTGTTTGGTCAGACTGCAGTCAACTTTAGTCGGCCTCATGCAGAGATAGAGATAGAGAGGAGGCTGAAATCTGACTGGGCGCTCGTCAGGGGGCAACACCAGCCAGCTATCAGATGCTATCTGTCTGCAACAGTGCACCACTTTTCCTGCTGGCAAGGACACCAGGCTTGGAAGGGGAGGGGCGTCTGGGGACTTCTAAAGGCTATAAATCCTCATAGTGTGTCTCCTGCCACAAGCATGGACCTACACACAGAATAGACATTATGAACCACTGATGTAGTACTGCTTTTTTTCTTCTTCAAGCAGTAGCAGATATCAGAAGGTGATGGAGGGGGGAAGTGGAGGACACTCTAAATACAGCAGTAGTAGGGAGAAGAGGAGTGTGACAGTGCATGTGTGGGAGTGTGAATTATGAAGTGAGACGAGGGAGTGACTAAGTTCACTGCACCTCCAGCTGCTCCGGGAGCTGCTGAAGCTGGTCAGTGTCCCACATTAGCAGACTCTGTGAATATAAATGATGAGAACTATGAGAATGAGGAACAGGAAAAAGACCAGAGGCCCGTCACAACACGTCAAAGTCACAACACATACTTAAATTAAAATGTTGAACACCACACAAACACATTCTTGAGATGAGTTGTTCCTAATTATTTAATACCAATACCTGCCAGTTGTAATGTAGTCATGTTTGTGTTTATATTGGAGTAATCAGGATTACACGATAGCCACTTGTAAGTCGTTCACATCAATATCCAAGTCACAAATAAACCACATTCACGTCATATGAAACGGTCGATAATCATGAGCTACCATAAAGATAAGCGACAAAATGACTTCAGAACCCCGATCACTGGCACTTACATCGAAACAGAATTGAGCATTCATACCAATGCATAAAATCTTGATTCAGCTAATTTAACAGTTTACACTTGTTAGCTTAATATATGACCTGTTTAGATAGATGAGTACAAATGAAATATGCTCTGCATACCTGTCGGGAGGCACACCTAAAATGCTGTTTAAATAATCAAGCAAAGTGGCAAGATTTAATATTTCATTTCATACAAAACGACACAATATAGCTCAAATTACAAAATGACTAATCGGTTAGCGCAAGTGACATTAGCATAATCACATTTCACACTCTTGACTGAACGAATAGCCCACAGCTAGCTCTGAAAACACACGTTTGGTACAGAAAGTTCAGATGCACAGATTTACTGTACATCAGTGTTTACTAGCTGAGGCATTTCATTATTGCTGCAACCCAATTTAGTAAAGTACTGGTTTGAAACTAGCTAGTTGTTAGCCAGCAAGCTAGTAGGACCTTGCGTTGAACTTTACACACACACACACACACACACACACACACACACACACACACACACACACACACACACACACACACACACACACACATTGTAATGTGACTGAGGAAAAAATGGTGCAACCCAATCCAGAACTCATCATGAAATTGGCGGATGAATTAGTCAGACAAAATGTGGAAGCAACAAAATCCTCTCAGTTTTTCATACTTAATTTAGCCTTATTACACATAAAAAAAAGATGTAGCCTGTGTGTTGTAGGTCAGGGTAAACCTTCCCCACCAGCTGCCAGAGAGCATCCAGAGGTCACCGGCAGAGTAGTGTGTCACAGCAGCGGGGTACTGTAGATTATTAATAAGCAGGTGTACACACTCTCCTGGGTTTGTTTGGGAAGTCTGGCACGCAAACCCTTCAGTAGCTCCTAAAAAGCCTTCCAGAGAGGAGAGTGCATGCAGACTGCAGGATGACACGGGGATCAAGAGAAAAGCAGCATGATGTTTTTCTTTCTTCTTCTTCTTTTTGACAGGATGGGCGGCGGCGGTGGCGTTGGCAGACACTCTCATGAAATATTTAGCACTTGGACCCTCAAGTTCATTTACAGTGACTTCACTAATTGAAGTGGTGTGGCTGGCCTCAACCAAGCAGACTCTGTGGGTGTGGGATAATGGAAGGATAATAATGACCTTCTTAGTGGCGTGTGTGGTGTGTAGGTGTGTGTGTGTGTGTGTGTGTGTGTGTAGGCAAAGATTTATGCTTCAAGCAAAGACAAAACCTCACAGAGAGAACAGGAAAAAAAGCCTTTTGGTGATTAAGCAAGCCGACTCGGATAATTAATTCCACCATCTCATCTACCCGTCTTTTCTTTATCGTCTCTTTGTCATAATTAATGTGATGTTATCCCCTTACGCTACAGCTGCTTTTGAATTATTATGCTCTTAATAACTCTCGGTAATAGTCTGTTCCCGTCTCGCGCCTCTCCGTCTTCACCTGGAGCACTGGTTGTCTATTGCAGTCACTCTGATGTGCCCGGTTATAATGGCTTCCTAATTATAACACAATACGTTGTTTTAGCCGCCGGATCCCATTTGTTTTGATAAACGCACAGTCAAGTTCACTTTCACGCTTTGTATCCTGGTACTCGCTGAATGATTTGCTGAATCAGAGCTGCTGCTTAGTATGGACAAGACAAACATTTTAGACGGGATGAGTTTCATTCATTAGGTAAGTGAGAAAGTCTTTAGTTCAGGCCAAATACATAATTTATATTTGGTGAATATGGCAAGCCAATCGCTGAGTAGTCTGCTGGCATTGCTGCCGTTGGTGGACTTTTGCTTTTGTGTCTTGTATTATCTTCTGTATTACCTTGAGTTTTCAATTAGGAATAAAAGGACCTCTCTCTCAAAAGCTGCTGTGGATGAATAATGTATTATATTAACACGGAAGTCACGGTTGACAATTTGTGAATGTGTCCAATGGTGAGATATTCAGTCACAACATTTCTTCTTTTCCGCTGTTACAAAATAGGGACTATTCCCATTCCAACTATAGATGGCTTACTCTCCATCACGGTCAAATATCAGCCTGGAAGTCATTTGAATAAACGCATTAAATTGATTTGGAAGCAAAGGAATGAGAACATTTCCCACATACTTTCAGCAAAGAGTTTAACGGCACAACAACATAATAGGTCTTACATCCGAGTAACTTTATATTTTCAAAGCTCAGTAACATTTTTCAGGCCAAAGTAATTTGTTTGGCTTCATTCCAGCATAAATGCACGGCTCATATTTATTTTTTTGGCACAAAAGGCTTGATCACAGCTATTTGGCAGCTACTTGAGTAGCTGTTAGTGCTCACACTTTTAAGCATTTGAAATGTAGAAGCAGTGTTATGCAGTTAGTTGACCGTGAGATCGCATAGATACATTGCTTCTTTCTCATCTGTGCCACGGTAACCTGGCTCCGCGCTCTTGGTTATTGTCTCAGTAGCAGTGTTTGACCATGTGGTGGCAGTGAAGACCCACTGTCAGTGTTGTAAGGCAGGCGAACAGCATCAGAATCAGGAGCTGGGGAGAAGAGGATGCACTGATCTATCATTTTAGTGGTACCAATCTTTTCCCCTACCTCTCAGCAAAACTGCAAATAACAGATTTTCTCAGATTTTAAGATTTTTAATGCACAGCTATTACATGTAACGGGTTAATTTGGATTTGGGCCAGTTGTGGAGTGTTGTTCGCCTCATAGGTCTGCCCAGGGGCGTTGGCATGACACTACCTCAACTGCGGTAACTGATTCTTTTGGCCAGCTGTAATGGAGGTTGTAAACACATATCATCGCCTTTTAAGTAGATGGTGAACCTGTTAAGAAACGGCTGCATATGTATTTATCCAGCAGTTCCGGAGCAACATTATCATTCATTTGGAGTCGTGTTTCAAGCCACCTGGTGAATGGAACTTCCATATTCACTAGCTCTGAGCTCCAGTTTTGGTCTCTACCAACTCCTGGGGGAAATATCTCACTCCTTGGCTGCTAAATGCTCCAGTATGTTCACCAGCTAGTTGCTAACCGTGTCTGCTGTTTGGTGCTGAGCAGGTGGCGTACAGTTGCTTCATAAAGAACGGCTGGCGCTGTGAGAGCGGTGGGAGTGAACAGGATAGGTAAACAGCTGAAGCTCATCATAAATCTAAATTGAGGGGAGCTGTAGATTCAGGTAATAATTATCTGTTGGTTCACCCTACAAGTGACCCTTTTCACATTGCCATTTGATATTTTGTTATCAGGCCAATACAAATCTTGCTTATTTATTCTTTGGGTAACGATCTGAATACCTCTTCCACCACTAGCAATGATGTGAACTGGCAGTAAAGTTTATAATCCAGTGGCATGGATCAGTTTAATTAATTGAGGCCGTTTATCAGTCCCTAATTCAATGGCTTTGCAGTATATGACCATAATGTATACTTAGAATAATGAAGCCAGAATTCCGTATGCTTGGTTCGTATACTCGGTTGCCCTAACCTGTATTAAACACTTGGACTTTTTGTACATCTCCGTGGTTATAGCAAGCACAACCATTCGCATTGATAGAATCAATATTCACTTAAGAGGACCTGGCAAGCCCGCTGAGTCCGACGCCTCCGGAGGATGCATACAAGCTGATTATACTGGCAGCAATAACAAAATGTCACCTTTTGAATTGTGTGATCCTGCCTCCTCACTCGCCGTGATTGACCTGTCACGGTCTCCCACCTGAACACTTCATTCAGCCCTTCTCTCATTCGGCGTAATACCCACAGAGGGGGGGAGGGGGTGTCGATACAGAGGTGACAGTGAATTAATACCACATGGTAAATTAGGTGTACACTGATATAAAATTGTTGGGAGGATTGTGGAGTTTACAGAAGCAAAGATATTTAATAACCTGCTGAAGATAATACGACTCGGGGACACTTAATACCATGATCTGACTTCTAAAAACACTGCCATTAATAGTCAGTTAATCGTACGGTTTATCCACACAGTCTGTAGTTAATCTGTCCACAGTCCAAAAAGTAGTTTTCCTGCAGACTGCTGAGCTCTCACTGCAAAATCAGCCTCCTGGGAAGGTTATATAGACAGTAATATAAACCGCTGCATCCCCTACTGTGCTGAGTTCTGAGTAATGTTCATCCTCGGCCCTCCCTTTTCCACTGGAGCCCATGCAGCTTCCCCGGGAATAACAATCGCTAATCTGGACTAGTGTTGAGCGGCTGCCTCAAACCTCAGCCAGTTTGTTTATATTTTTGGCTACGGGTACTAAAACACCGCAGGGGCCGGTGGCGGGGGGGGGGGATGCTAATCACAAACAGTTAAATCATGAGCGTGTACGTCTCGGCGTGTCAAAACACAGTGTATAGCCCGCAGATGGAGATGAACGCAGACAGAAGAGGGCTTTGTCTCTCTCTCCGTGTTCCACCGAGAAGCGGCTCCATCAGACGCACCAGCCTCAGCTCATGTACCTAACGGCGCAGGCGTTCACCCCCAGGGACGAGAACAGCACTAACGCCGCCCGTGCGTGTTGTGATGTGTCGCCCCAAACACCTCACCTCTCTGAAAAGCAAGGCTGTAGTCCAACCGAACAGTGGGAAGCTTCATTTCCATTCCTTGTCGATGAGGCGTGAGAAGTCATCTGGCAGACGACAGGAAGAGAGAGAGAGAAACCGGAGGCAAGGAGACAGAACATGTTTATGGTACAGGATATATATATATAAAACAGATTTACAATTTCCCCGGTACATTTAACACATGGTTCACATGCGAGTCAGACAATTTAAAAAGTGACATATGTATCGCACTAAATTACAGACACAGATTGAAGAAAAAGAAAAACAGTGCAAATAGGCGGCTGTCATGGCCCTCATGCTGTGAGCGTAGTGGAGCCACAACATGAAAGGACACTTAATCACAATGTTGCACTAAAAAGTGACATCAGAGTGACCTTGCCCTCCTTTTTGACGTTTGTATCTCCTTCTATTGCCGTTACAGTCCTGTAATAGGGTAACAGCTTGCCCGTAGGACACAATAAAACACACTTTAGAATGATTTTATAATGTTTAATGGGATCATTTTTTATCTCTTCTTCCATCCCAAAACGTATGGTGTTTTCTAGCTTATAGCTACAGGGATCTGAATGGGATTTCATCTCTCACTTTATTAATGCAGTAATATTCCTGTCGGTACATGCAGCAGGTATAGTGTTTAAAGTAGCAGTACAACAGTGTCAATACTCCATTACAAGAAAAAAGTACTGTATTCAAAATCAATTTGATTTAATCTCTGAGCCTCTGAGATGAAGTGGGAGATTTCCCATAAATACTCTTGGATAAACACTTCAGAATTATGACTAATAGGCAGTTATTGTGCTTATTGATGAACAGAGTCTTACACATACATACAGAGTATATACATACAATTCATTTCATTCAAGAAAGTGCGCCTATAATAACACATTTAGAATGCATTTAAAAAGCTGCAACCGGTGAATTATGGTAATTGTTAACAACTGCAATTATTTGATTATCTAAATAGTTTTAGATCAACATATCATTTATGGACTAATCCTTTCAGCTCTGAGTGATATCTCTTCCTAACCTCTCCTTAGTTTCTGTCCCTGGCTATAGAAAGCTGCCTGGCGGTACAGGGGACCTGGCTGCATGGGTCCGACACCCTGTCTCTGAGGAGCCATTGATGTAATTGGCTGCTCAACTGTGTGTGCTGCTTCCATCCCATTGGAGATAATAGGATGTGGTGGAGGTGGTGTTGGATCATCATTCACATCTCCAAAGATGGCAAACAGGTCGTCCAGATTTATTTTGGGATCCTGTGACAAATATTGAGCAAACTACTAATTACTATAATTATAATAAGATAATAGCTGAATTAGAACTATCAGTAAAAGTAAAGCACAGCTACACAATATCAATCTATTACTGGCAGAATAATAAAATCACTATGTCTGGAGGGAAAGTTCCCACTGTAATATACAATTATGTTTCTACTATAAAGGAAAATACTGTTCACTTGACTTCACTTATTTGACAGCTACAGTACCTATTTACTTTGCAGAGAAACATTTTACATAACTTATATGTTATGTAACTTATAATAACGCGTTATTTTTATAAATCATGAAGCATTTTTAAAGAGTGAACAAAGTTACCCAACAATACACAGTTTATAATTGCTTTCACCTGCACAGCATGCTATATTTAAATACAGTGGTGTATAAAGTATCCAAAAGCCGTACTTGAGTAAAAGTAAAGATACCTTACTGGAAAATTACTCCAGTAAAAGTAAAAGTCACCTATTAAAATATTACTTGAGTAAAAGTCTTAAAGTATCTGATATTTTCTGTACTTAAGTATCAAAAGTATTTTTCTGATATAAAATGTACTTAAGTATTGAAAGTAAAAGTACAAGTACATGCTTTTAATAAAAAAGCAAAGGGTCAGAATTTTTAGAATTATGAAGTTTATTCTTTTAAGTGCTGTGGTCACCGTGACCAAGGACAAGGAGTTGTGTTGATACAATAACTGGGTTGGCTGTGATCCATCCATATATATTATGTTCAACATAATATATTGTACCTAAGTATACTTTTGCATCTACTATGAACTTATCATCATAATTCTCCAAAAAGCAATATGACACTATGAAGGACTTGTAACAGTGTGGTTATAAGTATGCTCATTCCGCCCGCCGTGGGTCTCTTGGTACCGGTCTGTGGGTCTCTTGGTACCGGTCTGTGGGTCTCTTGGTACTGGTCTGCGGGTCTCTTGGTACCGGGCCACAGAAAGAATGAATGAAACATTTCAATTAAATAAAATAAAAAATCAAGGCCGGAAAGATGTTTTATTGTGAAAAATGACCGCATACATCCGTCTGTGGTAACCTCAGACGGAACCTCTTGACACATGTCAAGATGTTACGTTACTCTAAAAATGAAACGTAAGTCTGTTACAACTCTGTCGGTGATCTGGAAACCAAGGCAGAGTATCCTGAGATCGCCAAAAAAGCATGAAAACCTGCTTCCATTTCAACATCCTGTCTCTGTGCAGCGCGTTATAAGTTAAGCAGTAGACTGGACTAAAGGTTTAGTTAGCAGTAGAGTCAGTAGACTGGACTAAAGGTTTAGTTAGGAGTAGAGTCAGTAGACTGGACATAACGAACACACGTCAGGTGTCGTTGTCTCCCGTCTTTCCGAGGTCGGACCCGGTCCGTGAAAATATTGTCTTCACGTAACCGGTCCGTGACGCATAAAGGTTTGGGAGCGCTAGAGGATGTAGAGGGAAAATGCAAAACATTGTGATTCGCAAAACCTGCTTGGTGGAGTCTGTGTTCCACCACAGTCCCGGATGTTTTTTTTTCTTTTTCTAAAGATAGATTTGATTTTGTAGCGAGTAACGAAGGTTTCAGGAGAAATGTATCGGAGTAAAAGTATCATTTTTCTTTGCAAAATGTAGTGAAGTAAAAGTAAAAGTAAACAGAAATATAAATAGTAAAGTAGAGTACAGATATCCCCAAAAACTACTTAAGTACAGTAACGAAGTATTTCTACTTCGTTACTATACACCACTGTTTAAATACAGCTTACATGTTGATGAATCAGTATTAATAATCCAATATTATCACCACCTATTCATCACCACCTCACGTGAAAGGAGGAGCCCATGCAGTTAGGCCGAGCCCACCTTTCTCCCGCTGAACGACGGTGCAGGGTGAGGGTGGGTGAGTGCCTTTACGGTGGCCTGTCCGGCCACTTTCTTGCCATCTGTCCAGTCCGCCCAGAAAGACTTGGCTCGCCAGTAGCAGTGGGGGTTCTGCGAGCCAATCTGTTCCCCGAGCCAGTCTCTTCCACCTAGGATGCAAATCCAAGCCACTCTGTCACAACCAACTTTACCGGCCTCTCCTAGCCCTGGGTCAGAGGATAGGTTTTTAGACAAAGAAGTGGCCCTCCAGTCTGGCATTCCCATAGAACGATTCAAGTTCATTTTTGTATGGAACTACTGCTACGGCCTACCTTGATTCCCAGAAATTGCTTGCTTGCGACTCTGTTGACCTGTGCTTCCTCCAGCCTCAGGCTCTCCGCTCGGAATCCCATCGGGCTGCCTCGTCGACCCGATCAGCCACCAGCCTGCCTAGTTCTGCTTTATACTTGTTGTGGAAGTCCCAAAAACTTTCATAACACCATCCGTAGCCGCACACAGCTCGGTGAATTTCACCGACTCCTCCAGGAACTACGTCTGGCTTATATCCGTAAAACAGTTACAGTTTCTGCCATCCACCATGGAAATAACCACTAGTTCTGCTTTATACTTGTTGTGTAAATTCCACATACGTCGGAACATCAAACTCCATCGTGTCTGGTTTCATAATATTATCCGAAGTCCCACAACAGCGTCTGAATGACGGCCGCTACCAGCGCTACTTCAGCAGCAGTTTGATTCAGCAACGGCAAGACGGCGGTGATGACGGGCGGAGCTTCTCAACGCTGATTCTCAACGCTGATTGGCCGACGCAACTATGACTCACACGAGTTGGGAAATTTCAACTCGCACGAATTCGCGCCGCATCCAACGCTCTGTTCGCCCCGCGACAAACGAGCTAATCGCGCCGCCCGGCGAAAAATTTGCGTCTTCGCTCCCTACCGCGTCTGTGCATTGACTTTGCATGTAGTCTACTCACGCCGCGTTTGGTGTGAACACGGCATAACTCGGATCCTAATCCTAATAATTTCAGTCCTTGGTTCTGTACCAATAAATCACTGAACTACTACACATTGACACTTGGCTAATAAGCTGTTTGAGTCCTTACCTTATTGTTCATTGATGCTTGAGTTCGCTAGCTAGCTTTGTTGAAGGGATTTTCTTCTGGAGAAATTTTGCTGTTCACTCGATGGGTCATCAGGTGAAATGAGGAGGAGAGAGTGAAACGTGTCTCTTCTTGGAACGCGCACGTTCTATGGCGGCTGTTCATCTCTTGCTTAAATTAGAACTTTAAATAATGACTTTAGAGTCCGCTTTCACTGGGCAACGCCCCCTGGATGCCGGGACGTCACCCACGGCGGCACGTAATTTGTATGAGATGTTTATTATTATCAACTGCTATGAAATGGGTAACTGATAAATGTGTCTAATATTGGGTCATGCATGGAGTGCAACTAGTGCAGCATTTATTCATATAAATCACAACCATAGCACTGTGTATACATTTGAATAAAGTCAAAAAATAGACCTTTATTGTTTACAACATAAATCATAAATCTGACAAAAGTTGGCCTATGTTACTGGAGAAACCATGATTCAGTAAATATTTCCTCCTATCGGCAAACTTGTTTAAAAATGAAACATCAATCATCTGTACACCAGAATATTTCCATATTTTTGTATTTTCATCTCCACAATGCATAGACTAGTCCAATGCATTATAATGAATATAACATACTATACGCCTCTTCTGTGAACCTGCGAAGGCCAAAAAATAGTTATATTACAAACGTAGATGTTATACATGTGATGCCCAATGATTGGAACCTTCTGCATGAATAATATGCATTTAACATCTTATAGTGAGGGGTCAAGGGTCCTAAGAGACTCAGAGGGTGAAGGATCTGAGAGTGGTGGTGGCTGGGTTCAGGAGGTGTGGCCTCTACCCTCCGGACTCAATGGCCATTGACTGGCTGACGCGATCATGCCGTCCAGGGCGCAGCGTGGGACCTCCTCACCATCTCCGACAACCCCATCGCCATTTTCCTGGGCTGCGCCTGATGTTGCCCTCCCAACATGCCCCTTTCCCACATCCCCAGAAACAACCTCTACCTGCCCCTCCTCTTCCCAATCCTTACACTCTGGCCAGAAGAGGCCGAGAGCAGCAGCGGGCAGAAGACACCGGCCCATAATCCGCTTCCTGGACCCTGTCTGGCGGCTCCTGCCCCAGCCGCAGAAGACCAGTGTCCCTCGGGGCTGCTTCAGCCACCAGCTCCGGACTTCTGGAATTCACATATGAATCAGAATGTATTAACTAGTGTGACATTATTATGAGTATGTATTTAAGTATTAACGAAAAGAGTAATCCTGAATGAAGAAAGTTGTTTGTAGTCCTTTTGTTGTTCAGACAATTAACTCTGACTTTTAACTGTTGAAATGTATCAGATCAGTCTGTTCAGCTGCAGCGTCCACCAATCAAATAAGAGGCTCGGGATGGACCCTTACTCATGAATGCCATGACCACTCCCAACTTGTGTGACTGGAAGTGACTGGCCTGTTGCGCCACTAACTATTAAGGTTGCATTGATGTTCAAGCAGCATTGTGATTCCCACAGATCTTATACTATTTTGTGCTTAAGATCTTGTTTTGATATTTCTTGTAACTACACCTGTCAAATATGTATTTTGTACTATTTCTATTTGTAGCATAACGTGGAAATAGTGAAGTAAAAACACCTCAACATACTTGTTATGTTGTGTACATTTACATTCCACCAATGTGAGGTTACATTTGGTATAGACTTGGGTTTAATTCTGTAGATAATTGCCTTTTCCCTCCATGTATGCCCCATTTCACGTATATACTATATATATTTTGTAGTATATCAGTGTGAATATGAATCTTTTATGAGTTTATTATAGGAGTATCATGTGGGCCAGTCAGTACAAACACTGAACCAAACCTTATTAAAATCTCGAGAACTTTATTCTTAATCCTAGTTTTTTCTTTTTGTTGATTGTTTGGCAAAATGTGCACAACATTATGATGATCTACAATTTCATATATCGGTTATAATACAGTATAGTAAGGGTTTGAATCCTAGTTCAATCAGTATCATAGCTTCGATGAAGCATTGAGGCAAGCTGAGCAAAAACAGCCAGTATATATGGTGATATAATTAGCATTATCATCAAAAAGTTGATTTATTTCACTAATTCCATTCAAAAAGTGAAACTTGTCTAGTATAGTCATTCATTACACATAGACTGATATATTTCAAATATTTATTTCTTTTAATTTTGATGATTATAACTGACAACTAAGGAAAATCCCAAATTCAGTATCTCAGAATCTTGGCCAGCTGAAAAGTATGAACATGAAACGTATGAGCATGTACAGCACTCAATACTTAGTTGGGGCTCCTTTTACTGCAGCAATGCGGCGTGGCATGCAGTCGATCAGTCTGTGGCACTGCTCGGGTGTTATGAGAGCCCAGGTTGCTCTGATGGTGGCCTTCAGCTCTTCTGCATTGTTGGGTCTGGCATTTCGCATCATCCTCTTCACAATACCCCATATGGGGTTAAGGTTAGGCGAGTTTGCTGGCCAATTAAGAACAGGGATACCATGGTCCTTAAGCCAGGTATAGACTGGTTGCTTTGGCACTGTGTGGAGGTGCCAAGTCCTGTTGGAAAATGAAATCTGCATCTCCATAAATGTGCAACGTGGATTGTGTGTCTCTCCTCTCTTCCTCCAGGGTCCCAGAGTCTGGAGGAAGAGAGGAGAGACACGCAATCCAAGTTTCCACAGTCAGTGATGGTTTGGGGTGCCATGTCATCTGCTGGTGTTGGTCCACTGTGTTTTCTGAGGTCCAAGGTCAACGCAGCCGTATACCAGGAAGTTTTAGAGCACTTCATGCTTCCTGCTGCTGACCAACTTTATGGAGATGCAGATTTCATTTTCCACAGGTGCCAAGTCTCCAGGACCTGGCACCTGCACACAGTGCCAACGCAACCAGTACCTGGTTTATTTTTAGGGTCACTTATGTACATTTACATCAATTAATTAAAGTGTTCATAACACATTATAACACTGTCATTTCCAGGTGTCTTGTATTGATCTATTTCTCCTCTTATTTCAGCAGATATGAACACTTAGCAAAACAGCTGTAATTATAGGCTACATAAATGTTTGGAGAAATGCAAACTGTTGAATGATGCGTAATCCTATATCTCCAGAATCGTTTTGTTAGGATTGCAACACGATCACAGTCTCACATCTCAGCTGCTCCTTTATTTCACAAACTGCAGATTCTTACTATTTATAACTATTTAAGACACTTTTAGGTGAAGGAAATATTCCTGATCATTTCAAAACCTTCTTCAAAGTCAATTCTCAGATTCATTCTCACTCAACTCGTCAATCTTCACATCTTCATCCTCCGAAATTACTGACTAGCAGAGGTCAATTCTCTATTAGATTTAGGGGAACCAAGTTATGGAATGACTTTTCCCACCTCACAAAGAAATGTCCCTCTATAAAAAATTACAAAAATTGCCCCAAAAAAAGTCTAATTGCTGTTTCGTAAGAGTTTGTTATGTATTGGTGTTTTTTTCTTCTTCTTTTTCTTTCTTGTTTTAGCTGTTATATCGACATTTTTAGTTACCATTGCTTAGAAATTGCCACAGAGGTTTAATCCAATATCCTTGAACAAACTCAAGCCATGCTGACGTTCACGGTCACACATGCACACATGCATACACACACAGACTTGACATGATGACATTGTTTTTCTTTCTCTTCTTTCTTTCTTTTGTTGTCTTTCTTATGCATATTTCAATTTATGTTTGTAATTTTGTAAAATGTTAAATATTATATAGGTGGAGGCTTCAAATAAGCCCAGTTGGCTTTTTGTCGCTTCCTGCACTGTGATATTCATTTTTTTTTTCCTGTTATGATTTTTGTTTGTTTTATTGTTTGAATTGTGCAAAAAAATTAAAAAATAAAAATACAATTACAAACAACTGTACAGCATGTATACATCAGTTCATGAACAGAAACAAATATGTATGCGACACATCTGCGCTCCCTCAGCCCCGTGTGCGGGTCCCAGCGGGAGCCTGTGACCTCACAGTGAGGCTCTGCAGGAAGCTCAGTCATGACTTCGTGAGCGGAGAGACGGGAGCAGCGCGCGGAGCTGCAGCGACACATCCCCTAACCCTCCCTTCAAACTTCTGCTATCGGGTCTATTATGTCTGATGGAGAAGAGCATTGTTGCGTTACCAGACACTGTATTTGGTGGAGAAGAAGGGGAGGCTATAGTTTGATCGGATTACAGGAGGATGAAATTAAGTTTTTTGGAGGACTTCTGGTGCCAGGGGCCCCTATTTATTTATTGCAATGAGTTCTTGTGATTTACTTTGAGCGCCTTTGGTGTGAATTTCTCGCGATGGCCAACCTCACCATGGTCGACATGACCGTGGAGAATGGCACGTCGTCGACGGCGCAGGACAATCTCACCCTGGGGGTCTGGACCGACTACACGGTCGAATACAAAGTGGCCAGCGTGTTCTTGGTGACCCTCATCTGTGGGCTGGGCATCGTGGGCAACGTGATGGTCATACTGGTCGTCCTGACCACCAAGCACATGCGGACTCCCACCAACTGTTACCTGGTGAGCCTGGCCGCGGCCGACCTGATGGTGCTGACGGCCGCCGGGCTGCCCAACATCACCGACGCCCTGCACGGGCAGTGGGTGTACGGCTACGCGGGCTGCCTGGGCATCACCTATTTCCAGTACCTGGGAATAAACGCGTCCTCCTGCTCCATCACCGCCTTCACCGTGGAGCGCTACATCGCCATCTGCCACCCCATCAAGGCGCAATTCCTGTGCACTTTGTCCAGGGCGAAGAAGATCATCATGCTGGTGTGGACGCTCACCTCCGCCTACTGCGTCATGTGGCTCTTTCTGGCCGACACCAAGAAGTTGGCGTACGACAACGTGGTGCTGCTCAGCTGCGCCTACAAGGTGTCCAGGAGTTACTACCTGCCCATTTACTTCACGGATTTCGCGGCGTTCTACGTGCTGCCCCTCATGCTCGCCACGGTTCTGTACGGGCTGATCGCCCGGATACTGTTCGTCAACCCGCTGCCCGCGGACCCCAAAGGCGGCACCAAGAAGTGGAAGAAGGACACGAGTCAGGGGAGGATGATCGGCACCTGCTCCTCCAGCAGCACCACGGCTGCCTCCCGCAGACAGGTGTGTGTGTGTGTGTGTGTGTGTGTGTGTGTGTGTGTGTGTGTGTGTGTGTGTGTGTGTGTGTGTGTGTGTGTGTGTGTGTGTGTGTGTGCGTGCGTGCGTGCGTGCGTGCGGCTGGACCACAGGTCGGTTCGATTCCCTCCAATTAGAGAATTTGTCGCTCCAAGCACTCGCACTCAAGTCGTTTTCAAAAACGACATCGAAGTCAGAGAAAGCCACACGTTATCAAAAAAAGTGGATTAATGCACTGACCGCAGGTCCTGTCATATAACTGACCACACACACACACTTGGGGCACATTTAATACACACAGTGATCCCACTAAACGTTTGTGTTTTACTTCCCTTTTGTTTTGGGTCACAGATCCACTATCTATCTAAATGGTAATTATAATTTTTGCCAAATCAACATGTAAGTACTTTATTTTGATTTTCCTTTGACCTTATGAAACCCAACAGCACAAGCAATACATTGATACTTCCCTTTGCTACAAACATTTAATTTAATTTAAACATTTAAATGTTGCACATTTAATAATCAAGTATTGTTGAAATGCATAAAAAAAAAACTTCACATTTTAGAGGTTATATGGGCTATAAAGATGAACAGATATATGACTTTAGCTGAAAAGTAATTGACATAAATGATGTTACTCATGTTTGAGTAACATAATTACCCCCTAAGAACAACTGCTCTTAAAAGTACAACAACAGACATCTTCATAGACCGATTTGGAATTTAGCAGACTAGTGACGCCTAAAAAGTAAGTACAGTAAAATCTCTTGTTCATAATCAATTGTCATAGAGTCATGAGTTCTCACGGTGATAAAACAATGCTAAGTATTTTGTTGTTCTTTAGCTGTTAAAGATAACATTGGATCTCTAATAACCCAAACAGAGCATTAAGGTTAACTGTTGACACATGATAAAACATATGCACTATTTAAATTTGTTCGCTATTTTTTTAATGATGAGCCAAGCATCAATCCCTGTTTGATATGCAGTGCATCAAAGTGCTGCCAACTGTCATTTACTTTCAGATTTAGCTGAATAAAGTGCACCGATAACCCTTTTTCTTTTTTTTTAAACCCTGAAGCACAAATTCATACAGGGGCTCGTAACAACTGACAGACGTGACAGACAGACTAACAGGTTTACATAAGAGCTTGGGGTGCAGCCACCTTTTGAATTGCATTGCTCAGTGAGTGTTTATGTGCATGCTTGAGAAAAACACTTAGTTTGGTTTATAATAAAGCACTCTGGCTCATCAATTGTTTTCATGCAATAAACCAAGACTGTGTTTTATCCTCATCTTCCCTCTGTTAAAAAAACAACTAAACAAACAAACACCCAGCTGAGAGTTTCCTACTTTGTTCAAAATAAAACAGAATTCTCTCAAGGCACAGACACACAGGTAGAGCTTGGGGACGTTTGTTTGTCAGATCACAGGAAGAGGCCTTCCTGAAATGACGGCGGGTGTGGCACCCTGAGGGAGCTACACGCTCTATTGGATTTTCTAATCAGTTAACTCCAACTCAAATATAGGCTTTTGGCTTTTTCTCCATTAGTGCAGCTTGTTTTTTTGTAATCCTCGATTTACGCACACCCACAAACACACAATGCCACGTGTTTCTGTGGACATCATTCTTGCAATCTACCATGTATTTTACTGAATTACCTAAAGGTCAGGACGTAATGAGGATGCAGGATTGGTTATCTCTCTCACTGATGATACTGGCAGCGCCCCCCCAACCCCACCATCCAATCCAATTATCCTCACCTGACTGCAGCCCAGACAACACAACATACATATGGAGAAGATTTCATTTGACCGGAGTTTCAGATCAGGATTCTAACCTGCCAATTATATTAACAAATCCAGGCGTTGTTAAATTGCGCATGCAGATCAGTCTTCCTTGTTGGAAAGTGATTTACAGCATCTGAATACACAATTAGTGTTTTATGATACCTACAGGGTGCTTTTAAAGTATTTACCAAGGAACAACTTGGTGTCTTTATCAGCTTGGTGTGTTTATCAGCTTGATGGGTTTATGGTCACATTTTCCAACCTACAAACATTAATCTCTTACCTGACAACTCCTTTGCAGTTATCTTTAAAAAAAAAATGTCTTTCATGTTATGTTAATCCCACCAGGGCACATTTATATGAATTAAGACAAATCTATGGGTTTAAACTTCTGTTAACAAAAACACAAAGAAATGTGGGTTCACATACTTCAATAATAGATTGAGTTGTCTGGAGGTGCCACCTATTTGGTTGAGGTTTGTGAGCCCAGAGCATGCAATTTGTTATGTGTACCCTTGATATTTTTGAATAGTGAGGAATATCAAACAACTTTAAATTGCCTACTGACCAACAATTTTTATTTGACTTTTCAATTAATTTCCTATTAGTAGTTTTTGTCAAACAATTCTTGGTTTGGTTGACCTGTATGATGGGATTTGAGCACTTTGTTGCTCTAGAACGCATCCCACCGAGGACACAGGTGAACGTGTTTTCCTTCCGATGCCAATTATGTGACATGTCCTTTAAAAAAGGAACTCAAGTTCTGATGAATGCATCAGCAGGTCCTTATAAATAAAATGACCCCAAAATAATCAAGACATTAATTCACAGAGTGCTGCCCTTTTTCCCAGGAGCACCAGACTGAACATTCAGCCCTTCTGAATTTGTCTCTCTGGTATTTAATACGACCAAAATTCCAGTCACACCATTAATATTTGAGCAGGTGTGTGGCTGCACCATGTTAATCTCATTAAATGTTCTCAAGTTGACTCGGGTCAAGTGTTCATGTGGAGATGCAGCTGTGTTCACAGACAAGATACTGTATCCGTCAATAATGCCCCGGTGGAGAGGGTCTGGGTGAAAATGACTTTCTTTTCTTGGGCATGACGGCTCCCTTGTGCACTGACCCTAAAGTTGTAATCCTTAAGGTTTCAGTCCTGGTTGATCCTGCAGCTACTGGTGCGGATTGGTTCAATACTACAGGTCCCAGAAATTAGCTTGTTGCTACTTTGTCAGAAATACTACAGTGGAACTGAATTCCTCTGAATCGGTAAAGGCGGATTCCGCCAACAACAAACGACAATATAGAGAGGCAGTATGTATAAACACTGAAAGGCTATAACTGAAAAAAAAATGCAGAACATAAATAGTATCTAAACAGGGTTTAATTTCATGTCAAAATGAATGATGGCTGAATTCCATTTAGCTGGTTGCACTGTCATGGCTTACTTGGATACTCAAAGTCATTGTTAATACTCTTAATAACACCTGGGGTGCTGTGATAAAAGGCATCACAGTGTTGAGACTCCATGTGCATGAAAAACACTCAAAGTTCAATTCATTGTCAAATTCTGTGTGATTTAATTTTGTCGTAGCATTTCTTAACGTACAGTTGACTTTCATTAGGTGACGAAGATGCTGGCCGTGGTGGTGGTCCTCTTCGCCTTACTTTGGATGCCCTACCGCACCTTAGTGGTGGTCAACTCCTTCCTGGACAATGCCTACCTGGACACCTGGTTCCTGCTCTTCTGCCGTCTCTGCATCTACCTAAACAGCGCCATCAACCCGGTCATCTACAACGCCATGTCCCAGAAGTTCCGCGCCGCTTTTAAGAAGTTGTGTCACTACGGCCCTCAGCGCATGGAGAAACCGGCCTCGTACAGCGTGGCGCTTACCTACAGTGTCATCAAGGAGACGTCCAACGGGGAAAGTCCCGACCACTTCACGACAGAAATGGCCGAGGAGCTAAACACGCCGAAAGATCGGTACTTACCCGCCAGCATCCTGCCAAGTGCCAAGCAGATGCCGTTCGCAGAGCCTTCCCCGTCAGACGGTGATGTCAAAGCCTGACTGGAAACACACTTTCCACCTACAGTGGATAGCAGGGAGAGCTGCAGAATGGATTCAGTCCCCAGTGGGACATTTGAGAGACATTTTAAATAGACCGTCCCCCTTTCAATTAAAGTTGCCAAAAGCAAAATAGTATGCCATTTAATGAGCTGACTGTTAGCATTTTGTTTAAAACAAAAACTAAAAGCAGGGAATGTTCATGAATCTTGCAAAAATACAGTTCATTGATAAATTGCTAAAGCAAACTGAAACTAAATTAAAGCAAACTTCCTCCATTCACTTCCCTTATCCTCCCCCTCAAAACAGATCCAGATTTAACAGAGAGAAGCTTCACGAGTGGATATCATGGGGCTGAGGGATACAGCAAAACATTTGATCACGATATTTATATTTATCAAGAATTAGGACGTTTTTGTTGAGCTGAAGCGAAACTAAATGACCGAGAATTGTGTTATCTGCAGACGGCACATCTATTTAAATGATTCAATTGTACAAAAATATAGATACAATCTGTATTCTATCCCTATGAATCCCGCTGTGTGAAATGTTTACAGCGTATATATCTTGGGTCCGTTACGTTCATCAGTGCAGTAATGCTCCAGTTAGTTGAGACTCCTTCCTGCCGGCCGCTCTGGTGAGAGTACGAGCATCTGTGTGCGTTATCAGAGGGGGATGCTGCAGGTTGAAATGAGTTCCCGTCTTCACCTACAGTATCTGTTGTGCGATGTCTATGTGTCAGACTTTATAATACATCGTCCTCACCCTGTGTGGGCCCGTTTCATCAACGTTGTGGCCCAAAGGCGGCCTCATTTCCCCTGCATGGTTCAGCAACGTGCACCTCACTGGATCCCGTCATCGATAACCAGACCGAGGAACGTCTGCACTTCGTCAATTGTCGTAGTTTTGCAGGTTGCCATTTTTGTCGAGTGAATACAAAAATTGCGGTCACTATTGAGAATAGCTTTGCTATTTAAAAATGGTGCGTTGGTGCATGAAGGCTTGTGTGGTGCCATTTCTGATTCTCTCAGTTGCCTGCAGCTAAACGTTTTTTTCATTCGCATAATGTGTCGTATTAGCTGCTTTGCTAACGAGAATTTATGCGGGAATAACATCGAGCTAGCTTTTATTGGTCAGGAAATACCTCCAAAAGCTGGTTGCTAAACCACCACAACATGTCTTGTTTTATTTTTCCTCCATTTGTTACATACATAAGATGTAATGTGTGGGTGTGGAGGCTTCAACGGCTTTTTAAAGTCGCCGATGGACTGGGCTGAGTAAGCATGGAAAGTAACGAGAAACGTACTTCAGTCCAATTACTTTTGCCGTTGAGTAATTTGTAAAGTATTGTAATTTAAATGAATAATATAATATGTAATGTGTAAATGTATATGCCATTTTTCAAGCAACATAAGACTGGTTAGAAATATCTTTACTTCTGTTTTGGGATTGGGTGGTTTGCTGTAGCATTCTGTCAAGCGATCCGAGTTCATCTACAATTGATCAAAGTCTCACATTTTCTAATCACGGACATTCTCTATCACAGTCCATGATTTTATCGCCCAGCCCTAAGATACCATTTCACCTCAGTGCTAACCCAGTTTCACTTGTAGCATTAGTCTTTCTTTGTTCACGAACCTCTCCCACCAGAAACCGTGTCATTCAGATGAATCCAAATGCACAAAACCGTGACATTTTAATCACGCTGCCGAGAGAACGCAAAGACATCGAATTACATGACCTTTTGAGAAGGTCGGAGTCGAGAGAAGGACGGATAATACAGAAGCTCATTTAAACTTTGCTGTGTCATCAAAACACCGCCTGAGCGCTAATGATTTCTGCAGGGACTTTGGTCTTAACAGGGACAGACACCAAAGCCTTATGTTGCTTTGGTCACTGTGAAGACGACCACTGGGGCAAAGGTCAGTGCCCGGTGTATGATCACGAGGGTGTAACTCTGGTGTGCAGACAGAGAGGCTGTTCGTCAAAGGGTCAGAGAACTGTCGTGGCGGTAATTCACTGATATTGCCCGAGACTGCCGAGCGCAGCGCTTTTCTCATCCCTCTGCGCCGCAAAGCCCACAGAGCAGTGATGGACCGTGTAAATAGAGTGCGCCAAAGTGCCACACTGGAGTTGGTGCAAATGTATATATCTCACCCAGCTATTAAAAAGAAGAAATCTCTGCTGTTAGTTTGAGCTAGGTGTATGTATAAATTGAAGAGCACTCAGAGGTAATGAATACTGACTCAACTAAATGAAATACACCTGCTTCATACTGAGCAGTGGGCTTTTCTGTCTACACTGTAAAGTTGCTTGAAATTGATTGTGCAGTGCTATGTGAAATTAATTCAATATTGTGTTTTTCAAATGTGTGCCAGCAAGTGCATTAAAAAAGAAAGGAAACAAAAGCTTGTTTTGATCCATTGTTCCATCAGCGTGTTTTCTATCATTTCAAACCAGTCAATGGAAGCTAATGGGCCTCAAACTGGAATATGTGAGAAATTTGAAAAGTACAAAAGGTTTGACGTCTGTAGTATGTATTGTAAAGTGACTTTCAATAATTTCTCCCTCTTGTTCTCAGTTGAAACACATTTTGTCTTGTGGGACATCAACACGCAGTTGTGATGGAGATGTATTCTGTTCTGCACGCTGCGCAGATTGCAGCATGAACGCGAGCTTTTGTGAGGTGAACACAAAGATGAAATTTGATATTTGATGTATTTACATCAGAGGCGTTGCTTTGTTTGCCGTTATATTTCTGTCTCCAAATGGCTTTCTTTTTCTTCTCTTGCTGTTTGATGGACTGTTTTGTATTGTTCTTTGCCCAGAATAAACACGGACGATAATCGCAGCGCCTCGTGCATGGTGCATTATTCCTACATTTTCCTGTCTCCAACCATTATCTCTTCCCCCCCCCAACTCCCTGCTCTCTCCACCTCTGCTGATCTATTGCCAGCAGCCGCTGAAGAAACGGCCTCGTCCGATAGCACCATGAATCAGGCACATAGAGCGTATGTAGGAGCTGCGGTCATCAATCAGAGCGGCTGATGGTTTCGTTTGGAAGTCACTCAGCGTGTGGTGGCCTGCTAAGACACTAATTCATCTCACTTAACTATCGGAGGCCAACTGTACGGTTATCACAAACAATATGACACCCCCCGCGCAATTTATGTCCAGCTAATGTAATATCTGACTCATCAAACCTCCCGCAATTTGGTTAGGTGATGACACCAGAGGATATATTACAGTAAATATCCATGTGATGCTGTAGAGCTTAATGTGCTGGGAGAGGACGCCCTTGAAACACAGAGGCACTAATTGACAACTGCTGTAACATTTCATCAGCTGCGGGCTCTCCCGCCGTACATTTTAATGCCACACACACACACACACACACACACACACACATATCTTCAGGGAAGAACCTTTTTACATAACAAAAAAAATACTCTGAATTCTCTCTGCATGTGTTGATGATGGGAAAGTGGTTTTCTCCCACACAATCATAGGTTACATGATGCATGCAAATACCCATTAACACAAATTCCACTGTTTGCGTAGAGGTAAAACAAATTACGTTTAAATATGCTGCTTTGGCGGTTCAATTCACGTGTACGCTGTTTCAACTGAAATGCGAATGAGATTTCTTCAGCAAGACTCCGGTGAGGTTGTTTGTGGTAACGCTTTAGAAAACAGCCTGCAGTGTACAGCATAACCCCCCCCCCCCCATTTGTTGGGAACAAGGCGCTGAGTTAGGGAATAAGTGGGTCAAAATGATGATTTATACTCTTGGTATTTATAAACTAATGGGTACCGATTCTATGACAGTGTGATGTTTGCACAAAAAAATACGCTGTAAATTGGGAAGCCTTAAAATTGTCTTTTTAACCCTTTGTCGCTCGAGAAATCATTTTCGCGCACTTCCGCACCTATCCCTTTCCCGCGGCTATGTAAATCCAAGAATCACATGGTCTTCACCCAGCCAATCAGCAAAGATCCCTCTACGTTACACCACCGGCCTTTGTGGAATTTTATCAATAAGAAGAGACCTGGAGCGCATCTGACTTTCTCTTTTTTCTGGACCCCGGAAGAGACAGTTTTGCAGGACAACTCTCTCTACATTCACAGATCAAACTACTAAACTAACCATGGTAAGTTGCTGAAACTCACACATGTTATGCTTGAATAGTTGCACTAAGTGATTATATGCGTGTTCTTTGTGGATGACTTCGTGAAATTAGTGAAATTACGGCATGAAAAACACACCAGCTAAAATTGAGCATACGCCCCTTTCACGTCGAAGCTAGAATTTATATGTAGTCACGGTTTTGCAGCTCGACTCTCTCCATTCACGGGTCAAACTACTAAACTAACCATAGTAAGTTGCTGAAACTCACACATGTTATGCTTGAATAGTTGCACTAAGTGATTACATGAGTGTTTTTTGTGGATGACCTTATAACAGTTGTTTTATTGCATGTGTTTAATTTTTTAGGACATGACTCGTCTTTTTTATGGCAAGAGGAGGCAGACTGTTTTCGTGCCAGCCAACCCTGCCATCAGTGATGATGATGTTGAAGATGAAGATGAAGATGACGATGTGGCAGACCCTGACTTTGCCCTGACCACCCAAGACCAGAACATTCCAGGCCCAAGCGACGTGGGCCCCCCTGCCAAGAAGAAGCGCAGGCAGCCTGCACTGGAGGTGCTCAAGGACTGTAACAGTGAGGATGATGATGATGAGCAGCCAGCACCACAAGCGAAGAGGTCAAGTAAAGCCAGTAGGTCAGCAGCCAGGCCAACCACCTGGCACAAAGTGGACATAAAGAACACAGCCCTGCCTGAATACCAGCACTCCCCCCCTGACTACATTGAAACCCCTTTTCAGTACTTTGCGAGGTACTTTGGCTGTAAAATCATCAGTCATATCACCTACCAAACTAACTTGTACGCTGCTCAGAAAGACATAAACACCGCTTTCCACACAACTGAAGGTACTGCAAAGAGACGAAGAGAAAGGAGCCTGTGACCTGTCCAGCTGTCATCAAAAGCTACAATGCCAACATGGGGGGCATTGACAAGAGTGACATGTTGGTCCACCTCTACCGCACCCCCATGAAGTCCAAGAGGTGGTACGTGCGACTGTTCGCGTACTGTATTGACGTCAGCCTCACAAATGCCTGGCTCATGTACATTCGGGACTGCAAGGCCCTTGGTGAGAAAAGCCTGCCTCTGAAGGGTTTCAGATTGGCGGTGTTTGGGGCTGCCAGCTGCCCGAGGCCAGCCACATCTAGGTCCAGAAGGAGCTCAGTGTCCTCTGTTTCCTCTATTGACAGCCTGCCCAGCATTCCTGACATCCCTCAGCCTGTCCGGGGACATCGCAGCCACACCCCGAATGATGCTGAGCGATTCGACGTGTCACTCTCTCATGCCCTTGTCTATGCCACCACACGCCAGACCTGCAAGCACTGCAGCAGGAAAGGCAACATATTCAGATCGAATCTGGTTTGCAGGGTCTGCAAGGTCCACCTCTGCATGAACAGTGACCGTAACTGCTTCGTCGGTTACCACGACTAAGTGTCCTAATGTTGTGGCATAATGTTGTTGTGTATGTTAAAAAAGTGATGTTATAATGTGCTGAAACCTGTCCCTTTCATGTGTATTTCTTGTATTTTTTCATATATATTTTTTTTTCCATTAAACGAGCAAGAAATCATATATGGCCATTTGGTGGATGTTCATTTTCTACTAAAAACTAAAACATTTTTTTTTTTATTTCACAACAGTAAATGAGTATTATTATGTCCTCCAATAGTGCTCTAGGGTTGACATTTTGAATTTCAAAGTATTTCAATGAGTGCCCTATAAAGGGTTAATGCAAACATTAAAATGTTATCACACATACATAAAGAGGCACCCAGGCCCATTTACACTGGGTGATATCGAGATCTGCACATCATCTGGATAATGGCATCTGATTCACAGGCCTTTCACACATGGTATTATTAAACTTTCTCGTTATCTCTACTCTTGTGTTCCTGCTCTTGATATGAACGTCAGCTCGGCGGGGATGGTGTACTCGTGAGCAAACAATGTTACCTGTCCCGGGTCAAGGTTTAGTAATTTATGCCTGTTATCTGGCACACTGGCGATCGCAAGAGACCAATATATTGTGTAGTCTGTGTAGGCTTAAGAGACGCGGAGCAGTGGACTCCTATCGGCCTCGCACATCAAAATAAAAGTAGTTACACTCCACAAGGTCAGAATTAAACTACAACCTTTCCCACTCTTATTTTCATCTTTCCATATTCATAGAGTTCCAATGTGATTCAAATCTTCACTTTTTGGAGTTTTGGTGACTGATATTATGTCTCGCGGTGCTTTCTTTCAGAAAATGCATTTGTCCTTAAGCAGCAGACGTAATGCACAACCTCTTGCGCGTGACCTTCAAAGACCCGTCAGATGTGGTTTGCACTGCACTCTGCGGGAAAACATGATTGATCCATTAGAGAAACAGGTGAGCAGGTCTTTCCAGTAGCTGGATGTATTATGTGCAGAATGAACACTGTTTATTGTGCGTCTGATTCAAGGTGGCTGTACACTTCACTAAATGGGATAATGCCATATTGAGGTACCAGTTACACCGTTTTTCCGCTCAATTCTAAACCATGTATATCCGGCCATTTGAACAAATCCATCCAGTTATCCTGTGGAAGGCGGTGGTAGCAGGAACACATTTACTGGCCAGAGATCCAGAGGTTTAAAATGAGCCACTGAGCAGGGCTGAAGTGGCCGAGAGGATGAAACATCAGAATACAAGCCTCAGCGGTGGGCAGCTGCACCGATGAAATGGCCACGACTCCATGAACCTTATTTATCTGCCCGCCTCTGCCTTTCAGCACCGTTACGTTTGGAGTGCTGGACATTTTCAAAACGAGGAGCAAGTGGAGAAGTGATGCCATCAGCAGAATGCCAACACATTTGCATGAGAAAAGAATATCGCTGTGATGATGAACACTTTTCCTCTAGTACCGACGATTTGCTCCCGCAGTGAATCGTGGCTCTTTTTTTCCCCATCTCTGCAGTTCATTTACATGCTTGCCAATTCATGCAGACATTCTCCATGCAATTAATCTTGGATTGAGAAGATATTAGACCAGATGAATGGGTCCGGATGGCGTTACTAGCAGTAACGGCCTTTTGTGAGAGGGACAGCGACTACATTTGCTGTTCATTTCGATATTACTCCAATTGTCTTCACACAGCAAATAATTGTTTGCTGCTTTGCAAATACTATATCTTTAATATAGATAGATAATATATAATTTTTTCCCCTGTGAAAGTTTTTTTTCAGTTTTTGGGGGGAATGTTTCCTGATCCGATGTGAGGTCCTGGGACAGGGATGTCATATGTGTACAGACTGTAAAGCCCTCCGAGGCAAATTTGTAATTTGTGATTTTGGGCTCTACAAAATAAACTGAATTGAATTGAATTAATGCTCGCTGTGTGTCAACCAGGTCGGACCATGATGTGCATGCATACGAGGAGAGCTGAGAGGACTCGCATCTTGCCTCCACCTCTGTCGATATGAATCACCTGATCCCGCTGGGCGATCATCAACACAATCCAAGCCAACTGTTACATGTTTGAAATATAGTCGCTGAGACCAGCGAGCTCAGCAAGAAACAGTCTGCACTCCAACAAGAAGCCCTCGCCAAGAAGAATGTACACTTGACTTCACCGAGTCTCGCATCAGCACACAATCATTACTCTAGGATGAGCTATTGAGCCACTGTTTGCCGGAGTAACAACAAAGGAAACAACATGTCGCCTGTTCATCACCTCTCCTTCCGTCCTGCAAGGCGCTCATTGACAATTTATTGGAAGCACGGGGTCAGAGGTGAATACTTTTACGCTGGCAGTATTACTGTCATGCAAAACACCTCTGAGAGAGTGCCAAAACAAGACCGGTAAAAGCTTTATTAACATCTTAATGGCAGGGGTGAAAATGATTGAAGGTCATTGTATTGATCAGCTGAGATAATTATGTTTTTGTTTACCGATACAATTATTTCAGCTCTTTTCTCAGAAACATTTATATAATCTCATTAAGTTAAATTATTTCTGAATCCAACACACATTGGGATTTTTTAAAAGGAACAAACGGAGAGCCGAAGTGAAACTGGAGCCACACATTCTTGTTTGTGAAAATGTAAAATCACAAATAAATCAGCCTGGGAACACGTGCTAACTCAACAGAATGCCATGTGGTTCACTCAGTATGTCTAAATAAGCAAGTAGTACTTTTTAAACAATTCAATATTCTTGCTTATTTAATATTTTCGTTATTTAGTGGCCTTTAACGAACACCATTTCCCATAAGTGACCAGGTTGACAACCAGTCCAGACATATTTAGGATGAAAAGGGGACCCAGCATGAATAGTGTCCTAACTAGTTAGATTATCACTATATTATTTTAGAAAGCTATCATTGGTTCTCACCTTGAACTAGTTTAGCGCAGAATATGATGACCAAATAACCAGTTAGAGACGCAGTGCTTGGATGTATTCACGTTTACATTTGACTGTAAGTCGGATTCTCAGTGATAAATATCGGATGCTGATGCTGTCACTTCAACATGCTTCTCATTTGCAGAAACAGATGCTCCACGGCATTTGAAGAAAATTGAATGGCACCATTTCAAAAAATACTATGATTTATGGCCTTGCAAAAGACTACAATGCCAAAAAGATAAAAATGCTGATTTATACTAGGCTGAATCACTATAACTTACACAGTGGACAATCACAGGCCGGTCAAGGCGGTCAAGGCCACGGAAGAATTGCTGTGAGCGCACCAGTGTCACTTACAATCTACCTGCTGATTGGCTGAGAGGAAGAGACCTCATGGGATTATGCAGTTGACCGTTTGTCTGACACCCTGCACTTGCTTATCTTTGAGTCTGATGCGCATGCAGGATTTAAGAGTATACCTTTAGTCTTCATCTTTTTGTGTGTGTGCATATTCTCACTTATGGTCTCACTTCTTCCTCTACATTTTGCCTATTTAAACATCCACTTTCATGATTTGGACATAAGGTGAAATTTGACAGTAACTAAACAGGGTGAGAAATGTGGAAAAAAAGTTTTGTTGAGCCCTCGCTGTGAAACTACATCATCAAATGACATGCTTTCATTGGTGTAACACGTAGGTGGGAGGGGCAAGCATCAAACAGGAAGTTGACCCTGCAATCCATGAGGTGAGCAAACTGACGTACGCTTCAGCTGGTTTCCATCAAAAGGTCATACGGTTGTCACAGCTAATATATTGAACAAACCTTTTATGGGAACATGAACATGGTGCACTAGTGCAACAAAATCAGCAAAAATGTTTATCATAATGGTCCTGATTTTGGAATTAGATTGTTTTTGTTTGGTTCCATTTGATTGTGCTTAATGCCTTTGCTAATGAGTGAACCAGTGTGATAGAGGGGGTTGTTCTGACATTAAGGAAAGGCACTTATATTAGCTTTAAAAAAATTGCATCAATGATCAATAGACTGCATCAGTGACTCAAAACACTGAAAAAAATACATAAAACAAGTCACAAGTATAACATTAGAACAAGTATAAATGTAATCCCTGACTACTTCTGTATTTTATCTGCTTAGAGTGTATTTGGACGTTATAAAGGCTCATTAGAAAACAAATCCATCTTGTAACGTTTCAAAGTAAAAATTTAAAGCAAAAATAATTTCCCAAAATAGAAAAATAGAATAGAAATAGAATAGAAAGAAAAAAAATTGAAGAAATAGAAAAATAATAGAAATCCTTTTTATTTGTCATAGTACATACATACATGAAATGTGTCCTCTGCATTTAACCCATCCTTAATGTCTTAAGGAGCAGTGGGCAGCCCTGTGAGGCGCCCGGGGAGCAATTTAGGGTTCAGTGTCTTGCTCAGGGACACTTCGACATGTGAGATATGGGGGGAAGGATCGAACCGGCTACCTTGTGGTTGCGGGACGACCACTCATCCCCCTGAGCTACAGTCGCCCTTAAAAATAATCACGCTGTATGAATCCGAATGAATGAAACTTCAGCCGAGCCATTATTATACGTTGAAGTAGAAGACAAAAGCTTTTAGTGTACTTCATAATACAGCACTAAAATAATAACGAGACGTATGTGGGTTTTTTTCTGTGCACTAACAGTTACGCTCCCGTAGAATTTGTTTGTAGTTAAAAGGCACATCGATCTTGCAAGATCATCAATCAAGATCACTCTGCAAAAACAGCTCGGAGACAAAAGCTACAGAACACAGACGGAGCTCTAAGTGAGGCATGAAAAAAGCCGAACTGAAGAGCGGAAGATAAAACCATGCAGGCTAATGTTTCCATCGCCTCAGCCTATCAAATTGGGAACAGACAGAGAAAGGCCAAGGCATGAAAGTAGCCGTGTAATCACAGCTTGTTTCTCAGGCGCCCCAGGAAATCTCTCATCGCCTTTCTGAAACATGTCAGTGGTCGATAAAGCTGGAGGGGAGGAAGATGAAAACTATTTTTGTCAGATGAGCTAGTCAGCCAGAGGTAGGCTTTGTTGAGAGGATTACCGCGAGAGTGTCATATGCAACACGGTTACACAAATCTGTGAAATTACCACTGCAATTTAAAGTGTATTGCTACTTTCAGAGATAATTCCACTGTAATTTCACCTTTTATTTTCTCCTTTTTACATCATTCAGTTCACTGTGAAGAGAAAGGTGATCACATGGTGCAAAACGTCATTTTGCACCATTTCCTGTTCAGGATTTAAAAAAGATATACATTTGTACAATGTATTTTTCAAAAGAACCTATTCATGAATGACCCTATAATATGTTTACATGATATGGAATGGAAACTGAATAAAAAATAAATGACCTAAAGTACCTTATTAATAGGGGAATGCTGACAATGACACATTGGCCCACTAACACAGAACATCACACAGTTTAGGCAACTCAAACTAATTTTAATTTTAATTAAGTTAATTGTAGAGTAACAGGATAAAAAACAGAAACAGTAAAATAAGTGGGTGTTCAACTCAGCAGGGTAATTATCCACGACCGAGGTATTTCAGAGTACTATTAAAAACAGTGGCATTAATTAATAAAACAGCAGCAGCAACAGACACCTGTGGGTTGGACTGTTTTGCAACTGTTCTCTCGCTGTAAAGACCTGCAGGACAAGGAGGGCCTCTGTGTTTCCTCAGCTGGTGCTCTAGATTCTGTTCTTCACATGTGAAAAGTGTCATATGGATGTGTATTGAGCTGCAGGTCATTTAGCTCCTATCTGCGAGGATGCGCTCAGGTTGTGCCGTTCAAACACCACATAGCAGTCCCTTATGAACATCATGATTTGTGGGCTTTTGCTTCTGACTGTTGCTGGCTGTTTGTATTGTTAACAGTCTGCCTGGTCAATTTCCACCCTCTTGTTGATATGAAACTAAGGAAGCAGTTGACAATAGCATGATACAAACTTTTACGAGCAATCAATATTCACGTCATTCAGCAATAGAGCAGGCACTGTTATGAACGAGATAGTAGCATAATTACGCCGGGGTAAAAAGCACCATCGAGACATTATCACGCAATTCAAATATTAGCGTATTTGATGAATAAGTGCATTGCTTCCAAGCGAAAGGTTGATAAGAAACACACAAATAAAACGGCGGGGCTGTGTACATTCCCTATCAACCTGATGGGAGCAGTGCCAGGTGTGTGTGCACAGCGCAGCACATTTCATTTCCAGCTCACATTCTCGTCATATTGCTGACGGGGGTGAGCGGCTGTCAGCCTCGCTGACCTTGGCCCCCACTTTCACCTTTTGTCAGATGAGGAAAATGTTGCTGAGCAACAGCTAGCCGTCCCTGCCTGCCAGAACATCGGTTCTACCCGCTGCTCATTCCAGGGATATAAATGACCATTTGTTAAACTTTTTTTAATTATATCCTCAAGGCCTATATTCATGACAGTGTTTTTTCACTGTTGCTAATAACTATTGATGGATTACATGGCCTGGTGACTAAACAATGAGTGCATCCAGTATAATTTCTCTATGAATTTTGCAATTATTCAAAAGGTTAATCAATCTTTCTTGTATTAAGAGCTAACAGTAAATGACAGATGACCCTCTGGCGTTTCACAGGAGATCAAGCCAAATTTCCACTCTCTTTTCATTCTCATTCCTCAGTGTACATTGTTGTATACAAACACTGACAGCATAAGCATGGCTGGAGCAGGAACTGTTGTATTAAAATACTCCTGGTAACATATTTTATATATGGATTGTATGACAATGATTTGGGGCAGAAAAGGGGGAGGGTTGGCTATTTTTGCTTTTCGTTGTATGTCAATTTATTTAATTTATTTTAGTACATTCTTCCCTTGTGAGATTTATGGTAGAAGGTTTCATTAGGGAGCTAAATCTTAACAAATCCAGGCCTCTCGTCAGGTGACTGACGTGAGGCCCGGACCTCGTCAGGGTCAAGTACATTTTATTTATATAGCCTAAAATCAAAAATTGCACCAAAAAAAACCAAAACACCTTTCACATGGAAAGAATAGAAGAACATTTCAGGGAAAGCAACTGAGGAAAGATACGTCTCCTTGGAAGGACAGACATGCAATAGACGTCATGTGTACAGAATAACCTACATAGTAAAACAGTTGGCCGATAGACAATCCAATCAGGAAGACTCTCTTTACACTACTTTTCATTCATAATCACTCTCTGTGATTACTCTATCAGCTGATCGTGGGCATTGACTTTAAATTAACCAACCAGATTCTGCATAGTTTCCTTTAGCCAATCACATCATTGTTGTCAAACTTTAAGCTACTGCTGTCAGTTATCATTTCAGCTCAAATCAGATGGGACCCTCCTCCACCACAGTCACCTCCAGTCAGCACCACAGTCATGTGCCTCACTCAGCATCGGACTGCAGCAACTCCCTTCACCACCACCACCAGTGTCTGGACTGGTCTGGATTATGCCTCATCTGACCTCAGCATCACTACCCTTCGATTATCCTACTTTAGGATGGAGTCCAATCGCCAAAAGACTTTGCACAATTCAAATTGTATGTTACATTCTAATGAAGTCTCTCCTGATTAAAACAACATGATTATACATAGAAAGTAACTTGAGGAAATGTATTGACGCACGTCAAGCCACTTCCAGATGTCGTTAAACAGCTAGACAAGAGGTAAGAGAGAGAGAGGCACACAACGTATTAATAGAAGTATTTTTTTAACGTGCCTGTCCTTATCCAAAAGGTTTCCAGGGATTGCCTCGCAGATGATTCTGTATACCAAACCGTCTGGTGGGTCAGGGCAAAAGTATGAACTGACAAACTAAAAGGTCAACTTGAATGAATAATTTGACACTTTGAACGGTTTGTCTTTTAACCCCAATCTAAGGATGCAGTCAAAAAGAAAAGGCACTCTGTCCCGTTTCTAGGGTAGAGCAAAGACCCAAGAGCAGAGGATGACCCTGGAGACAAGGCGAGGCAAAAAGGAGAGGTCTTTTACCAGGCAAAGGTCATACACTGGGGTTCAGTCCGGGAAGGGAAACAAATCCAACAGGGAGCAGGCAAAGATCAAGACACTCAGGAAACACACATGGGACTAACGAGATGTTACACTCTTTGACTTCATGCCTCTAAATAGCTGAATAGTTGATAGTTCCCTGTGTGTTTTATTACAGATGCAAAGTACTTTTACTTTGACTCACAAAATGAAATAATTTAATCTTAACCAGGGGTTTGAAACTGTTTCACCATAAAAGCATCACACGCATGTTGGTGCAGAACGTACCAGCTGCACCCCACCACATGCAGCTGGTGTCCTGGTCCTGGTCCCTGCCACTCATTCACCCCGAGTTCGCCACAGACCAGCAGGCTTCCCAAAGAAGCATTGAGCTAATGAAAAAAAAAAGACAAGCGCAAGGGAGCAGCCTCTTTCATTCAGTCGACCAATAATAGCTTGATGAACATTACCTTGGTGATATCTCCACACAGTCTCCCTCAAGGCCAATTACCAGGTTACCTTTCTTTTTTTGTGCATTCCGACACAACAATGACCGAGGACTCAGACAAAAACGTGCTGACTCACCCCTGAGCGTCATCAACATTCTGCCTAAACCAACGTTGTTTGGCTCGTTTGTGGAATCTTGTTTTCATGGTGTTGTTTTTGTTTGTTTCTTCGGGCTCCTTTCGTGATTCCAGCTGGGTGAAACCATATCACTTTGCAGCAAGATGGCATTTCCAAAGTCAATGAGAATTTGTGTTAAATAATCATGACCTCAATATTGACCAAAATAATCGTGACAAATGGGAACGATTGGTTGCGCTACAGTACTTTCACAAGGCTATAACGTCATCGAAACTCTGACACGTGTACAAGACCACAACACGAACAGTAATCTGTCAAAATGACTTTTCCAGACAAAAACAAGACGTGATGTCTCAAGAATCTGGTCCGGCCTGCAGGTTAGTTAATTCTTCATCAAAAAGGTCAGAGAGTGGAGCCGGGCTCAGGCCTGGACATGCTGAATCCCCTTCCGACACAGACTAAACCTGCCAGAAATACCTCCCCTACCAGACGCTTAATTGACAGATAATTGCAAAGATGAGTGAGAGTCAGGATGTGGCATCTCATCCGCAGTAAAATAAATAGTGTTGGCAAACTTGTTTGTGTGGCTCACTTGAAAATAATGAATTGACTGTTTGACCTCAAATAGCTGTTTTACGGCTCTAACAGGCCAACAGCACTGTTACTGCCGTTTGCCATTGTATGTGAAGTATGTACTGTATGATTTTATAAGCCTGCTCTAGTTGTGTGTTATCATAGTAGTTCCCCCTTGCAGAGAGACTAAGCTGCATATATATCAAAGTTATTGTAAAGAAAACCCACTTTAAGCCTTGAGTAAGACCAAATTTATTAAACACTAACATGAAAGATCGACCTTCACTGTAACTGGTGGAATTCCAAGCCAGAAAATACTTTTCTAAGATGACCTTTGACTGAATTTATATGGCTTTTTGCGTTGATTTAGATTGATTACCGAGTTGGAACAGTGTCGGCTGTAGAGGGATTCCCTGCTTCCATGGACAATATATGTTCAGTCTTCTTAGACTGCAGTGGTATGGAAGTACAATTAAATGGTGGTTGATTTGTGAGCCTTGTTACAGATAACCAACCTCAGTTGGCCTGGAGCTTCTGTAATTGCCATGGATAGCAATTTTGGCTGAGTGGAGAACTGGCCTGTCTAACTGGCTATGCTCATAAATCACAAAGTGTATGTGTGTTATTGCATACACTTTTATACATACTGCATAATGTCTGGCCCAGCAACATTACAATTATGACTTTGGCTGCTCCAACTCAGTAAGTAAGTAAAACTTATTTGAGATTTTTTTTAAGTGAACCAATGCATTCTTTGCGACTCTGCAAAAAGAAGTCTGATTGTATAGAAGTCTATGATAAAATGACCCTATCTCATGAGTTTATGATCTCAATTGCTTGTTTCAAGTCTTCATTTAGTAAGTTATTGTCCCATTTAGAGTAAAATAGACGATAAAACAGGGTATGCTTTAGGGTGTAACGACTATTTGATGGACAGGTCGTTACCACAACCTTTTCTAGTGTGTGTTGTCTTAAAACCTTAACCCTTTCACACTGTTTTAAGTTCATGAAAGTTGAACAATTCTTGTTAGCTATACTTAGCTACACTCACTCACATCACTCCTGTTTGCAAACAGCCAAGATGGCAATAGATTCTATGCTCTGACCTCAGGGTTCTATGCACTGACCTCAGGGTTCTATGCACTGACCTCAGGGTTCTATGCACTGACCTCAGGGTTCTATGCTCTGACCTCAGGGTTCTATGCTCAGATATCAAGGTTCTATGCTCTGATGCAATAACCGAGATGGCAATGGTCAAAATGTCAAACTCAATGCTTTAAACAGGCAGTCCACAAACCAAAAGGTGACGTCACAGTGGCTTGGTCCACTTGTCATACACAATCTATACTTATGCCACTTCGTCATGTACTGTATGTGTACACTAGATAGTAATGGCTTTGTTCTGCAAATATCTATTTGAAGATAAAATGGAGGACGTTTCATAAACCTTTGCATAGAGCAGCCTTATCAGTAGCATGGTCTGTCTAATCATTTTGTAATCAGCAGACATAACATCTAACACAATTGCATCTATTACACTGGGTTCTCATGAAAGATGCTTTACTGATCATTTGCTTAATAATGTCATAACGTGTTATGCAAGCTTTTCTTCTTGACATTAAAATAATTAAATTCTTTGAATGGCAGATATTTATTCAGGTTGGTCTGAATACAGAATCATGTTTTGCATTGGCTTATGAAAATGACTGAATATGACCCTGCCAATGACCTTTTTTTCAATAACATCAAAGTAACAATTACCCAAGGAGGAGCATGAAGAAAGGCCACCCGAGTATGAGGATGTGCTTTTCTATGAGTTGGTGCAAGCAACCTTTGTGTTCTCTTTTTTTTTATTTTGCAAATTCAAAAGGTAATTATTTAATGATACTCATCACCAAGGCAACACCTGGGGACAACATTTAGTTCACTATCACTGAGTATGTTATTGTTAAAAACAAAAACAGGCAGGCATCAGGACCCCAATTTAGCTGAGGACCAACCAAGACAATATTCTGAAACACATAGTAGTCAGCAACGAGTACGACAACCTAACGCAAGATCATTGACAGCCTAAGTCAATTACATGTAACTAACGTCTAAAAACATGTGGAAAACGTCAGCCGTGCCGCTTTCATCCGGCTATCCAAGATGTTCGGGAGCTTACGCTCCTGTTGAGGCCACCGTCACTATAACCAAAACCTGTGCGCTGCGATGATGATGACAAAGTTGGGGTAATTTAGCAGTAAGCTTCACTGCACTTCCAGCAATGTAAATCCTCACAAGTAGCTTTGCCTGCGTCAATTTGGCGGACCTTTTTTTTACCGGATGTTGGAACGTCCTTGGGTGAAGCAAGTAAAATAGCCCGTGGCACCGATTGTAAAGCTCTAGTTAGCCCTGCACTAAAATGATTAACTTATCAATTCATTTACCGCCGAGAAATATTGACACAAGACCTAAAACACATCTGCCAGTTGTGGTTGTTCTTTCAGATGCCGTGTTCCAAAAGTTGAACTGTTCATATCTGTATCATATTTTGGGGAGCTTGCACGTTTCAAGGTTGTCGCTCTCACTCTTGAGCGCGCCATTCCGTGTCTCTTCATTGACAACAATGGGGATGATGATTTGATGCAACTACCTATTTCACTCACTTTGATCTCGTTTACCACGTTGTAATACCCGATCCTCGAGGTGAAGTAAAGGGTGAGGATGATTGAACCAGTTCATGCCCTCATCTTGTCATCGTCCTCATCTTGTTATTTACTATATGAGATTATACGTTAATTAATGACAGTTTGGGGGAAAGTCTCTTCTTGATGAATGAAGGGTCTACACGTTTTTACTGAACTCCGTTCAAAACGATTAGGACCTTGTCAGACTGGCAAAACACAATATTTTTAATTGAGGGATTCAGCCACTGCATCGCTGCTTCTCTCCCTGTTCCAGCTTCCCGCAGGAGTTGCCTGTCAACTGTGCTGCACTGGCTGTTTTTTTAGCATCAGGAGGGAGCACTCGAAGGCAACACCACCTAATTGGCTGTTTTGACAAGAACGTTACTAATCAGAGCTTTTAAAAGAGTTCGTAAAACCACACAGCCAAACTGGAGATAAACAACAAGTCTTGGTCTGCTTATTGCTTTACTGTATGATCAACTTCAGGGACATTTGGTACTAGCAACAACAGAAACTCCAATCTGCTGCTTTTTTAAACGAGCCCACGCTCATCAATTAGTGTGTGAGCGACACGACAAATTCTAAGTAATTTTGCTTGTAAAAAGAACACAAAGAAGACTTTGCTTGTCATTTGTACGCCATGTAACCTAAAGTGACACACAAAAAGCCTAAATTTGCGAAAAATGACATGCGTAAAACCTAAAAAGCCTAATAGTGACACATTTGAATGACTGAAATGTCGTGCTATTTATTCGCCTTCCCATGAGTTCGAGAAAATTAGATTCATTGAGCCAATTTCAAGTTTTCTCTCTTTTTTTTGGCCGAAGGAATGTATCACATTTGTTAATCACATGAGAAACACCATTTCACTTGTGAAAATGTTTTCAAGATACACGTTACAAAATGTAAAAACACCAAAAACTAATATTTCACATGTAACATCACATAGGAAGCACATTTTATGTCTGAAGAATATTCATCAAGAACAGCCCTGGTGGAAGAGAATGTCACACATGAGGAATATGAATATACTGTAAATATACATGTAGTTTGGAAAATGTTCCAATATACTGTAGATAAATGCAAATGCTCTGTTTTGCTTCTCCAGCTGGACAATGTAAAAAACAAAACCTAAATTTGTTTTTAACTAATGCCTATTGGAATGTTACTGCATTAAAATAAATGAATGATAAAATATGATGTGATGACATAGTGTGTTTACAGTCTCTTCTCTAATTGTTCATAGCGAATTAAGACCATCTGAGATTATGTTCAGATTATTTTCCTGCGACACATTTAAGCTCTCTCGTCATACATTAGTAATGCAGGCAAATACAAACACTAACTGAATATCGTATATAAAAATCAAGGACATTTCGTCTTGAACAATTTAAATGAAGATAACAAATTGTGGGCTTTATGAATAAATCAGTACAACAAATGTACAATTTAATGTGTCACGGGCAAGAAAAAGTAATTCACTCAATCCGAACAGGAACAAATGAGATGAAGCCTTTAGAAAGAGTTTAATGGAACCGTTCGATTCATTTTGATTTAGATGATTGTTCTTCAATGTTTATCACCAGAATCAATATTTTCACCATCACAGGCTTCTCTCTTCTAGTAAAGCAGGTCTGAAGGAGGCATACACTGGTTAGTTAATAGTCAGTGGTAGTGCAGCTGTGCAGCAGGTGGAAATGATTGACGGTTTGGATATCTTCAGATGTCGTTCTTTTGGTCTCTTTTTTTCTTTCCTGTTTTATATTCATTTATGTCATTTTGTTTAGTTTTTTTGCTTATTAGGCAGGCGATTCAAATTGATAGTCCATGTTAGGTACTCAGAATGTCTTTTTCTTTTCAACCTAGTTTTCATATTTTAGGGTTGATGCTGACATTATATCCGTACAGAGGAAGGTTGCTCACTGAGAGACTCCAGTCAAGGCTTGTACCGACACATTCTCACCCCTAACTCGTCAAATACAGAGGCATGGTCAGTGCTTCTAAGCTTCAAACTATGACAGTGTAGGTACCCCACTAGTGTCAGGGAGGGCTTGTCAATATGTGCTTCATACATAATGCATAATGCCTTTTCATAATAAACCCCCATCTTCACGGGAAGTTAGGTTCAGGCGACAAAACATCTTCTGACTTGTGACTCACATGACAAAATAAGTCAATGTTGAAGGACCCACAGTGACACAGGTGTCACACGTCCTTTAAGTGTTCTGGAAAGTTCCATATACAGCTTCATCCTTGATTTTAAGTCCCTAAGTGACACCTACTGAACATCTTGGTGGGTCATGTGACAGGGTCATGTGATTTTGTGTTCGCATAACAACCTTTCCAAAATGGCTGATCCAGGTTGTGACAGATCTGAAGAAAATGCTAAATTTAAAAAGCTTGTTTTTCATTGTTAAAGGTAATATTTACCCACTTAAATAATGATAATGCTTAATTAACATGTCATTTAATGTATGGAACCTGCTGTGAGCACATTTCTTGAAGAAACTGATATAAAACAAATCAGATAAAAATCGTTATGACACATACGTCACATTGGGACGTTAACCTAAAAATGTCACGAAGAACCCAGTGTGACATATATGCACAATACAAAAAATAATTAGGATCTGCTCAGTTAATTTGGCTGATTCAATAATAGTTAGCTAACATATTTTATATTGTTCAATCCAAAGCATATTACAAAAAAAAAAACCAAACAATCATGTTGTAATTATGTAATTAATAATACCATTTTTTTTACCATTAAAGCCCAATGTGACATATGTAACATTTCAAATATTTAACACTATTTTGAAAACAATGTCAGAAATGTGTTCTACGTGGTCTATTTAGTCTGTATTATGTCCCCCATAATTTTCCTTGAAGGAAAAATGAGTCCAGGTTCTTATGGGTTAAGTTTCACCGGGACATGAACAGCGGGGGAAAGTTCTGTGTTTGCCTGACCTATATGCCAACTCCTCCCACCCACCTGATGCGATGGCTCATATGTCATACTACCTCAGTCCATCTGACTAACTAATATCTAAGGTTTTCATTGGAGTTAGTTGAAAGACGGGTGCGTAGAATATAGATGTTATATGGTGCTTCTGTCCCTCGGTATCAGACACTGAGGGACCAAGCTTGGTTGCGTGTACACCTGATATTGCCAAACAATGTATCAGCATGAGAGCTATAGAGAAATGTCCTAACCTTTTTGAAAACCACCGACTTAACAGCCACCTGTGGTTGAACACGGAAACCTCTTAGATTCAATATTTCCTGTTGCGATGGCAGAAACCCTCGTCTCTTGAGAGCTCTAAACACAGCTTTCGGGGGATAAGTGCACGCTGTAAACTCCAAAAGCGCAAACTCAATGTTGTGTATAGCTCTGAGTAGGTAGCAGCATCCCTACCAACATGTTTTCTGAGAATTTGTGAGTTTTTTTTTTCTTCTATGATCTGATTATCTTCTTTTCTGTGACAGTTCCCTCAGGGGGGCGATGCCACTCTCGTTTAGTCCAGAGACCAACATGTAAAGGTGGGATCCAGCTTGACAGCCAGGATAGGCACTAAAAAAAACTCTCAGGTCCGTGCTACTCTGGGCGCTCCACCTGAGTCTGATGCCCAGAGCAGCTTACACTTACCTCACCCATCCATTCCCCTCAGTGGCTCCAGTGGTGCCTGAGGTGTGAGGTGAGTTATTTTGGGTTCAAGATGGCTTTTTTTTGGAGGGTTGAGACTGTCTGCATACACTGATGCTCCGTAACCCAGGGAGGATGCTCCGTCCTCTATCATTTAGGCACCTCATGAACTGCATTTTATTTATCACATGTGACACAGTATAGATTGTAAGATAATAAAGCCTGTCACTTGTGATTTGCGAAATGACAATCCCAAGGTAAAGATCATAGCGTCCTCGCTCTACAGACATCGTGAGCAACCGAGCCGGGAGACCGTAGAAGGGCTGCGTTTGTGTTCGCAGGTCTGATGCGAATGGACAGCAAAGCTCCATGTCAAAACCCCTGTCCTTTAAGGCTCATTAAACCCTGCGTGTGCATGGCCACCTACAGGCAGACAGGAGGGGAGGCAGCCAGCCAGGCAGGGAGGCTAGCAGGTGGAAAGACGAGTAAGCACGCAAGCAAGCATGAGAAAGCGTTACAGCAGGCTCCTGACAGAAAGTATTAACATACCCTTGTTCTTCATGCTGCCTACACGCCTGATTAATGAGGACGGCCCCGCTGGATGGCTGGGTGAGATGGGGAGCACAGGCAGAGGAGGATAAGTAGCCGAAGAGCGAGGGAATAAAACAGAGACGAATATAAGAGGCAGCGGTAGACCGAGCGAGACAGAGGGAGGACTTTGGAGATAGTGGACAGAAAATCAATTACCAGGCTTATGCCGAGTGATCCGACTTTCAAAGCTCTTCACTTCAGAAGTTTGAGTACGCTCAGCTTTACTCAAGACACGTTTCCCCCTGTAATGTCATCACATATTCATTAGGGATCCAGCATCAGGATTTACATGTGGAAGAAAAAGGTCTCTCCTTCTGATAATGCAGCTTTCAGCCTCAGTGACGGCAAAATAGAACAATTCTGCTTTACATGTCAGTCACAGTGATTACGTGGCCACATAATTACATGTCACCTCGCTATGTCTCATTAAAATAAATGATCTACATGTAATTGGAACCAGTTTTTAAAAACAATCCAGGCAACTGCAGAGAGAAGAGGTGAGAGATTACATTCATTATTCATCACAATTTCCATTCTTGAGGCCTGGTATGATTTTAAGAAAGTGGTACAGTGAAATGAATGCCCGTCTCTGTGAACATATTTGGCTGTAGTCTGGAGGCTTGGTCATGTAGCGACTACTCACAGTGCTTGTGAACTGCTGTTGTTGCTGAGCGAAGTAATCCACCCTCAACCCATCCGCTATTAATCAGATTGTCATTTCTTATGACCAGAGCTGGCAGATCTACAATTCTCTACTCCCCGAGCTATAGCTAAATGTCTTTGTGTTGTGCAGTTTATAGCATGGATGTTTAAAGAGAACTAGATACGTCGTTGTTGGCGGGGCCCTGTTCATTCCTGTGAAACTTGCTCAGTGGTCCATGAAGCCAAAACGGCTTGACTGCAGAGGAAAAGAATTATCTGAATTCATGGGACCCTCGAGCAAACGCACAAGCGTTCCTTTTAGCCTTGCCTCTCTGCCCGCAGTATGTGGCTCATTCACATGAATGGAGGAAGGAGAATAACTCTAGATTCCGCTATTACATTTTACAACTTTAAAAAAAATTAAGTCTGTATATTCAATTGAAGTATTTTCACCATCAACTATTGTCTCATAACTGTCTTTAAACCTGAAATATTAAGTTCAGAAGAGGGTTAAATAAAGCAGACCCTGTGTGGATTTAGCACAATTGTGTTTTACGTATACAGTTTAAGGGAGGGATGGAACTCCTGTTTCACTGCTCACACAATCAACAATCTGTCTGTTTGACAAATTGATTGATTTGTTTGTTGACGTTTTAGCAGTTCAGCAATGTAAAGTCCCACACATTAGTGTGAAGCCACCTCAGTGACCATGTGGGAGTCCACAAGTCAACAATACCAAACACGGCGCAGACGACAGAGTGGACAGAAAATAATTTATCATGACCGATAGCAACCGATAACACATCCCTCAATCAGAAAATTGACAGTTCCATGTCGATGTGTCCTTGGACTAGACACTTAACCCCAAAGTGCTCCTGAAGGATTGTGCCATTGGTGTAGATAGTGTTAGATAGTCCTGATGGACAGGTGGAAGCATGAATGAACCATGTATGAATGGGTGTGAATTGGTAAATGGCAGGTAGTGTAAAAGCGCTTTGAGTGGTCGGACAACTAGAGAGGTGCTATACAAGTACAAGTCCATTTATCAAATGAAGCAACATTTAACTTCATTTTTGCATGGATTTCTCCTGTTAGTGAATTGTAAATGCTAGAGTTACCAGACCTTTAAAATGGAATAGATGCTGTGTCAGAATAAAGGGAAAAATAACAATTCACACTGTGTTCGAGAAGTAATACCTAAATAAAGCTTGGAAAGACATGCATGGAGCAGCCCAGTTTGCATTAACTCAGACTCGCCATGGCAACCAGAAGGAAAATACTTTCTTTGCAGAATGGCACTAATTTAATCCCCTGTAGATGTAACACAGTGCCAAGCCTTTTAGGGACACTCTCCAGCTGTTGACTATTGGTGAGTTTTGACAGAGGGGCAGCTGGAGGAGGGGGGCTGTCTTCTCCGCCTCAGTTTGGGCCGAACTGGATGGAGTGACAAGAGAAATGTTAGCCACTGCTGAACCCCCGGTGAGCTCGGTTCGGTGTCTTGCTGGCTGCAACAGAAAAATATAGATCTCTACTCGCTGCCATGTGGACAGAACACTATGGTCAAGTGTTCACATCCACCAAGCTCAGAGTGAATGGAAATACTCTGATCAATATGTTCCATGGAGAAGATTTTTTTTGTCATAGAAATATCAATATAACAGCTCACTTCAACCAGCGTGTGCAGTGTACTCCAAAGCCTGGTCCAGTACTGAGTGAAGTTTCAAAAAGCCTTTCACTGCTATTTGCCATTACTGTATGAGGCATCCATTAAGCATCCACATCTTCAGCAAAGGTTTGCAAAAGAAATCTGACATTTACATTTCAAATGACAGGTAGCACACACACACGACTACATGTGGTTCACCTGTTTGCTCTTGCTGATTCACTAATGTGTCCACATTAACAGGCGTTTGCCATTTTGTTTGAGATTTGCTGGAGATGAGCTGTCAGCCTCTTTCACCCGAGCTTGAGAAGATGTGGGCGCATCACAATAGCGCATGACAGAATGAAATGTTAATGGGCGCTGGCCACACACAGGGAGGCTGCTGTGGCTACGATCAGCCTCTTGACGGCTTTCTTGGGGATTATGGAAATAAGGAGCTCAGTAATGATAGCAACAACCTGTCTTTGTGCACGTACTAATGGGTACACCACAGGGACTTGTAAAAGAAAAAATTTAGTTGAATGTCACTAATTTATAGTTGTTAACCCGTTCTCGCGGCACCAAGGAGCACAGCTCAGTCAGGGCTCATATGCGCCCGACAGAGGTGCACGTTTAGCGTGTGTATGCGCCCGCCCGCGGCATTATGGGCAGAGTAACTGCCGTAGGTTAAAGACAAGAGATAGTCCACGCATGAGTCAAACAAAAAAACGCAGATCAATGTCAAAAGCTACGGAAAATATGGTACATTTTGTATACAGATTAGAGACGGTAACGGTATTAGCACTCCCCCGAAGAGGCACAAGCTCTTACGTTGGTTTTGGGAATTTATCAATACAGTTGAAATCATCAGTCAAGTGCAGGGCTATCTTTCGGAGGGGTATGGTACATATTTGATAAATACTTGCCAGATTTTTTAAGTAACATTTCTCCTGAAAAAAAAGAGCAAAATAATTTACACAAAGGACATTTTCTGACACATTTATTGACAAAATGGACCAGGCGGCCTGTCATGATGATAGAATTAAAAGGGTCTAATCACAATGTGAAAAATAGAATGTATTGTCTTTTCAAGCCATCTGAAGATGCAATGGGATTTGAGTATAGCCACTGAAGATCAGGGCATCAGAACGAGTGTACACAAGCAGATGTGTCGAGGATTAATCCAGCAGCATACTGCCTCTTGAATTGGATACAGGCTGGCAACCGCAATCATGTTTGGAAAGTATGGCGATGTGATTGCGATGACAAGAGCCAAGAGCAGTTCAAGAATTGCTAGAGAGACCTGCTAAAAGGCCCTCATGCATACGCACCTTCCACCATCAGCGACAGTGAGGCTACTGACATTTATTCTTCGACAATGTTTATTTTTTCCATTTTAAATGAATGTGGAGAGCAGCAGAGTGGAATCAAGAGGGTGTATTATCAGCAGCAAAGGGAAATGAGTAACAAGAGAGGCGAACAGGGGTGGATCTGCTCAAGTAGCGAAAAAGCAGCTGGCTGTGGCGGGCGCCATCCTCCTCTCAGCGCAAACAAGCCGGGTACATCCCAATCCGTGTGACACGTGCAACAACCGGCAAATCCCACCGGACGACTTTTAAAAATGTGGATTTGTGAGTGAATTTCTAAACTATGTGGGAGGGAAAGAACGGACCGCTGATAGCACCATCATTTTCAAACACTATCTGCCACCCATCTCAAGGTCCGATTTAAAAAAATACTGCGCAAATGATATTACAGCGCAAACAGACCCATAAAGTGCCCTTTTTTTAAATCTGGAATTATCCATGTGGCAACGTATAATTGTTGTCTTTTCGCCATGAACACAGTAGGCAGAACAATGGCAAAGAGAAAAATACAACAGGCCCTGAATGCTAGATGCAGAGTCGTTCCTCTGCATAATTTGAAGCAGAGGAGAAGAAAAATCATTCAATGCTGCTATGATTACTGGAAGGTTTGGGCATGACACCCCCAAAACTTCAGTTGCCACAAACTTCCTGAAGACGCTAATACTTTCACTGTAACTGAGTGGCCGTCTGTACCTACTTAGATACATGCATATAGCACAGGACCACAGAGATGCTATTTGCTTGGTGTTTCACACTTTGCTGGTGCTTTAAGAATGACATGGTTTCCTTTTCTTTGATTTGTGCACGTTTGTGAATAGCCCCTCACTGTGCTGAGCGGTGTGTCGCCCGATTGGACCGGTACCGGCCTCAGATCTACGCCACTGCTAAAGTATTGATTGTGCATGGTAATCTTGGCATGAGCATGTTATCTTGTATAATTAACAGAGATATACTTTAATTCCCCCCGTCACAAAAAGCATTAGACGCGGAGAGAAAAGTGGAAAACCTGTTTGGTTTCGGGCAGACAGAAGATTGAAAATCCATGAGGAATGTCACACTGATACGTTTTTACACCCGAGCTTCTAACCCCGAGCAGCTTCAACCTCTTAGATTTCATCTCGTTCCACTCTTGGGGTTTAACAGTGGCAGTGATAAATAAGTAACACTAAAGTGCCAAAATGCACCTTTTCCATCTACAATCGCTGTGTTGCTGTACGGTTAGACAAAAAGAAAGTATGTGCACATTGCCTTTGTTATTGTTTATCTTTATGCCAACCATATGTGCTGTTTCATGAACAGTCTACCTTGTTATCGCCGAATGCATTATTCCTCTGTGAACGAACTCCATAATACCCCGTGATGTGCAGTGAGGACCCCATGAATGAATATGCTTAATGTGCACGGAGCTGGCTGCTCAGATTCAGTTAGCATCATGAATTGATCTGCTGCAGCTTTTTTGAGTTTTTCAAATAAATTTGCAAGAATAAATATGATGAGTCCTCGAGGCATATATTATATCATAATGGGGAATGGAAATTGTTTTGCGTGGATGCCAACTGTTTCATGCATACAAACACACAGTTATCTATAGTATGAGGCTGGTATCGGGGCGTTCTGAAGCAGCATCCATTTGGTCAAAACACAGATGGGCTTCGAGTCTCAACACAGACTTCTCTTTCTAACAATTTACCTGATTTACCACCCCTTACAGCAGCTGCGATTCAGCCTGAATAAACAAGGAGCAGATGGCCACTTGGAGACACAAGTGTCAATCAACTGGGATGCAGAAAAGAAGAGATATCGGAGAGCACTGAGGCGCCCGTTTGAGAGCATGCAAATATATGCATGCACATACACGCACAGACAAACACTGTCAAAAACACACAAATGATGGTCAGGCCAACATATCAGTTCTGTGTTAGCCTTTTGTCTCAAATTGGATATCAGCTATGCAGTTCACTTTGATGTTATGAAGGCTCCTCTCTCTCGCTCTCTCTGTTGCCTTGTTTCAACCAAATCTTTACTTTCATTTAGTTTATTGGTAAATTATACATTATACATTAAGTTTGGTGTGGTGTTGGAACACACAAGCCAGAGCAACCAATGTCTGGTGCTCATCCTTTCTTTCGACTCATAATGCTGAAATACCAACTCAAAGGTGCCCTGTGGAGTTTTCGTGTAAAATAAAATAATAAAAGTTGGCATCTTGGCATCTTTGAGGGAATACATTTCCTTACATTTGCAATTCAAATTTTTTATTTTTTTTTAATCCTCCATCCTTAACATACATGTTTACTAGCTTGTAGTCGTTTTTAGTTTTTTTTTTTGCATTGCATAGCTTGCTCGTGTTAATCCATAGAAGCAAACTTTCTTCCTGAACTGAGACAAACTGAGAGGGCAGCTGAGGCCAGCCTGTGTTTGGCGACTGATTTGGTAGGCTTATATTATTTTCACTCGATACATTGTCTGTTTTGTAAGTCCAATTAACTCCAATTCCTGTGAGCCGCCGTAATATTTTTAATATAGTAGTTTCTGGCTCCAGTTTATTTTGGGTCTTGTGCGTTGAGGTCACATCTAGAACATGAAAAACCTGGTTATAAATCTGTGATGACAGGTCATCTGTGTGCAGTTGTGTCTTGATTTGTCACCATCTCAGTCACAATGTTCTGTACCGATCAGTGAATATTCAGACCAGTAGGAGGTGTTTACATTCCACAGTATTCTGGTTTCTATCGGAGTACTCCAGGTAGTATATCCAGGTTTCTCAAAACCGGGATACGAGCTCATTCATGCTTCTGCAAGCAGGAAATTATGTTTATGTGTGCAATACATAAACGGGATACTCTAATAACCTGTTTACCTGAGTAATACTGTGCATGTAAACACTTAATTTAACTATTTTGTTCTCAAGCACGATCACAACTTCATTCTCTATTCATCGCAAAACAGGAAATGAAAATGTATTGCCAAGATTCTTTTTAGAGACCCTTTTATCTCAGAGGTTTCGGTCTTCATATTAGAAAGCTACATCTAAGATCACTGAAAGACAACGTCTAACCAAGCTGACAGCCACAATATCCAAGAGCATCTAAGAATTTTCTTAACATCATCTTAAAATGAAAAAAAAGTAGTTTATATTGGATGGATGTTCCTGGATGTTATCAGTTGTGTGCAGGTGGTGTGATTGATATTCTCTACAGCTAACCTTCCCCGTGTGGCCCTCACTGCCCGTTTCACTGCATTACAAACACTGACTTCTAAAGCTGATGCCTTTTTATAGTCTCATGTAGAGATAGATTCTCACACATAGTCAATGTATGCATATTGTTGTCCTCCTGCACCAAAACAGTGGATAACTTGCAGACATTTGAATGGCTTGCCACAGTCTAGGTTATTCCAAAATCAACTCAAAAGGACCAGACGGTACCTGAATTATTCACAGAAAACCAGCATTTCATACATTATTGAGATGCACTTGTTGTACTGTAATTTATTTATTTCATTACATACACACACACACACACAGTCCCTTTGAGCACTGGGAGACAGACACAGAACAAAGTGGATTGTGTCCAGAGGGACTGCAGACAATAAAATCATAAACTTAAAAAAATACAAAGGAATTTTGCCATTTGTTACGTGACACTGAAATTGAAGCGTTTCTTTCTGCTAAAATCTTTAGTCATTCATAAGGGGAGACCAAGTGGATCACTGAGTGGGTGGGTTGGGCTTAGGGACAATCCCCACAGAAAATTAGTGGTTAATTATGGGTGCAAAAAAAATACAATAACCCCATTAACTGCCAGCCATGCAATGTCAACCGTATTCATTTACATTTCCGTATGTATTCATTATCCATTAATTTTTTATATCTCACAATGTGTGTCTTTGTGAATTTGCTGTGAGTTGTTTTGGATGTTATTTTTATTGGCACATTTCAGCACATCAACTTCTGCATAACGGTAGTCGTTCAGAAAATTATCTCACTGACCAAGAACCTGCAAACAAATAGATTTTTCTGCACTATTGTACACTTGCTAACGGTTGAATGCAGCTTCCTTTTTTTGGCGCTTGCTGGTGTACGGGTTTGATTCCCGCTTTAGGTGTGAAAAGAAAACCAAGCTTTAAACTTCCAGGTCTCCCTCGAAAAAGAGATTTTTAATCTCAATGGGACTTCCTGGTTAAATAAAGGTTTAAATAAAGGTTTAAATTTAAAAAACAACAACATCTGAATCCAATGTTTAGCAAGTGTAAAACAGTGTATTTATAACGGACTGACATCTCCACAGCAGCACGTGTCCTAGTAAGACATGACTATGAGCCAGCATGCACAATACCAAGACCTTGAAGCTGAAGCAGCATTTATGAATTTAATTATTTATATCTGTGCTTTTTACTACTGTGACAAATGTGATGTGAAATATGTAAAAATATATTCAATTTTCTTTTTTTTTTGCTGCAGGGAAAGCACATTACAGTGTGTTTACCCATTTCACCTTGTTCCACGAGATGGATGGCCTTTCATTGACAGCCAAGGTCCCAAATTGAGCAGGAGGTCCCAGCTTTAAACCCAGAATACTAAACTTTAAACCATCTCAATCCAGTGTTTAGCAAGTCTAAAACAATAGTCCTTTTCTACAGCATTCAAGGAAATAATGAGAGTGCAGCAGTAAGCCAGTATGCTCAATGCCAAGACCCTGAAGCTAAAGCATCTAACTGGAATTCAACAATTAATACAACTATTGTATAGTCTTGTACTTGTCCTTCTAGCTGTTCTCCACAAGCACAGTTATTTTAAGAGGCTCTTTACTCTTGCTTAGGGTGCACCAAGTCAAGCCCAGGGTGGACAGATAATAATATATACTAATTGTGTTGATCTCCTGATTTTCCTCTCGCACCATCATCACATCTAAATTTCAATTTATCCAATAGTTTGGTTTATGACTAATAAACTTTCAAAACACACACAAAAAATCCCATCTGACTTAGCTGTACTTTGTGTTTAGAGCTTATTAGCGTATGTGTGTGTGCTAAGAGAGGTTAGCATGCTGACATTAGCTTACCTTTGTCTTCTTCAACGTTAGCTCTATGTTGGCTGAGTTTTCTTTTGAACAAAGTCACCAAATGTGCAAATAATAGGCATATGCTTATCTTTTGAGCTTAGCTACATGGTGTTCTCCAGATCCATAGCTGGTGATTCACAAGAACATGTTAGTGGATGACAAGGATTCCTGAGACAAGGTAAACATAATATGAACCAAGGGAAACCAGTTACAGCGTTATTTCTTCCATCTGTAAATGCTAGCTGGCAGAACATTCCTTGCCATCATTACTGCCTACTGGACTGCTCCCAACATACTCCTCAGAGATCTACCTTGCCAGGACAACCAACAGCTAGTAATGAGAATATTTATCACATAAGTCATTTATGTTGCTTTTAAGGACTCATTAAGACTGACGTGATTGATTTGCTGTTCAGCCAAAAAAGTTGTCATCCACAAATTTCATCTTGTGCATTCAACACTGTATTGAGTGCTTTGCCAAACACACACTTCACGTACCACATACCTTCTGTCACAACATTTATGATTGACTATTATTATTTTGTGGAGACATTTGGAGCTGGACACCATAGTTATTTAGAGAGAGCAACGGACTAAGCTATCGGTCCATCTGCTTCACCATGTGGCTGCATCTTATAAGATCACATGCTTAGCACTGTAAAAAACAACAACAGAGAAGACACAGCCATGTTGTTGCAATGCTTTGAGACAGAGAGCAGCCAGACTGGAGAGCAAAGTAGAGAGTGATGACCAATAAAAGTCTCACCCAGAATAAAGAAAAGCTGATATTGTTGCACCAAGTCCATTTTGTTGGGGTTACCGCCAGGACAATAGGCCCCTTTACTCACTAAACTGGAAAAGTGAAGGGAAGAAAAAATGTTAAAGCACTTAATATGGATTTATAACCGCATACAACGTGGCCTTTTCACATTTGTCTTAAAATGTTTGTTTTCATCTGAGTTCCACTGCAGTTATACCGATATGCAAATGAGCGAATGTATGGCTTCCCTATGAGTGAGAAGAAGACTGTCCGTCTGATACAAACAGTACAAACTTTCAAAATATACAGCATCCTTAAGTGCAGTAGAATGTAGCTCTTGGTGTTGTTTGAGCTTTTAAAGACCTTTTTGTCCTGAGAAAATGGAAATGCTGACTTTATGACTTCATCACGTAGCATCCTTAACTGGTTCTAATTGGCTTTTGCTGTTTTGTATGTAATTTCTTTTCATATTGTTTTAAATGGTGCACTTTAAAGAAAATGTTAAAAGCGGGTCCATTAGGGTAAAAGAACAATACAGCAGAGTAATAGTGATGGGATGTGTTCTCTAGTTAGTAGACCTCTCTCCCCTAACATGTCTATAAACTTTGTCTGCATAGTGGGCTGGTTTAGTGTATCCGACCTCTCACCACACAGTTCATATTCTAATGAAACATAAAGCAGTCTTTTATTTTGTTCTTGTTTGTCAGAAGAGAAAAAAAAATTACAAAATGAATGTTCCTGTATAAATACAGAATGAATGAGAAATGAAAAAAACACAACATAATTGAGATTATTAGATAATCGGAGCAGTGGTAGAAAATGAAATGAGCCATTGACAACTTTTTGTGATAATAAAACCCCCACCTTAAATCTCATGGCTTCATAGGTCACTAAATGTAAATAAAAAAGCATGCTGGAAAAAGCAGGAGCTGGAGGAGAAATAGCAAGGTAGTGCATTAACCTTTTCAGGGATGCTAATGATGGTACTCACTGACCCCTTTTCAGAGAATGTGTTATACCGTGTAACATCCGGCGATGCTCCAGTCCATTCACAGTAGAGCCATCCGCTTTTTAGTTACTGTGGCAACCTGAGAGAGTGAAGGCTGGTTTCATAATGTTGAAATAAAGTAAGTGTAGATGGAGACATGGGAGAATCACAGCTAGAAGCGAATGTTCCTGCTGGGTATTTATTCGTGGACGAGGAACTCCGATATTAAGCTTTGAGACGGTGAGGAGAAGGAGCACTGATGATGAAGGCTGCCGGAATCCCTGCACTGATTAAATATCATTTTTTATATAGTTAAAAAGACATAATCTTCAACCTCCTTTCTGTTGTCAGAGGGGCTCTCATTTAAGAAACAACCACAGGTGCATTTTAATCCACTAATTGCAAAAACAAACACATAGATGCCAACCGGCTAGTCCAACTGTCTTTGGAAGGTGAGCCTAGTTTAATCAGACACATGCTATGTCAACACATGGACCCTGAATCTGAAGTATATGGAATTCAGGCATTTTCTTTTTCTCATAATTTACACCTGAGCGTTTGCTGACATGTCAAAATGCATTCCATGAAAAAGGTTGATTGCAGACTAATGGTTTGGTCCATCTAATGGTTGCTAAAATCGGGCAGGTCTGGGTTAGTCCTCTGTTTACTATATGGGTAGGTTGTATCCAGCCCTTTGTGTCTTGTTGGGACTTGTTTTGTTAAGAGGGTGTGTTACCCAAGACAAACTTGATCACAGTAAGCAAATGCAAAGCCTTGTTCAAAACCGTGTCTTCAGGATTTTACCAATATGGTCAAATGTTATCGTAATTACTGCGTGGATTATGTTCACAGGCAATTTTATTTTATTTCCCCAAGTGACAGAAAAGGCTACTTTTTTTGTACAGCAAAAGGTTCCATGTGTGGTTTGGTTTAGGAAGAGCATATTAGTTAAGGTTAGGGAAAGGTTGTGCTTTTGGTTAAATGCTATACAGTTAACACTTCAGTCTGGAGATGTTTTCCGTATTAAATCAAGGTCCAGTTTGATCAATGTAAAATTATGCATTTTATTACGCTGCTGGCTTACCAATGCAAATTATATCCATGTCTAACCCAAACGTAAAGCCCCTATGCTGTCAAATAATTACATGTATGACTATAAAAGTCACATTTACTGAATAGCAAGGAGTTCACAAAGCCTTTAAACGTAATCAATATGATCTTAAAATCAATCCTAACATATACCAGGAACCAGTGTAAGGAGGATAAAGCATCTCTTAACTCTGATAAAAAAGCTCCTGAGTTTGTCTTTAGCCGGTCAATAGCTTTTTGCTCAAGAGTGAAGAGGCTGTTGCAACAATCAAGGTGTGAGGAGATCAATGTCTGAAAGATGGTCTCTGTATCTTTGAAAATGAAGTTCACTCTCTTCCACATATTGGACCTCAACCGTTTCAGAATCAGGGTAGGTACCACTGAACTTGAGCTGAGCATACACCTTGAACAAAGTGTTTCATATTTTTAAACTCACGCAACTATAAAGTTGACCTATACCAAAAAAAACAAGTAAATTAGACACGCCTGAATGAATTGTTGGGCTGTGATCCTTATACAGCTCTCTCATATATTACATATGTTTACGACGGTATGGTGCAACATTATGTGAAACAAGCTGCATGATAAGAAACGCAATTATTTATCAAGTTTCCCTACAGCGTTCATAAAAAAGACATCTAAATGGGCTATTTGTGCTCTCGTGCAATTAGCTACAAAACCGACATGTTGAAAAGCTTATGCAACAGGCAGTGGTTGCCACTACAGAGATACATCTAGTTGGAAAGCAGAATAGGGACCTTTGGGTAAATAACATGATTAGGGGGAGATTACCCACAGACATTTAGTACATTTTTGCCAGACAGAATTGTATATGCTCCTCCTGTCTGTCTTGCCTCATAGAAGTCATCGATCAATGTCCAGGCCAGTTTCAGAAATATGCTTTCCATTAATTTCAGATATATCTGTCTGCTGGGTGTCTGACAGAATCTCTCAAACTCATTGCCAGCTGCTGGACAAAGATGGGCATATACACTTTTATAACAATGGACTAAAACATGTTGTATGACACTATTTAAAGGTTTTCTGTTTTAATGGCAACAAAGTGACAAGTAATATAATTGATTAGATTTTAATTACAACTTTGAGTAAAAAATATTCTAATTACAAGTCTAATTATCTCAATATATGCCATCTTTCTGTCACAGTAAACTTAACTGAAAGCAAATAGATCATCATACATACAAAGTACAGCAGGTAAACATTTATTTGTGCAAATTTGTTTAAACATACTTAAAAATAAAATAGAGAAAGGGGCAACAAGAAAACGGAAACAAATGTCAGTCAATGTCTTGTTGTGTTGGTGCATTTATAATGCAATTGTTTTCTGACTGCAATAGGTTTTTCCAAAATAAGTTTTTTTGTCATTACATGCACAGATTGAAATTCTCAGGGCCTAAGTTTTTCAAACAGCTTAAAGTAAGATTTTAAAATGTTTACATATTGTTTTACTTGGTGTCTGGGACAAGGTTAAAGACTTCCATTTGCCGTACTTCTTCATTACTTGCTAAAATGGGACTCACTTGAACAAGTTCAAACTCCTTAATTAAAACATAAAATGTGCATCCCTGGTTTAAATACATTTGAACAACTGAAAGTCAGTTGAACTCCAGGAAGACAAGAGGCAAACATCTAACTGGGATGCTTAAAAAAAAAAAAATCAACTCAAGCAACAAAGAGTTGAACATAACCACATATGACAGTTTAATTCCCTTTTGTTTGGCAAGGGTCTATTTTCTTAAGCTAGTAGCTTGTTCTTGAGGCTTTCAATTTTTGGGGACAGCTTGCAACGGTCCAGCTCCAGTAGGACTTTCTGGAAGACTTCAAACGTGGACCTGAGCTCCTTGGGATCGACACAATTCACTGCATATGCAGCAAGCCCTCGGAGTGTTTGCCCAGTGCAGTCAGAACGTTCATGCCTTCTACCACGATACCGACATTGTCTGGCCCCTCTGTCGTCTTAGTCTTAATGTTTTCAGATTTTCATCCTTTGTATAGCAAGGGCCTGCGACACACTGTCTTCATCAACATTCTGAAATAGCAAGAAGACTGTGTATTGCTGTACACTGTAAGACATATCAAGTCAGTTCAACTTGCAAATGAAAGTTCACCTGCTGCCTTGAGAAGCCTATTTACTTCAACTTGAAGTTTCCTTTTGATTCAACTGATGAATTTAAGTTCATAAGGTTGATGTAACTAGAACGTGCTAGTTGTCTCAACATTATTATTCAAGTTGTCAGAGTTGAGTGAACTGTTTGTCCCTTGTTGTTTGAACTTGATCCACCAAGTTAAAACAAAGAGTATTTTTACATTATCAGTTCGAGAAAACTTTCCTTAGCTAGTCAAACAAACGCACACTTCTGCTTTATCTTAACTCACAGTTTCAAGTTAAGATAACATAACCATGTGTGTACAACTTGCTATTTCAAGTTAAGAGAATTAAAATTACTAATTTGTTTCAACTTACATACGAAGTTGACTTGACTGATAATTGCAAGTTTGCTTGCTTTATCCCAAAAATGACCAAAAACCTGTTCAAAGGATATACCATTTATTTATTTAATACACAGGATAAATACACAGGCTTCAACAGTAGGTGCATCCACCCAAATAGCTGTGTGGAGGCAAATCTGACAGACTGAGGTGAGAACTGACAAGTTTACACTGAAAAATAACAGATCATTACAACTAGGCTGCCCCGGAAGGAAACCAGCCAAACCCATGCATTGTCTGAACAAGAGCAGGGAACAACAATTATTTTTTTACAGTTAAATCCTGGCAGCGCAGTCGATCCTCTTAGCTTTCAGCGTCACTGACTTACGTCATGGTTCCAAATTACACAGGCGAAATGCATGGTGGGAAAACAGTCTTCAGTCTTTTTATTTTTTTTTACTGATAACTTGAAGAGCCACGTTCAAATAACACGAACAAATCTCAAAAAGCCAACACAACGCATTACTGTAAGTTGAACTAAGTTTTAACTTGAACAGTTAAGTTCAAATCTACAACTTGTCAGAGCTCTTTGAGTTAAAGAGAAGAAGTAAGTGGACATAACTAAACAGGGCTGTGATGTTTTACAGTGTACAGTCAAAAGATAAGGTCCTAATTTAACATCTACCAAATTGCTTCCAACCCTTTGGACAAGACAACCTGTAGCTGTAATAACTGTTGCACATTTAGATAATGTATTGCAAAAGTGTTTAGTATACAATCAGTTCACCAACAAATCAAAACATTGCAATGACTAGTGACAATAATCTGAATTGAGTCAGATTTGTAAATATATGTAAATTCATTTGTTTAAAATAAATAAATCATTGCTACACATCTCCTGCTGCGGACTCTCTGTACCATCAACGGAGACGCGCAACTGCGTGACTAACATCGGTGAATTTGGGATAGCTTTAGCGCAACACCTGCCAGAGCGTGCACAAAACACAATAACAACAATAATTCAGCTCTGAATATAACGTCAGGTTTTAAAAAAGAAGAAAGAACGAGGAAATAGCATTCTTTGTTCATCTGTTTCACTGACTATTCTCCATTTAAGCTGCAAGGTCTAGCCCGACTGCTTTCAACACATGTAGCATTCAGACCCTCTGTGTAGTTGTGTTGTCACTGTCAGATTCTGTTGTGTTTTCTGTCACTCACCTTGGATGCATCCCAAGTCTCTAAATTGTCGTTTCCTCGCTCCTCGCTCCTCGATTGAACCGGAAGTGGTTCTGCGCCGCCATCTTGACGGCCGTCCCAAAGCTCTTATTCTGCTCGGAGGAGCGAGGATCGAGGAGCGAGGAGGGAAATCGGAGGAGCCATGATCGAGGAGCCCCGAGAGCAGACTTCCAGGAAGTGTTTTAACGCTGGACACGCCCCCTCACTGTTCATCTGTTATGTGATTGGACGCTGCAGCTGAGCGGACTGATGCTGGAGTTTAATACCAGAGTGAAGACGATCACAGATTAAACTCAAGCTATATATTAAATCTGTTTTCTTATTCACCATCTGGTTAAAATATGGTCATTGTAGGTCTGAACAACAAAAGGACCACAAACAACTGTCTTCAAAGATTTGATCTGTTTCCCTCAATAACTTGTATTATGTATGTAATTAAAATCAGAGAGAGCTGGAGAGAGGAAACACTTTTTTACAACACGTGATGAAGAGAAACTATATTTATATTGTGGGTTATTTTATAATGATGTCACAATCAGAATTTCAAAACATACCGACGTAAATAATAAATAAATAAATAAGACGCATTCCGCTGGTAGAAATGGATCCTGTGAGTATAAGCAGGACACATCACAGTATATAAATACTCAATACAGTTTATTAAACGGTAACAGATGATAGAGAAAGCATCTCCACTCTGACACTCATGATGACTTTGTCTTCATTAATATAAGTAGTAGTTTAACACCATTAAATCAACTGAAAACATACGATCATTTTTATCAATATTTTAAGTGTAATTTTATTGGAATGTTCGCTAAAAACTCTCTGGACAAAACTCCGTCAGCTGTTGAAGCGACTGACAGCTGAGCAGTCGGCTGCAGTCATCATAAACCGACGTCGCTTCACGTGACGCATCAGAGGAAAGGACGTCTCATGTCTCTTAAAACATATTTCCTCGCGTCTTCTCTCCTCGCTTGGTTTCCTTGCGTCTCTCTATGCATCCCTGGTGGGAGGGACTAAGACGCAAGGAAAAGACGCAAGTGAGGGAAACGGGGATGCAATTTAGAGACTTGGGATGTACCCCTTGTGTCTCGTTTCAGAAACCTCCTTCCTCTTGTGTGCCTTCTTCCTGTGTGATTGCAAGCCCCGCCCTCATTGTTTCCACCTGTGTCTCGTTGCCGGCCTTCTTTATCTACTCCTTGTTCTGTGCCAGTTTGTCTCGGTTTGTACCCGTGAGCTAAAATGAACAATTATTAATTCATAATAATTCTATTTAGGATCAGAACTTTTCATCGGCACCTGGTGGGGAAAAATATATATTTGATTATCTAAAAATTTCAATATAACCTTTTAATATTTATCTTTTCTTTGCGTTTTCTAATATTAATTTGCATTTCCTTGAATTGCAGCCGTGTTTGAAAGGTACTGTGACATTAAATTAACCTTCTAGCCTGAAGTTCTTAAGCCACTTTAGACTCATACTAAACCAGCAAAATGTTACAGAAAGAAATGTTCAGGTAGAAGACACTGTATTTGGACCACAATGTCAAATCAGTTGAGCCGACTTATTGTATATTTTCATGGAGGTTAATTTGTTTAACTTTTTTATTGTCACATTGACAAACATTTGTACTGTCAGATTTGAATGTTGCATAACATTTCCCTTTTTGTTAATTATCCCCATCTAGAAATCAGATGTAAATAGTACATGGACTGTTACTGCAGTAACTAACATTCATACACAAGTAAATGATACTGATACATTTTAAGTTGCAGAACATGTAACATTAGTTAGCCCAACTTAAATAAATGTGTGGTTTGAAGTTTGAAGTACTCCTTACTCACTTTGTTTTAGTTACTTACACTCAAGTCTAAGTATACTACACTAAATAAACATGTTAGTACAACATACAAAAAGCCCACCTCTGATAAATCCCATTTTTCACACCAAACCGAGTGACACATACGGCACGAGAGCAGGAGTGATTAACACTTAGCACGTTTGGCAAATAAATTGTTGCAGCTCACTCCAAAGTGGAAAAGCAATGTAATGGATCCTTATTTGTCATTCCCACATACATTACTGGTGATGAATTATTAGACTCCGCAGCTCATCAGAGTGCTGATGAATGCAAAGTTGTGACAGTGTATCCAGTCAGTATAGCAAACACTTCAGCTCAGCCCCTTCATCACGGACACCACGATAAAACTGCTTCGATCTCCTGGCAACGGCGAGCATGACAAAACTGCTCTGACAAAGCATACGGCTGACACTGTGAAGCCATGTGTTTTTTGTTGACGATATGTGTGTGTACACGGTACAGACATGTGTTTTCATGACTCCATCAATGATTGTGTGTGTTATATTGTGAGTGAGGTGACAAATGTTTCTCACCAAGTGGACCATTTATCAAGCCCGGCTGCCCTTCTTGTTAATGAAGTCAGGGAGCCTCCGAGCACACAGAGCACTTCTCTTCCACCAACACGGACACACAGGAAAAGCATGAGCGATCGCAGTGCTCAGACTGCAACCACACACACAGACACACACACACACACACACACACACACACACACACACAGCTGACAAAAGAGACCCCTCAGCATCACATCATCGTGAAGGGAAGAAGCAGCTGTGGCACACACTGGCTATTAACTGGCATTCAGATTCAGCAGTTCATTCCAGACTGCGTTCTGGCTTTCTGTGAACTCAGTGATGGTGGAGAAAGTAACCTTTGGAGGATGAGTCACACAGGGAGGAGTGGATTTGAGCAAAGATTCTCTGACCCTTTTTTTGCGTTCAAATATTCTTCGATAAATACATCCGCATGTCAAATAACGTGTTATTGTTCAGATGTACTTCGGTACATGAACGCATCACCGCTCATAATGTCGACGTCTTCATTTCAGTTGTAAAGTTCAAAATGTCGCTTGTTCAAGTTGCTACATCCAGTTCAGTACAAAACCAGGTTATGCAAAAACTACTTATAATATTAATAGCCGAGCAACCACTTTTTTGCACTAAACTTATCAACTTCCGAGCTCTTGGGAGGACTTCTACTGGACTGCTGTGTGCACTGACCATAACCTTAAACCAATTATAACTGGAACCTTAAAACCACCTTCCAAATTGGCCCTCACTAAGCTAGATGTACAAGTACACACATGCACACACACTGATGATCCTCTGCTTTTCAGACTGCCAATGCATGAGCGGTGATGCCATTTAAATGCTGCAACATGCGCACCAGTGTTTGACGCAGGTCTGCTCCCTTCGGACAGAGAAGAGGGCAAAATGTATACAGAACATAATAATAAGCTTAAAGTTGTACAACTTTGAATTACAGAGTTTGTAACCAACACGTTTGTTTTTCATTCATTTCATTGTTGGGCAAAGAGTACAATTTATTGGATAAGGCATCACATAATACATTCTAGCAGTGTAGACATACCATCTGTATGGAGAGGAGTGAGGAGGGGCACATTACCGTCCTCTGGAAGCCTCTGCTAAAATCCTGGTTGTTTTGGCAAAGTTGGAAAAGCAGATGGCAAATGGAAACGATCACTCAGAGACGACATTTGGGTGACACCGGAGGTTACAGTCAGCAAATGGAACGTCTTCAATATTTCTGGCGCCATGACAACTTTTTAAAGGAATTCTAATGACTATCGCATCACCGTTAAGCTATCAGTTGAATTAGTTGAAGGAATTGCAAATACTGTATGATGAACAAAAGAGCAGAAATGTGTCTGTCCCTACTGCGGTACGGACTGCGGTTTTCTTCCCACAATGCACTAGCTCATATTGCATGTTAAAAATATATCATAGGAAAAGATAATTACTGCCTTGAAATCTGTTTCCGAGTGGAAGACAATATAGCTCAGAATAGCTGTATTCTGCCCCTTGAATATGTCATTGCATTAGGATGTAAATGGTAATTTGCGAACTTGTTATTATTGGGTGAATGCAGGTGGTTCCCACCCCTATGTTTCCGGTTGAATCTTGTTAAGAGTCTCCCTGCAAACCGTACCAAGTGTGAAGCACCATATATCTATTATTAGCCCATCACAAACTGAACTGCCTTCTTCGGGTGAGCAGGGCTGTCAGCTAGAAGGCAAGGACATACAAAACAGCCAATTTAATGTGGACACCCAATTTAGAGTTTTAGAATGGGGTCTCCTGGCCACAGCAGAGCTCACTGAAGTATCACCAGCCATTAGTCTGAAGATTATCCTCTCTTTCTTCGTGCTTTCTCCTCCTCATGCCGCATGCTCCTCTTTCCAAGTTGTAGCAGTGAAAATAATCGCGGCTTCACATGAAACTAAGCAAAGAACCTCATGCCATGCTCATGACAAACACTGGCACTGTGCTGCATCCTTGTGGTTTATGGTTATCCAATTGTCTTCAGATGAGGGTCCCTGTGGATTGTTGCTTAGCTGAGAGTGCAGTACATCTCTTCCAGCTGTCCAGCTGCCTCGGGCTGCTTCGGCCAAGATAACAGTGGTAATAGGCTAGAACTATATGTCAATTGTAGAGGAGGAGGGAGGGCAGATGAGGAAGGTCCGAAAAGCTCATCGTTGGAACTCCCCATTCACCTTAGAGGGGTTGCACCTCTGCCTGAGCTGTGGGGAATGACCACCAGCAGCAATAAAAACCCTCTCTAAATTCTCAATCTCTCATCGTGCCGGCCAACTGTCAGCAGAGAGGCAGATAATTAACCGAAGCTCCACACACACACGCACACACACAAACACACAGACAGACAGACAGATTTTCACTGTGTCTTGTAAACCTGCACTCACATAGAAGGCCATTACTCTGCCCAGGGCAGGTAGGGCATCAATCAGGCTGTCATGAGGTGATGCAGGGAAAGGCATTTCCCACTTGAACATGAGAGGAAGCCATACTAAATTCAACTCTCAAGACAGACAGGGAGTTATTCTTGGCCAGTCTTCAAAAGAAAGATTCTCCTATTTGGGCATGAACCTTAAAGTCCTGGTCAGCCTCATGCAGTACATATAAAATCATCTTGTCACTTTAAAAAGAAAAAGTAGCTTTTCAGACTGGCTGACCTGCAGCGAGAGACTGTCAGTTGTGGCGAAATGTGGCCCAGCTGGATTTTTTGGGAAAGCAAATGAAAAGACGAAGCAATTAATGCAACTGAGCAACTGAGCAGAACAGGAGGGGGAGCTGTGTCACAGAGTATTTCATAACAAGGTAAAAAAAGTCTCGCCATTTAAATGTGAGAGTTTTAACGACTTGTTCATATGTAATAAAGTTTTGAATTTAATTTGTGCACGTCACAATTTGTAGAAATGGACTGAAACAGTGGAAAACTTTATTTGACATGAATCACAGTCTTTGGATTTCTTTCTTTTTCCATCTTCTCATCCTCGATCCCCTATCTTATTAAACACAAAAATGTAATTTATATTTAACGCCAAGGTTGTGATTCCTAAAGTACGCGTGCAAAACATGCAGTTGTTACAGCTTGTATCTTCAAAGTATAGTCTTTCATATCTGCTCGCTGGAGCTCCTTCTGCAGGCTTTTTACATTAATAAAGCGAAAACCGTTTGTGATCCGAGAGACTCAGCGCTGCCTAGACAGCAGAGAATATTCTGTTAACCTCAAAGAAGCCCAAAAGGGCTGAAGAGGACTTGACAAGCAAAAAGTTCTGAGGTCGAAAAGATATAACTGCTGAGTAAAAATGTGGAGATTGCTTGCAAATGATGATGACATTTAAATGATAGACATTAACTAATGTTAATTAGTGTCCTTTGGCGCGGTATTAAAACAAGATTTAAACAGGTCACTTATTCAATAGACGAAAGACAAGGATCTTTCGGCATTTCTTTGACAGACAGTTAAAGTCTGGTTTGGGATTCCCACAATGCTCAATAATACAAAACAAGCATCAGAAGGCAAGGTTGAATGATACATTTGTTACTCGAAACTAGTGAGTATAATAACAGCTTGTCATTTGAAGGCTTAAGCTTACATCATGTTCTGAAAGTCCTCATACACTTCTTTTTTTCAACCGTTTGCATAATCTCTTATTCCCAATCTGACTTGATCGAAAGGGATCCAAACATTTTAGGACATTTGCTGTCTCAGATAGAAGCGTTTAATACTCTGAATGTGCAGGATATTCAGAGCCATTGACCGAATGAGTAGCCTACCTTTTGCATCAGAGCTCCCCTCACTGGTGAGTGACAGTGTCGACATTCAAATGTCAGCTCCAGGCGGTCACACAGAGCGGCTCACAGCCCAGAGTTTGTAGTAGAGGTCGGCTTGGAGAGGATTCTGGTCCATTCAGGACACTGCATGCTGCTCGTGAAGCTTTGATGATATTGCGCTGCTCCTGACTGACTTCAGATCAGCCTTTGATATATGAAGCCGTTTGGTCTGTTGCTGGATCAAACACTTTCATTCAGTCCAGGATAAAGCTATAAAAACTGTTTGTGCATGAATAAAACCGGATGAAAGTAAGTCGTTTTGACATGTAGTTGAGGTTCAGCTGAAGCAAAAGAAAACTATTTTTGACCAAAGAAAGTTTGTTCATCTCATAGATTCAACCCTCTTAACAACCAATGAGGGGATGAAAAGGCAAATGTAAAAACCTTTAAAACATCACCCAGTTCTGACATTGTTGAAGCAGGTACAAGACCTGTTAGTGGAGTATGAGGACACAGATCTCCGGTTCAGAAGGAACGAACAAGCTATTCTCTTTGTTTTCTGCCAGCTGCATGCGGTGTGTGAATAAACAAACGTTTTCAAGTCCCACCCTCTGACCTCTGATGTGGCCTCTCCACGACATTAACACTGTTGTTTACCAGCCACGCAGCTTTAGTTCGGTTTTGCGTTCCTGTTTTTGTTGGAAAACAGGGCGGTTGCAGCTCTCTACTGGACTCCAGCAGGTTTTATAATGTTACCCTCGTCCTTCATAAGCCCTCCAGGGTCTGACGCGTCCCCACAGCAGCATGAAGTCTGCCGCTACATGCTTCACGGTTGGGGTGGTGAGTTTCTCGTGCTGCGTGGTGCTTAAGGAGCTTTGATAAACGAGGCAGGTAGACTTTCTCAGACATCCTTCTTCTAGTTTATTCCTTCACATACCTTTCTGACAACCAATATTAGAGATGTTGTAGACAGCAGTTGTCTTTCTTATGGAAGCCATGGAACCCTGTACTTCCTCCAGAGATGCCACAGGACTCTTGGCCCAGAGAACTTGTAAATGTGAATATGTAGGCACTGTGGTACACAAGGGCACAATCAACATCAGACAGATTTTACTCTGGATTTTATTTCCATATTTACCAGAAGTCATGCGTGTTATTTTGGCCAGCATCTGCACCTGATAGCTTGATGTTGATAACACCCAAAGGGAAAACCGTCAAACTATTAATTATACACTCCTTACATCAATTTGGATCACTTGTGTACATTTTGGGAATGCATGGGGAGTAGTTCAGAAGTACAAGAAGTCATAATCAGATTACAGTATCACAACTATGGATTTGACATAACTGGAAACTCCTTTCATTTTCAGATTTCTTGGAAAGCATGGAAAACAGTTGTGTACTGCCTTGTTGATTGGCTTCAGTTATTCTCTTTTCCACACTCTCTACGCAATGTTTTGACAACTTATAAGATAAAGTATCAGAAACTGAAAAGAAAAGAGAAATTGAATAAGGTACATATACCATTCCAACTTCAATAATATCATATTAAGACACTCCATGATGGTTTTAAAACACTGAGCTATAAATAATGTATAACCTCAAACACTCTTTTATCAGAATTTGTACGGTAGTGAATTCACATGACTATATAAATAGTTATATCACAAAATTGGAAATCTCAGACATGTATTAAAATCCCACATAACACAATAGTGACCAAGACGTTTGGCTTTTGAAATGTGTTCTTCTTGGGCATTGATCATCAGGGGTGGAAAAAAAATCGCTGCCAACTGTAAGGTCAAGCAGTTCAAAGTTGATGGAAGAAGCAACCCTAATAATATTATAATATTGTTTATTTTATTCAGTTTCATTTCATTAAAGCACCATGGCATACAGAAATACAGAGTTAATGTTCGGACGTTGTGCTGTCCCGTTGACTGGAGTATGTGTGCAGCTCACGTCGTACATAATGACACAAGAGCTGTTGCCTCTTTTGGCCACAGGAGGGAGTGCTCTTTTAAGTGAGCGCTTCTGTCAGGAGTGAACAAAGGCCGGTGTTAGCGCCATACTAAGAGAAAGGCGGCACAGAAAAGTCTAAAATGTCCAGAAACGTATACTGCAGGTAAACAAACACATAATGGCTATTAAGACACGTGTAGCGGAGTGCCAGGAGCTTAAATAGATGCAGTGAAGGTTGGTTGTTTACTCCCGTTGTGTATGGTTGTCATTGTTAGCCATGTAAATGTAGCATCTTAGCTAACTTTCCATGGGCCGTCAGTGGACCCCACAGTTCAAGAAAATACTGCTGCACAGATAAATTAATTAAAACATTAAAAACATAAATAAAAAGATACATAAATGAATTAAACTAAATGAATGCATGACAAATTATACATTTTATGAATAATACCTTTTGAAAACATAATAGTTACAGCCAAGACAGCCCAATAATGTCAAGAGCCTTCAGCATCTCTGGGTGAATCTCATCCACCACTCGCGCCTTGAGGCCGACAAGCTTTTTGACTACCTCAGCAACATCTGCCAGGGATAAGGACGGTTCTTCCCCCAAGTCTTTAAAGTCTGCCTGGTCGGGTTAAGGAGTTCCTCAAAGTGCTTGTTCCACCATTTGAGAATATGCCCAGTCCAGTTCTCATCCCTGCTGAACACAACCTGAGCCAAGCGCTGCTTTCTCTTTCGGTGTTGTCGGTTTGTGTCAGAACGTCCTTGAAGCCAACCGAAAGTCCTTCTCCATAGTTTCCCCGAACTCCCACACGCAGGGTTTTTGCTTTGGCACCTGACTGTGGTTTCCAGAGACCCCTAGCCTAGCAACGCCTAAAAGGCCTCCTTCATCAGCTTGACGGCCTCCTTTACTTTGTAGACAGGCCCTGATGAACTTCTTACCACAACTCCTAGCCAAGCTTCCACAATGGAGACTTTGAACACGGCCTACTCAGATTCCATGACCCCAGCCTTCCCCGGGATGTATGACAAATTCAGAGGTGGGAGAAACCTCATGGACAGGGGATTGAGGCAGACGTTCCCATTCCACCCTTACAGCCAGGGGCGTTTCTAGCATCGAAAGAAAGGGGGGGCTTAGCCCCAAGGGAATTGGCATGTTTGCGCGCGCAGACATTACATTTCATTTAGCTGACGCTTTTATCCAAAGTGACTTACAATAAGTGCAATTCAACCATGAGTACAAACACAGAACAAGAATCAAGAAAGTACAATTTCTTCAATAAAGTTAAACCACAAAGTGCTATCAGTAAGAGACATGTACGTGCTACTAAAGTGCTACTATGGCGCTACCTTCCTTATTCAAGGTGTAGTCGAAAAATATGTGTTTTTAGTTTGCGACAGAAGATGTAGAGACTTCCTGCTGTCCTGATGTCAATGGGGAGCTCATTCCACCATTGAGGAGCCAGGACAGCAAACAGTCTTGAATCGAGTGTTTAGCACGCAGTGACGGAGCTACAAGCCGATCGGCAGAAGCTGAGCAAACGAGCTGGGGTGTAAGGTTTTACCATGTCCTGGATGTAGATTGGACCCGATCTGGTCGTAGCACGGTATGAACTTTTCTCAAATAACGAGAGAGAAATACTTTTCCTGCTTGTAAAGGAAAGACAGATGAACTAGCTTTCATATCCAATGGATGGAGAATGGACCTGACAGGGTCAACTTTTGAGTTGTTTACTTGTTTTATTTTGAGCAGAAGGGAATAAGATTTTGATCAACATTTACATCTATTTTGTTGTCTGTGTAGTTTTTACAAACCAGTGATATGTTATGCTCATTTGGACACTATCACTGAGATAAAGATGAACTAGTTCAGTGTCAAAAATACCATTCAATAGAGAAAAAAAGCACATTTCATCTTAATTATCGAATGATAAATATTGTATGATGGTACTCCTTGGTGTAGTTTACTTTGAGCTAAACTCCTTGGTATAGTCCTGCTGTGGTTGATGAGAGACGTTATTTGGCAGAGTGAGAAAGCCAGCGCAGCAGCCTCCCCAAGGTCCTAGTGCCCGATAGGTAAGTGGGCTATTGGATTGTAATTTGAAGGTGAGAAAACATACACAAACCAGAACACACGCACATATGTATAATTTTAAAGTTATAAATAATTTTCCCATGTGAGAAACAATGGTTTAATTTAATGACATCACCAAAATAAAAACAAAAAAAAAGTTGAAGCCCCCCTAAAATGGAGAAACGGGCCTAACGACGCCCCTGCTTACAGCCCATTTGGGTTTACCAGGTCTGTCAGCCATTTTATATGGCTAACATATTCACCGTCATATTGATATTCCAACATGATCTCTATGTGAATATTTACAAAGTTACGTTGACTAACTCCGTTTAAATTGCTTCTCCATTTAAAAAGCTTTTGAAGAAATTACTCACATTCACGGGAGGAGGGGGAAAGTTGTTTCTTCTTCTGTGAGTTTATTGCCGGATTGCAAACCAACTTTAAGGTGCATACCGCTACCTGCTGTATCGGAGTCTGTTGAATCAGCATTGTATTACCTAAAACTGAGAAAGCAAGAAACAAATAAATTACACCCCATTTCCTATTTCCCTGAAGTCCTTCCTGTCCTGTGCTGAGTAATGATTGTTAACTCCCATGTACTATATTCATGTATGTCTTCCTCTCTGGAATATCGTGATAGCAAAGCATGATAAATTACATGTTGGTTTGCCTGCATGCAAGAACCTTAATCATGTTACGATTACCTCCTCTCTACTTTGTCAATATCGTCCTATATACTGTTTAACCTGAACTGACTTTTGTATATTATAATAATGTCGCCTTCTATTTTCTGTATCCCATTTCTTCTGCCAAGCATTAATCATGGTTGATCTAATTACCCCTCCAATACCATTAGCTACTTTAATCATGTTTTTCTCATATACTTCAAGAGCGCTCATACATCTGCTCCTTCTTTACCTTTTAACACTCATGTGAGCAGGAATCTAACAAAACGGCACTTCTACACCATCCCTTGTCATGTTAATAATGTGTTGTTAGTTTCCTCTGAGATCTTCTTCGACCGTTTGCCTTGATGAAAAAAAACTCTTTGAGCTGCTGCTGAATCTGAGAAAATTACTGTTTTTATACACTGTACTTATACAAAAAAAATACCAAGAGGAGCTGAGCCAACAGGTTAACTAATAATAGGCCTATTATCTTCTTAAGGGAGGTGATAGGTCAAAGTCTCATACAGAAACTGACTTTGGTTAAATTCATTAACCAACACTGCCGCTTTGTGGTGGAACAGAGTATTGCATTTAATGAAGGTGGAGGAACCTTTATACAAGTCAGTGTTTCTGCTCGGAACGTAATATCTGATGGTAAAACCCGTGAAATCAAAATACCCTCTTTTCCTTCGTGACATATCAAATACAAATGTGAAGCTAAATTGCCTTGAAACGGAACTTAAACGCATTTGTAGATAGTTGTTCCCAGCATGCCTGTTGTGTCTTCAGCGGCAGTTGACGTCATTTCGTCCTAACTTCGTCATGAACGCCACAGTCTGGCAAAGTTGAGATACAACTGAAGAGTGGGACCTCTCTTATTTATCCATCTCCAGCGTGTGAGTAAATAGTATGAACCGAGTCGGACACCGAAGCCGAGTTGAATTATGACTTATGACTGCATTATGACATTGTTAAGAAAGGTTTACTAAGTTTAACGTGAAGCCTCTTTTGTCCCCGTGACGTCAGGTGAAGAACTATGACGAAAGAGTCCAGAATAAGGGCGACGGTGAACCAGAAGCTGACAGAGACGGGGGAACGAGAGAGGTAAGAGGACAGACTGCACTCAACAAGTCCTAAGTGTAAACTATGTATGACGTATCAACGAGTGACGCGAGCTGATGAGGTTTTTACAGCGGATCATTTTCCACCCTTTCATCCTGCATCGGTCTGTGTCAACATTGGGACTAATTTGCTCTGGAAAGTAAAGCTAAATAGCGTGACGTAACATGTGGGTTAAGAGGGAGAGGTGGCCAGCTGTATTAAAGAAGTACCCGTTAAATGGCATATGAACAATGCCAAGATAGGGAAGTTGTCAGCTGTTACTAATTACCCAATAAGCATAAAAAGGAAAAGTTTCATAATTCCGATGTTGTGTTTACACTGTGTAAACCCTCCGGGGCAAACGTGTGATTTGTGATTTTTGCTAATCAAAATGAAAAGTGACACGTTTGCATCTTGTGTTCAGACTGAAGGAGTTGCTGAGGGCTAAGCTCACCGAGTGTGGATGGAAGGACCAGATGAAAGCTCACTGCAAAGGTAAAATAAAGGCAGTACTGCTGTTAAAACACATCGCTGACGGTCAGCGATTGACTGCCAAAGAAGTGTAAGATGCCCTCGTCCACCCCATCCCTTGTGAGTCCTATATTCACACTTTAAAAGGCCCGGTTTCATTTATTATACAACTTTGAGGTCATACATACTTCAAGAGCTTAAATGTATGTATTTATTGTTGATTTAGCAGGAACAATGCAGAATACATACATTGTACTGCATATGGCTAAAAGCTCATTTTCATCCGTAGTCCTTGCAGGGTTCTTACGGTCATGGTAAACCTGGAAAAGTCATGGAACTTTAAAATGGTTATTTCCAGGCCTGGAAAAGTCCTTGAAAAAAAGAAAATCTCAAAAGTTTTGGAAAAGTCATGGAAATGTGTTATATTGATATGTTCATGACGTTCATTTACGCTGAGTTTGAAATAATGAATATGCTTTTAAAAGAAAGACGCTCAGGATATAAGCAGGCATACGCTCTCATTCTCATTGTTAGTTTAAATACAAAATGTTCTCACTTTTTCCATGTATACACCGAGATTTCACAAAATGTTTGGTCATGGAAATTTGGTTTAAAGTCATGGAAAAGTCATGGAAATCCATTGGTCAAAATGTGTATGAACCCTGCCCTGGGCGGAGGCTGCGCATGTTACAGAGATATAAGTATAACACAATCTCACACTTCGTAAAAGCGTATATCCGCATGAATCAGCTCCACACCTGAAGCGAGTGAAACACATCCTCCAGATTGTAACATGGAGCTTTAAGAATGAACACAATATGGGATAAATGAAGTACATGTCTCTCTGACTGTCGTAACTAACGTGAATGGGTTTTGCTTTACAACTTGTCTTCTGCTGCACAACTGCTTTGAGCAGTTTGTGTTAAACTATCAACTTTTTTTTTTTTCTCACAGAAGTGATCAAAGACAAAGGCTTGGAGCATGTCACTGTGGAGGACCTGGTGGCCGACATCACCCCTATAGGAAGAGGTCATTTAACTTTTTCAAGAGCTGTTTCAAGAGCTCATTTCCCCTGTTACCAGCACTTTTATCTATTCAACTAAATTCAATTCAATTTATTTTGTATAGCCCAAAATCACAAATTCCAGATTTGCGTCAGAGGGCTTTACAATATGTACACGTACCCCCTCACATCGGTACAGGCAAAACTCCCCCCAAAAAACTTTAACGGGGAGAAAAAAGGAAGGAACCTTCGGGAGAGCAACAGAGGAGGATCCCTCTCCCCGGATGGACAGACGTACAATAGATATCATGTGTACAGAATGAACAACAGAGTTCCAACACATTCAATGCATTTTTAATGAGAGTAGTAGACATGATGGAAAGGTAACAACTACCGTACTTTTCGGGTTATAAGCCGCTACTGCCTTCGGTCAGTGTCCCCAACAGCTTCCCGCTGTAGCCAGCTGGGGCTCCTGCTAGCGCTCCGTCACTTCCCCGCTAACTTCCGCTAGCTCCCTGAAAACCACCGAAGGTAGCGGGACCAGGCTCGACACCCGACTTGGGCAGAGGGGACGTGGGCAGTAGCAGCAGCAGCGGGCAGTAGCAGCAGCAGTGGCCGGTAGCAGCAGAAGCGCTAGCTAGCAGCGCTACTAGCTTGCTACAGCGGGGACACTGATCAGCCGTAGGAGCGGCTTATAACCCGAAAAGTACGGTACCAATAATAACAGCAACAGTGGATATAGTAGAATACTGTTCGCAATACTGATAGCAATGCAGCTAATGATAATAGTATCAGTGGGTGTCGGGAAGGACTAGAGTGTTGGTAGCAGGACAGGATGTAGATGTGAGCACAGACGTACATGTTGTAGTATCTGTTTGAAAGAGTAAGTCATAGTCTCTCTCTCTCTCTCTCTCTCTCTCTCCCAGCTTTGGTGCCAGACAGCGTCAAGAAAGAGCTTCTCCACAGAATAACAGCCTTCTTTGCTCAGCATGCCACATAATTATGATTTGCCTAATGTATAATGATAATTACTGCCATGATATAGAATATGTTTAAATAATTGTTCCCATTATTTTGAATTTTCAGAGACATAATGGCCAAATCTTGGCTTTTTCGTAATGTTTTTCTTTGTTACTAATTCTGTGACTACAGTTATCAGATACATTTGTTAATGCACTTACCTTGCACATTTAGGTGCCCTTTATAAGAGGTGTCCTGTATGAATACAGTTTTAGATTCATTGCACAACAATATTTGAATTGACTTTTCTTACATATAACATTTGTAGCAGTTCTTTGGGTATTTTATGGCATTTTTAAGGGGGTATACATAGTTGCTGAATGTATCTTGCATTTTGCTTAAAAATATGAATAAAAATGTTGTCCCTATTTGACAGTGTATGAAGTTAATTTCAAGGTTATATTTCCACTAGAGTCCATGAATAAGGCCTTTTTCATTGTCTGTAGTCACAATACAAAAAGTATTAATATTGGCTGTGAAACCTTCAGTTTAAAGTCATGTACACATAATAAAGACACTATCAAAAGTGTAAGAACGACATTGTTTTTGTTCCCTTTGATGTTCTCTCCAGTTACACTGTAGAGTCATGCAATGCATAAATTAAGTTCTTCCTGGGGCATGTTATGAAACGGTGCAAGTCCTTTTTCCTTTTCTCTGCACATCTGAATTGAGAAGTTTTATGTGGGTTATTGCGGATATCCACGCAGCATCCAGCGTTCCTCATATCCACCATGAGTCACACCCAACCGGTGCTGCCAATTAACATTTCCCTTTGATGAAATGAACTCAAATCCAAAAGAACTCTGATCCTGTAACGACAAGCCAGCTGCTGCCTTCACATCCCAGAATTAACACACGGTTCCCAGCAGAGTGGGGAGAGGGCGGCGGCAAGAAAGAGATCATGAAAAGATAACCGGGAGTGACCCTGTTCACATGGAGAGGAGGACGCGCCAAGGGACAAATAGCCCTCCCCAAAAACCAGTTGTCGGATTGTTTCAAGGTCCTTGGTGCGAAGTGTCCGAAATGAACAAGTGCACTCAAGTGTCCCAGTGAGAGTCTCTGTGCTGAGTGAAAAAAACTCAAGTTACTCCCCCCATGCTGAGGTAGGGGAAGCCAGGCCACGAGCTCTCCACAATGTCCCGATTGTCTAAATAAAACCTGTATGCTTTTTTGTTTTGTTTGAATGTTGTCGTGCAACTTCACAACCTCCCCATCGAGTCATTAAAAACAGAACCGTTACAGGAATCTTTTGGTCTTTGTTTCCCTTGTTTTTCCACCCACATGCTGAACCACATCATTTTGTTTTGTTTAGAGGTCTCTATCGTTACACACGCACAATGCCTAACTGGTTATCACATTTGGAGAGGCCACGAACCCGAAGACGACGCACCGCTCGGCACGAGTAGCACATTAGTGGGTAGTGAGTGAGTCTGAGCTGGTCACCCAAAGTGTTTTCATAGCCAAAGGACCCGCTGTGACATCAGCCCAGGTGACAACATGCTGATATACAGTGCTGTTGTGGGGGCCAAATGTAACGCACCCCTCCCGTCCAGCACACACGCTCCTTTAATGGCCTACATCAATCCCCATGTTATCAGCAGATCCCTCCCTCGGCCCCCGCATATAAAGGCTGTTCTGCGCACTGTAGAGCGGCACTGGATAGAATTACCAGTGATGCAATTTATTATCATACAGATTTTTATTTACTTTCTCACTCTCTGTTCTCAGCTTTTCTCCATCACTCAGGACCTACACAGCTCTGCCAAGGAGCTGTGCAGTATCCAGATGACTCCGCACATCATTAAAACAAAACTTGAAAAGCAGAGTTGTCCAAATAAAAAGGAAAACATGATTTAAAAAAATCAATAAAAAAAATCTACTATTCATTGGCTCAGGGCTGTACATCTTAGATGTGGCCGGCGGAGATTTGATTAAGACCTGTTCTGGTGAACACAGCAGCAGCTGATAGCCAGGAAGCACACACTTTGTAGCGTCCTGTGAGGCAGCCTCTGAATGAACCGCCATAAGTCAGGCAACAACAAAGGCCAAGAGCGCCCTTATTCCACCAAAGTCAACATCAAGCTGTGGCTGAGCCGCCCGTAATGACATTTAAAAGGAAAAGTCAAACATGTTGTGCGTGTCTCCATGTGCTTTCTGTGTGCGAGTAGGTAAGTGTGCGCGGATATATTCACCACCCCTGGAATCGGATCATTTCATCATGATAGCAGCTGTGTCAATAGGCAATGGAGCCAAAAGCGTGGTCCTGTATGCTGAGTCCCATAGGTGCTCTGAGGTCCTCTCTCTAGTGGAATTGGCAACATCCAAAGACCATAAACACCTCCCTTACTGTACAAACAACTGAAGAAAAAGGCAGCGCTGGGTGGAAACAGATGGCAGGGACAAGTTCATATTATATACAAATGTTGGGAAATGATGTTAAGAAGGCAATGTACTACATTGCCTTCTTTGGGATAATGTACACCTGCTTCAGATGGTAATGGTTTAAGAAGTGTCCATAAAATGCTGTATCTCAAACCCTGGTCATGTAACATCGATGGATAAATCTCCCCATGTTTACAACAGTATATCGGACATTTCTAATTTATAGGACACCGCTATGGGCTTTTGTGTCTCATATAAATTTCCCTATCTTTTTTTTTTCATAATGGAAAGGGCAAATGCACTGCAAAAGCAGACAAAGGGTCAAAGAAGGTGTTTCAAAGCAAAAGAAGGGGCCATATGCTCCGACAAATTCCCAAGACCCGGTGTGCAGTTGGCCCTCTTTACTGTCAACATGTGTGAATGCCATGCTCGATAAATTTCTCTTTGAATTCCCTCACTAGAATTTATGAGACGTGCAACATGGGGTTGCAACTCTTTTGAAGCCTACACACTTGCAGCCTTTCTGTGCCGTGTACGTTCTCATTTCAAGGAGAAAGCAAAAGCAGAAATAGGGAGACGTTGGCGTGGAGCATCCTGCAGTGTAAAGAGTTTCAAATGTATTGACGCTCTGTTGTGTCTCCTGGGATCTGTTTTCGACACACTAATGAGGCTGAAGAGCAAGTCTCACTCTGTTATTCCTGGCATCGCTGCACCAGTCGCAGGCATACCGCTCACACTCTCTCTCTCTCTCTCTCTCTCTCTCTCAGTAGCCCAGCGCAAATAATAAATAAGAGGAAATACATCATCCCTTTTTCAATCCGAGAGCCAGCAGCAGGCCTGCCAAAGTTAACACAACGCAATCTTAGGTAATGATCAGCAAATGTGTATAAAGTTTCATGGAGCATGACTTCACATAATTCTTGTTTAGATCATGTGAGCTGGCTCAATCTCAACTGTGGGGCTGCTGCAGTAGAAACCATGCATTGACTAACACACACACACACACACACACACACACACGGTTTTCTCACCCGAAGCTTGTTTGTAAAAGCCGTACTTCTGTTTCGTAAGTGCTTGTAATTGATTCGATACAGACTGTGTTGCATTGTGGCAAGGATTAGCTAGCTACCAGTCATCAATTGTGGAATTGTATTATATTTAATACTCTTATCAACATTCATTCAGTCAATTTTCCCACTCATTTCTACAAGATGTTTCATCGCGACTCAATTGATGACTTTTTTTTTTTGTGAGATGTACACACAAAAAAGAAAAGAAAAGAAAAGTCTTCATTGAGCTGTTTTAGTGCTCTACCTACAGCACAGCCAGCGTGCAGATGGAGAGCCGGGGGGTCTCTATGCAACAACACAGAGGGAAGAAGAGAAACACAATCCAGACATTGTTTACCCTGTTTCTGATGTAAAGGCCACTTACTGTCGTGTCCAATGCCTAACCCTTAATTTGCTGCCCCAGCCTTTGAAGTGTGTGCATAGTTCTGTTTCTTGACACTACCTTTCCCCTCTCTCCCTCTCTCTCTCTTTCCTCCGTGCCCCAGCAGTTGATATTGCAACTGGATAGGCCATGTTTCCATGTAGGGGCTCTTTTTTAGGCCTGCTCTGATGATAGAAAACACAAGTGGGGAAGGGGGAAAGGAGTGCTGGGCTCACAGATCCACAGAGAGGCCCCAGCCCCAGCCCCGGCCCAGACAACGCTGCAGGGGATTAGAGCACACCCTGGCAGCAGAATGGTTTCACTTAAGAATTTCAGTAATCACTTTTAGGAGTGTAATATATAGCTGACCTTCGGCAGCGCCACACGACCCCCCGCTCCCCCAGCCATTTGATCAAAGGAAGCGGCAGTGGCTGTGCAAACAGGCGCTATCAGTGGACTCCAATGGATTTACGGCCTGCTTCTTCTCTCTTGTCTCCCCTGAGTCGTGTGCTGATACACACAGAAACCCAGTTTCATCTTACAGAACCTATTTTTCTCCCAGTACTAATTTACGGGCCAGATCATGACTTGAGGGGACTTAGAGGGAGGAGGGAGGGAGGGAGGGAGAAGGGGCCTCGGGGAAGGGGAGAGAGTGGAGGTGGGAGCAGCTCGGGGCCCTTATCCACTGCCTGCTGACTGGGCCGAGCGGAGCGGCTCTCATCATCATGGGAAAAGCCCAGTAGGTGCTCTCTTCTCAGCTGGAGCAGCCAAACACCGTGGCCTGTGCTCCGCAACAATAACAGCAACCAGAGAAGGACAGAGGGCTGGCCCAGTAGGGTTTATATAGTGCCCTAAATCACAGGAGGCTCTGACAAAGAAGTGGGGAGAGAGGATGTGGGTATCATAGCAACTATTAATAAGCCAATGCATACTGGTGTGAACACAGCCGAGGTGTCTCTAAGCCTGTCTAATGCTGCACTTTAATGTTTCCTCATTTTTAATTGCACTCATGTACAAGTCAACTTTTAATACACCAGCAGATTTTTGCCCAAGTATGGCATTTAATGGACTATTTTATCGCTTTAAGTAACATAACATACAATTTCCACCAATTATGAACCAGCAATTACTGTAAACATCCCTCAACGAGAAGCAGACTATCAGAAAACAACAAGTTGACCTTTATGCTTTTATAGGGAAATATCTTTCAGCTGGTTAAATCCCCGGTAATTTGTATTTTGTGACTCACATGTTTTGCTCTAATTTCATGCTCTTGTTAAAATGTTTGTTGCAGTACTCGTTGTGCTCTTGCTAAAATTGTTGTTTATTTTGTCTTTGTTTAATTTAAAATGAACGCACACCAAGAAATGATTTATTTGTTTATATTTCAGCATGAGTGCCAGTAAAAGCTGCGGGAAGTTGTGGTTTGCAGAGCCGGAAGTTCCGCTTGTAACCAGCGGAGGGCGTCACAGAGCAGATGACAAAGTGGAATCCATAGTATGAGGTGATACACAATGCCATTCACACTACTGACTACTTGTACCATATTTAGCAAATTTCCCAGACAAGATTGGAAATCTCTAGGGGGCATTTGTTGCAAGTGTATATTTTACATCATTTGAATAATCCAGACTCCAGATATTCTCGTTTGTATACGTACGATTTACATTTTCTTGGCAGTTTTTCAGGTGCATAGAAACAAAAAAGACTCAATGTGGAACTCAATGAGGAATTGAGTGCTGATGATGAAATAGGCATAGGTTCTTTAGCTGGCATGGCAGGGAGTGTTTATGTGACTCAGCTGATGACAATGCGTGCCGTGTCATAAAATGACCACAGGAAGTCCTGTGCTTTTATGAGCTTCTTAGACAAGCTTGGGGGGGGGGTAGAAAAATGTTTCCTGATTTGAGCACGTGAGAGCAACTCACCACATGTTCAGCGAAGGATCCGAAAGAAACCCGACCATGCCAGGGCCCTAAAACAAGGACTTTACCCTGCCTTTCATCTGCGAGTGTCACTGCGGGTCAGCCTGGTCCTGAGGATGCCGCTTAAGGCTGTACGCTATATGATCAGTACAAATCTACAATCACCGGAATCCAGCGAGGAAGTTATTCAGCCCCTGTATTTAACAAGAAGTGATGAGGAGGGCGTGTGGGTGCGTCATTTTTCCTGAAATATTCCTTCATTGCCCCCGTCAGCTGATAAGGTTCCTTGTTCGGAGAGCAAACAGGAGGAAAAACGCCTGCTGTAAATGCTCTGTGGCCCTTGGACGTGTTAGTATTTTATGGTGTTACTGCTATGGGCAGAGCCATAAGTCTGATACCAGAGTGCTTGCCATGTCATTACCGTAATACAGCTGGTCATTTTGATGTTGATTGGTGTTGAGTCAGTTACAGTAAGAAATAATAACTCCTGGCTTTGCTGGAACGAACTCAGAGCTCAATAATTTACAATTGCCTTATTAGTTTTAAGTTCAGAGCCAGCTACATTAACTTGTGGTATTAACAGTTGCTTTTGGGAGGAAACAGGGAGAACTCTGTTGACCCTTGTGATTATTCCTAATTTTGCAGAAGAGTGTGCAGCTTGCTGGGCGGGCAGAAAAAAGCTATCGGCCTTAAAGATGATTAACAACATGTCTATTCTAATCAGCATCAAGCTATTATAACCTTTCCACTTGGCTCTGTGCTCAACAATGGTTATCATGCAGCAACATCTCTCTCAGACACGGCCTGTTTTGGCCCCTATGATCGTACAGTAGATATGCGCTGGCAAGCAGGTTGGCCTGTGTGTGTGTGCATGGCATTGGGTGTGTGAATCAGCTGAGGCTCATGTGGCTGGCCTGGCCTCGCTTCCTGCGACCCAGCGGGGCTCAGCCACCAGCTGCCTCGCACCCACTACACATTCCTGCTTTATTCCCAAGCTCGCCTCCCTCAGCTACACCGGTCAGGACAAAATGTATGCCAGCTGCAACATCATTAAGTAAATGGGATCCTTGCACAGTTTCTTTAAGGCGCGGTATTGAAAAGTTAGCCAAATCAGTCATGTGAAAATCATTATGTACGTCCTCGCAGAAACATGAATGTGCACATGAATCCATACACTCAAATACACACACAGTAGGCTCCAGTTATTGCGCATGCACGGTAAGCTGCTGCCAAGGCGTGAAGCACTCACCCCTTTATGGAGCGTGGCTCTGGGATAGCAGCGTTGGTCAGTCAGTCAACAGCACCCCTTTGGTCCAGACTGATAGATGTTAACAACTATCAAGGCATTGGCACAGGATTTTGTACAGACATCCATGGTTCCCAGAGGATGAACCCCACTGACTTTGGTGATTACTTGACTTTTCTTCTCACTCCACCATGAGGTTGACATTTGTTTTGTTGTGTTTTTGGGTGAAATGCCTCAATAACTACTGGATGCAACTGTCATTCAAATTTGCTACTCTGGTTTTCATAATCCCCAGAGGATGAACCTTGATGACTTCTGTGATCACATGAAATTGTATTTCGAACCACCAGCAAGTCAAAGTCTTCATTTATCTGGTGAAATATGTTCAACGTCCACTGGATGAATTGGCACAACTCAATGTGTCCGACTGGTGATTCTCAGATTGTTCCTCTAGCAACTGGATGAGGTTGATATTTGTGTTTCTTAATGAGACGTCTCAACAGCTACTAGATTTATTGACATTAAACATGAGATGAATAGAAAAACATTGGTGATCCCTTCAACATCATCTGGTCTCATTTTCACTTGTCCAGTACTTGCAACCAAATACTTGCTAGCTAACATTCCCACCAGCTCCTGTTGTACTTTGTATGTATTGCCAATTAGCAAATATTAGCATTCTAACACGCTAAACTAAAATATTGTCATCTTCCTAAAATAATGGCCTAAGTCTTTTTTTGACAAAAAATATTTTCTTGTTTAAATCATCTCATGATACTGGCCACCTCTAGTAAAATCACCTACACTCTCAGTTGAACAGATCATGCGATTCTACCCCTATAGTATAATGGCCTATGTCAAGAGTGTGACTTAGACCATTTTATTTTGCCTAAGTCAAAAGACAATGTGACTTAGGCAATTTTACAAGCTTTTCAAGATGGCATTTTGAAGCTAGCATTTAAGCTAGAAATTTAGTTAGCATTTTTGCAAACATTTTTGTCAATGAAAATCTCACTCGAACATAATATTAGTAATCATAACATAATTTGACAGGTATTACAGTATGCCTGTTGTGCAGTGTCAAGAGGCAGCTTGTGCACCCCTATTACATTTGGTGAAGTTTTTTGTGAATTTTTTTTTGTGCATTTGTTTTTTGTGGAGTTTTTTAGGAAGGTGACGATATGGAAAATGGTATCCCTAATTAACATTAGCATGTCTGAACTGTCGTTGTGAGTGTGTTAGCATGCTGATGTTAGCATTTTACTCAAAGCACTTGTGCCAAATACACCCTTTACTGTGATGAACAACTTAAGTTGTGCCAGAAATCCCTACTTTGCTCCTTATGCAGCCGCACAGAGCCATCAGCATGGCTGTAAGATATGTATCACGTGTTCCTTTCTGGTCTGCACTGTCACATTGCATGTCAAATGACTACTAATAAAGTACTCTAAGCTGCATTATGGGTCCACAAGGTGCTGCATAAATCAAATGTATTTGTCTGTATTGTCACACACACATACTCAACCTGAAGGCTTAAGCTTTAGAGTCACACACACACACACACACACACACACACACACACACACACACACACACACACACACACACACACACACACACACTGATATTTGCATACAGAGACACTACACACCAAAGTGTCCACATCCACTACAAACCGACCGACAACACACAGCCAGACATACACACCCTTCCCTCTGGACTGCCGTCACAGCACTCCAAGCACAGCTGTCAAAACTCAGGGACTTCCAGCACAACAATAGTTGGATGGCTTGGGAGGGCCAGAGTAAGACAGAGAGAGGAGGGGCGATGTGGCGGATGTTGAACTGACACTTCTGGACACTTCCCTGCTGCTCCAGACATTTACAGGTTGGATTTATATTCCCTGAATCGCTTGTTTCTCCCACACCCCCTTTCACTCCTTTATGTCACTCATATTATTCGCCTCCTTCTCTGTTCTAATGCTCTCTCTTTCCTCCCCTCCTTCAAACCCTCTTGCTCCAGGCACGGTCCACTGGGACGAGCTCCATCAACCTCACGCCTCGCATGTGAGTCCACATGTCCGAAGGAGTAATAACACTGAAATCCTCCAAATCAGGTCATGTCAAATTAAGGTATTTCGGTAGCCCACCCAAGTCTAAGAAAGGGGTCAACTGAAAGCTTGCTTGAGGCCAGATTTGCGTGTCAAAATACACTTGATTATTCCGACTACATCACAACGTGGGACTTGAAACTCTCTAAATGTCTCGTAGTCTCTACGATTCTGTAGAGTTGGCCTGCTGGTGTGACGTCAGATGTGGAAACGGGTGAGAAATCCCATTGGCATGCACAGATTAGCAAATCCAAACTTTCCCCTTAATTGCAGCAAGCAAGTGCTCCTCGGTTGAACTGGCTGCAATAACATGTTTTTTTACCATTTCCATCCCAAATCCCTGGTAAGAATAAATTCAGCTCTGAGAAGTTTAAATGTATTTCAACCACTGATGTCACTTGTTGACATCAAAAAGCCTTGTGTTTCCTGGTGTTGATTCAAATGCCAAAATGTCTTCTTGTAATTGAATAAATTAGCACACGGGTTACAGCATACAGTTTGCATAATCAACCTCCCATGCAACTTTTCAGTGTTATATTACTGGAAATATTGCCTGTAGGAATCTATTCTGAGGCTAAAGAGATCCCTTCTATCTCAGCTTCATCTCTGATAACACAGAGATGTGTTGAACACTGATAAGGCCTTGGACCTTGCTTGGACTTACAAACAATCATTTGGCTTCTCGACAAGCATTCCTGGGAAGTTCACACCACACAGTGATTTATTGCCAGGATGTGGCTGTATAGCGAGAGTGTGTAGGCTCCAGGTTGAAGTAGCTGGTGGCACGACAGGTCAGCAAGATAGCTGAGCTATACGTAGCGGTCTGGGATTCATTCGGGGAAGCTCCCAAGGGGGCTGTTGACTGGAAGGAGGCAGTAAATCCCCATTTTGAGGAGTTTTGCTGATGTTGTGCTACATCTTGTGAGGAAATGTGACCTAATCAGACGTCTATTGTGTTACGTTAGGAAATGTAGGGGAGGGTGGATGGTTGCAATTACTATCTGTCGAGCACAGACATAAATCACACAATTGACTAATTTCTCAAACCTGAAAGAATACACTTTTACTGATTTATATGTACAAGTATCCGTTTAATCAGATTACAATGTAAAGTGTGGCAAAAAGAGAGAAGAAGCCATGTTATCTCTGAGAATGGTTTTGGGTTTGGCTTTTTACATTTTCTGATGCAAATAAAAATAAATGCACTACAGGATTGCAATGCTGTTTTTGTTTTGTTTGTCATGCTTCTGTTTGTTTCTGTTGTGCATCCCTGTGTTGCATAATGACAATAGATGATCCTTGAATCCTTAAAACAAGATTATTGATTTTTGTAGCCACTTTGGGGCAGCACAACAGCTGTAATTACAACAATGATACACTGTCACCTTACAAAGTGGATATGCTGAACATGCTAGCAAACAACTGCCCACGCCAAAATGTACTCTCCTTTTAGCTCTGTTTGGTTCTCCACCTCCTCTGGAGGGAAATATGAGACCCTTAGCGGCTAAATGCTCCACTACATTCACCAGCTGGACGCTAACTTAGTCTGCTCTTAGGTGCTGGGCAGGTGTATTGTGGGTTTATCACTGCTTTTTCAGACAGAAACGAGGTCCGTGAGAGCAGTGAAAGTGAACCAAAACAGTGAAACTGTGAGCTGTAAAACCAAAACGCTGAGCTAAAAGATGCTAAAATGCTCCGTAGAGCTGACTGGAACTACAGAGTCAGTCTGTCCATTGATTATGTTTATTGTAGCTTTACATTCTGGTGATAACCTTTCCAAAGTGAAAAATCCAAAATTAAATCAAAATGAAAACACAAATCTAAGATATTCTTGGATTCAGTGGCATGAGATATTTTACCTCTTTCTTTGGTATTAATTAAGAAACGCAAATGCTTTAGACGGATATGCATGTGTAGGTTCAAAAAGCCTGTCAGTGCTATTCAGAGCCGCCACTTGCTGCTGTTTAGATGAAAATGTGCTGAAGCTACAGCTGCCACAACCTTCGTATCATCCTCTTTCCCTCCACGTGTTCACCACGGGGAAGTAAAACAAACACACATCCTGAACTCATCTGCATGCTCCATCTGAGTTGATGTATACAGGTCCTCAGCAGCCGAATGAGATGCCAAGCACTTCTCAAGTGCGAGGAAATGGTGCGGTTTCACAATTCCTAGATTAGGACTGAAATCTGCAGTTCCCCCCACCACTTTAAGTGGCTGTGGTGCACACACAAACCCACTGAGACCATAGAAACATACACAGTGGTTTAGTGTTGGGCTCTGGCCAAGATAAATGACTGCTTCAGGTGAAAACAAACCGTGGCCCCAGCAGAATCTTTTTTTCTTCTTCCATTTGCAAGTTTCGGGGCGACTTCTCTTTGTGCGTCAACTGTTCTTCCACATATGCTCGGCTTCGGCTCCTCTACCCTCTGAGCACTCTTCGGGCTTGTGAATTATTCAGAATGAGGAATAAAAGTTTAAATGGTGCTCTGCAGACACAAGTGCTTCACATGTGTTGAGGACTAAAGGTGGAACGACCTTTTTCAAACGCTTAACGGCAGATATTAGCAAGTTGAGGAGAATAAGGAGAAAGAAGGAGAAGGAGAATTTGTCATCCACGAAGCATGATCTTGAAAGGGGAGAAAGACACTCAGTCACTCTACAGTTGACCACATTAAAAGTCCTGAGCTGCAGTAAATCCTGCTTAGGGATGTTTACCTCTGCTGTGTCATATACTCATTTATCTGAGGGCAGTTTCACAATCAAGTGTGTGTGTTTATGGTGCATATTATGAACTATTATAACTCTGGTGTGCGAGATAATGAGTCCTTGGCATTTACTATGCCAGAAGTGCAGAACAAAACAAAAAGTGGATGTTTCAGAATAGCGTTCTTTTTACATGATTGTATTAGCTAAATTGTCTCTGCAGATATTTTGTTCTAAAGACAACAGTACAATCAGAATTGAAGATGAAGACTTTTTCTCAGCGTCTTTGAGTGTTTTGGAGGATCACCTGAGTTACACCTGAGGGGTGTGGGAAAATCCTGCAGAGGGCCTGAATGGCTTCAATTAAGAGAACAATTGCTTTAGTCACACAATTATGAGCTCAGGGTGACTAAATGCAAAAGGCCCTGAAGGAGCGCAGCTAAAGATCTCTGGCATCCCATTCAATGTGGTCCACCCACCCCCCGCTGCTCATTACTGGGACCACCAACTGGGAGCAACATTACTGAAATGAGCAACAACAGCACAGGGCTGCAACAGTCACGATTTATTCCGTTTTAAGTGACAAGCAAAGGAACTGATGAGTGGAACAAGGAATGATGAGCTCAAGGTGCAGAAGTAGATAGTTCATCAGGGTTTTTAGTGTCATCATTAAACACTTGTCAGGAGCTCCTGAATCAAGAATCACAATTAAGTCAGAGGCTCAGATTTGTGTTTTTTATTATATGTTTATTAACGTTGGAAGAAATACAAATACTCTATCAAAAGCAAAAGTACTGCAGAAAATATATACAATACCTTGGTTGCAATTTTTTTTAACCAATTTAGATTTACTCTTAGTCTGCTGACTAAAATGTATTTGTTTTAGTTGACGAAAACGAAAGCAACTAGTTTAGTCTTCTTTTAATCAAATGTATTCTTAATGTATTTATTTATTTAAACATATATTAATACCATATATAAGGGTTTAAAGTACATTTAAGCTATTCGTTTTCAATTCTTGTGAGAAATCGCTTCTATAATCGTTTGTTGTGACAAATTCCAAACTGGTTGAAAAATCCATACTTAAGGACTTAATGTGTATGTGTTGTTTTTATCAGTTTTGGATAAAGAAGATACATTTCTATTTAGACATTGTCTCTGTCAAAACATAATAATTCTGGGGGCCTTAAGTGACTTATATCACTTCATGGGCTCCAAGAAAAGAAAGAAGACAAAAGTTGGAGCCATGAGAAGGCTCTTATGCAGAAGGAGATATGGTACCTGAATGCCAAACTGGATTACGCTCAGGCTAAACACCCCAGAGAAACAGACTACCTGAACCAGAGAAACAGACTACCTGAACCAGGTGAACAACAGACTACCTGAACCAGGTGAACAGACTACCTGAACCAGGTGAACAACAGACTACCTGAACCAGGTGAACAACAGACTACCTGAACCAGGGAAACAGACTACCTGAACCAGGTGAACAGACTACCTGAACCAGGTGAACAGACTACCTGAACCAGGGAAACAGACTACCTGAACCAGGGAAACAGACTACCTGAACCAGGTGAACAGACTACCTGAACCAGGTGAACAGACTACCTGAACCAGGGAAACAGACTACCTGAACCAGGGAAACAGACTACCTGAACCAGGTGAACAGACTACCTGAACCAGGGAAACAGACTAGGAAAAGTCAGGCCACACCATTGGTATCTGTACCAAATTTCATGAAAATTTATCTGATGGTTGAGATATTACTGTCAGGGCCAAAGTGATGGACAGGCAGACATTGTTAGCATGGCAAAAAAGCTCTTATGAATATGAATAAATTCAGTATAAAGCCATAGTGTCTCTTTGCAATGACGTGGGCTGTTTTACGTTGTGTTTTGCTCCACTGATCTCGGTTCTCACAACCGAAAATCTTGTTTGCAACTACGAAAACGTACACAATGCATTATCATGTGTGCTACAGGACAATCAAATATAATCTAACTCATTGGATGATTGGTCTTGGCCTCCTAATAGACGATTCACACTCGTAGGGGCAGGCCCTTCTTACAGATTCATAACCTTACACGTCTACTGCTCCGCTCAAAATGACAGATTCAGGTGCAGCAAGTGACCCATCCCTTAATTCCCTGAGAGGAATGATGAATCAAACATATCTGCATTGAGCGTACTCAGTTATATAGCGCTATACTGAGTTCATGGAAAAGCTCTAGATGAATGGTCGAATAATCTTTTAAGATATTGGTATGTATACACTAGTTTGTGGAGAGATTAGCTGCTGAATCAATCATTTGATGTACTCATGTTTGAGAAATCCCTTTCACATGCCGGAGGGTTTCAGGACCAACTTGCTCAGACATTCCATAGGCCTCTCCTCCTCCTTCCCTCGCCTGTTTGCTGAGCGCAGTGCTGAGCACCGTAAATGCACACGAATATATAGATTTCATATACATGCCCTCACAAGTTCTGAATGGGTTGATGAAATCGGCAGCCATCTTGGGTACGCTGTTAAGGTTTTCGGGGCTCAGCAGAGCAGCACACTTCCACTCGGCTCAAGCTTTGCTTTGGCAACAGGATTTCTCCTTGGAGAGGAATGAATGTGCAAATGTGTTACAGGTGGGATTCATTAAACTGAGACCTGGCACATTGGTACTCGCTCTGCACAATTACTATGTTACAAAACCAGGGAGCAGAGGAATGCTTACGTACAGCTACACGGTAGATGAGAGTACACTTCTTGCACCAAAAAAGAAAAGTGTATGTATACACAAACGAGATGTGCATTTCAAAAACACGCTCATGCACAATCTGCATCCACAGCTGCGATTTAAAGGGGCGGTTTCACTGCTCTCCGATGAGCTCCTCAAAACAAAATGACCTATTAATGGAGCAGTTTGTGCCAGTGTTATTTCACAGAGGATGAGGAAGGAAGAAATTCAAATTTTACGAAATCTTTGCATCCATGTTCAGCCTCCAATTCCTGCAACTTCAAGCTGTCAATACATCATATTTCATGTATAAATAACAATCACTAATAACTTATCACTCTTCCAGCGTATTCTCATCATCTAAGCGGTGGTGTTCATTTCTATGAATAATGTCTGATGTGTGGTTTCAGTTCACTGAGTGGCGGTCACATCACAGAAATGCCTCCACCCAGACCATTACAGAACTAAAGGCATTTATTGTGTAGGGACACTGAATATGTAAGAGCTGACTGGAAACTGAAGGTGTTCAACAGATCCTAATTATCTCTGACGACTAAAATGCGTGGAATTCGTTTGCAGTGTTGGAAGCAATGAAGTCTTGGGCCTTACTGCACTAATGGGAACTGGCTTGCATAGCTGTGTGCTTTTTGATTTGATTTGAGGCGTTTTTTTACATTTCTCTTGTAAACTCTTGGACTGGCAGCTGTTTTTTGTCTCGCCACACGTACACTTGTACATTCCCTGTAATGTGCATATATATAGTATGCACATACTACCCAGTAACAATAATATATGCAATTAAAGTGAGACAATGTAACTAAAAGTAACTAAAGTTGAATTCATCAATAAGGTATAACCAGTCTCTTATGGTGGCTAATGTCTGCAAACGTTTGCAAACTTTAACTAGATAAAGATCTGTAACAGATATTTTTGCTGATTGTGCTTCTGTTACAGTATGTAGCATTCGCATTATCCAATATTGTGGTAATAGTGGCAGCTGTTCAGCTATAGGCTTGCTCTGAATAATATATGAAACACTCACTTAAAACAACTCTAATGACATAATAAATGAGTCATAAAGCCAGCAAACTAAAGTTAAAGCTATCTATAGCTAAAGTTAACATCTTACTATAAAGCAAGGAAACACTCTGTGCGTATGTTTTCCTGCATATCTCGAGAACCGCTCATCCAATCTCACACTCATAACTTATGTAGTTGCCAAAATACATAAACTTAATTACAGTATTTGAGACTCATACCTTTACCATGTTGTCCTGATTTTTATAGGGTTAATGTTTCTGTAATTTACTCCCCATTCATTAAAAATACTTTGGTAATTCCCACTGTATGCAAACACTTGCTCACACCCAATCAAACACACACACACACACACACACACACACACACACACACACACACACACACTTCACAGAAGGAATGCAGGTCTCTCTCCCGCTGGACAGCCGTGCGTCAGTCACACAACCATCCACCCTTCACACCTGGTGATCAGGGCATGGTGCGTTCAAGTGACCCGCTTTCCCAGAGTGCACAGCCAGATAATTATTTCCAGTTGCAATTAGAATAGCTGCAAGATTTTTTTTCTCTGTCAGCAAAGGGGATCAGCAAATATCCTTTCCCTTGGTCTTTGCTTGTCTGACACGCTTGTATAAATACCTTCCACCTGGTCATGGGAGTGTCTTTAGGGGAGCTATCAAAGCATTCATAAAAATCAAGATGTATGTGACATCCAGTGGATTTCCCCCGCGCTGCACACGGCAGGCCAACTCTGGAGGGCCAGAGCCGGGGTAAAGTTTCCCCTCTTTTCCTCCCTGACTAGCGGCTGACGCCTGATTGACTATGATGGGCTTTTTTTTAACGCCCTGCACGTGTTGTTCCGCTGCTCCGTCGTCTGTCTTCTTAGCGTGGTGTTTCTCTGGCCTCTGATGCTGCTGGGCTTCTGCCTCTAACGTGAGGTTGTCATTCCAAAAGCCGACCTCAAAACGTTCCCCTGCTTTGTTCTTAAATAACTCGCAGTGGTCCCCTTCCTCCCACGCTTCGTTTACGGATTAGGGCCTGCGCTGGCGTATGTGAAAACACAAGAAGAAGCAATCGGATATTAGGAACATGACTGTGAATGAATACATCTGCATGTGTAGCTCCGTCTGCATCGCTGAGCGGCTTGGCTTGCGTGTGAAACGTTCATATAGTCGAGACTGATGACACGCACACTCATATCTGGTGATCAGAAACTCTGGGAAGGCGGCCATGATGGAGGGTTGCCTGACTCCTGTGTGTTCGACCCTGTGAAGACTGATTGTTCTGTCTGAAGTCTGTTGAGTGCTGCTTGAAAAGGAAGCAGATTCGTGGGAGGGATGGTGTAGGTACTCTGTTCTGTTTGTGGGGTTGAAAAGGAAACACTGATTTTCCTCAGGTTTGCTGTTATGTTAGATAAATGATGTGAAAAGGTCATGCCTATTTGTGTGAGCCAGCTTTGTGTAATTCTAGATTTGTTTTTCCACAGCTCATCATAGATTCATGCTTATTACTTTTTAATTCAACTGTGTGTTGCAGAGACAGTCTCAAACCTGTAGGGGGCGGTGTTTGTTTTACTCACCAGGGTCCGACTCTGGCCATAACTGGGCATATATGGTGCAGGTGAGAGCAACGACTCCAGGGCCAGCCCGCAGAGATGGCAACATACTTTCCATTCTTTAATGAAGCCCCTCAACGACTCAGCACTTAAAGCATACACACACACACACACACACACACACACACACACACACACACACACACACACACACACACACACACACACACACACACACACACACACACACACGCACATACATACACACTTTCCACTGGAGCACGAGCCCTGATAATAGATGCCACATAGGTAGCCTGTGAAGTATTTCTAAAATGCCAAACTGGTGCGAGGGTGTAGACGGTTGAAGGACACTAATGTAGGAGCTGAGGCCTAATATAAACAGCATTATTCACATGAAAGCCCGGCCGCGGCCATTAGGGCTTTTCGGAGAGGTGGTACTTCTCCACCGGCACCCTAATGGCACTTCTCGTTTAAACATGCAGATCTGTGTATACGTCGATTGCGTTGTAATCTGTCTTTCCTGAAACAATCAGCTGTAAAATGATTTGTCACTCTTTATTTTACACGGACATTTCCCCGTCTCTGGGATCTCGTCAAATCATAACACAAGTCTTCATCCAAACCTTCGGGGGGGGATTTTTTTTTTTGCTTTGTTCAGAGCGTGTGCTTTCTGTATGTTACAACTAGCCTGTTATCCCATAATAACAGTTTTTCTTTTCCAGTTTTCGCTGAGAAGCAATTGTAGCAGCTGTTCAAATACATGTTCTCTTCCATTGTGAAACCCACAATAGCACGTTTTAAGCCTGTAACCTGAGAATATAGCTGGCGAGTGAATCAGTCTCACACAAATGTATTAATCCTACAGAAACTACGGTCGCCATCTAACTGGAAGGAGCTTTTGAACTTCTTGTGCGGCGAACGCACCAGACCTGACCACTGTCAGCAGCAGCACACCGTGGCTATCCCACCGGCAGCAGATTGAAACATGAAGCAGATCAAAACATCCTTCTAATCTTTGAGGAAGGGCCAATCGGAAGAAGCGGGGAGGAACATACAGTAAAAGAGAGGCGATGAGGACGAATAACAGATTTCTTTTTTGGCTGCGGCTACAATGGCGCTCTCAATAGGAAATCAAACAAATTAAATAATTGTCTAAATCAGAGACGACGAAGATTAATTCGATTTTAATTTCTCTCGCCAGCCAGAAGAAGTGAGGCATCTGGCCTTCTAACTGCATGGTTTTGATCAGTGAGAGATTGCTTGTTGCTCGGCTGTTTTTGGCCTCTCCGCTCCACATACATCTTGTCAACACATTGACCAACTTCCTCTTTCACTGATAATGAGTTTAGTGAGTTTTACAGGACTGCAATTATTGTGAGACTAAAATTGGCCCGATGATTTGCAGTTGTTTTTCTATTCTGTGTTGGATTTTCTCGTTGTAGGTATTTCGCAGAAAATTATACTGTATTCAAATCACATAAAAAAAATGTTAGGAGACTCTGACACAAGTTTTGGGATTATGAAAGTCAAAGTTGCTGTGTCAACAATACATACATGAATAAAGGAAACTCCAAGTAGGCATTTGTGAGAGAATTTTCTCTGGGGATTATAGGAACATTGAGTCGTTTTGGGTTAAATCCTGCGGTACCACTCCGTGACCCTTCCGCTGGCCAAGCCCTTCCAAGATTAAAGGTGAACGCAGGGGCAAATCAGTTATCAAGTCAGAAACACTCTTCGTCAACTTCCCACTGTGCCGTTACTGAACAGGCGCACACACACACACACACACACACACACACACACACACACACACACACACACACACACACACACACACACACACACACAGTCGACCCTCATCCTTCCTGCAATGGAGGTCATGACCCCATGTACTACAACCAAGAAAGGAATGGGGCTGTGGATGCCTGACCATTAAAAAGCCATACGATCATTTTCAGCTCTTTGTACATAAAGTTTATTGGCCAGAGATGATGTATATGAAAGTTCAGAAGTATGGATGAAAGATGTACCTAAAGTCTATGACCAAACATGAATGGAAGTGGAAAAAGTGTGGAAAGAAGTTCATGGACGTCCTGGGAGATATAAATTTCTTATATTTTTCTTGGCCGACCGCAGTGATTTCCTTGAGTTTCCATTGGTTGCACGGCAACCTCGCGGTGACTACGAGACTCCAGAAGTCACTGCGCTCGGCCACGGATCTGGTAGTATTTTGTTACTTTTGGACAGAGCCAGTGCTAGCTGGTTCCCCGCTGTTCCCAGTCTGTATGTTACGCTAAGCTAACCAGCTGCTGGCTTCACATGAATTATACAGATATAAAAGGGGTACAGATCTTCTCATACACAACAAAAAAAAAAAAACATTGAGCATATTTTCATAGTTTATAATCACTTTTCTTTCGCTAATGGTGACAATATCCCAAGATACGATCAGAAGAGTCTATTTCAGACTCACTGTGAGTGGGGAAAACATTTGGCTGGCCCACTTTGTGTTATGAATATGTTTAGGCTCAGTTGTGGTTGGGTTAAAGTCCTTCAACACTCCAAACACAGGGAAATCTGGAGAAATGAGGCCCCCTGAAACTGTAGGAGTTCATAATGGGGGACTGATGAGTGACAATATGTATAAGTCTAAATTAGTCAGAGAGAAAAAAGGAGACACAGAACCAGAGAAAAGTCGGTGTATGTGTGATTGACTGTAAAAGCTGATATACTCTCTAAAAAGTATTTTTACCCTAACAGTACAACAAGCATGTGCTGGTGTTACTAAGAGACTGTTGTATTTATTGTGTTCCTGTTGAAGTGCTAAGTCTGAAATGTAATTTACTGTATATCCCACCTGATGGACTGTAAGTTACAGTTCTCCTGATGCTAGTTTTCACAGCAGTTGAAATGACAGATTGCTTTTCCATTTCACAGTTTATTTTAAATTGCCTGTGAAAGCGTTTGGCACACTAGCTGAATATTTGTTTCAAGACTTCTAGTTTCCTGATAAGCTACAGTAAGTCAGGTCATTTTAAAGCATTAGATTGTTTTGTATATTGCTTCATGGATTTTGCTGTTAGTGAGTTGATTCTTATTTGTTTTTTGACTCAACTTTAGAACTGTGTGAAAAGCAATCTCCTAAACTTGAAGAGCAGACAAAAAAGTAGTACATTTAAATAAAGAATACATGAGGAAACATGGAGCCAGGTGCCAAAGATTATGTGTAGAAATGTGCGCAGGTGGAGGGACTGACCTAAAAGATAAGTTTGAGGACGCCCTAGCTAGCCAAACCTTTAGCATCACATTTCTGCCGATGATAAAAGATAAAACATCTGCCAGTATAATTTTATACTTTGTGGGAAATTAAGCCTGTCTACTTTTGGCTGAATATTAAACAGCAGGAATCAATATTTCTATTTTTTTTTTTTTTTTTACAATGTATCAAATAGCTTTGTGTGATGTGAAAGGGGTCGTCCAAAGAGAATTATCGCCTGACTTTATGGCTCTACGGGGCGCTTTAGTTTACTCTCACCACATTCATAAGCAGCTGTTTCCACCAACACAGTCTGATAAACCCACTGTACTCTACCTGCCCAGCACAGAACCGCAGATACACTAAGAAGGGCCAGAGCCAGATATCACAAACAGGAGTCGACCAAGAGACAAGGAATATTGGACTAAATTGGTTTGACAAAAAAAATAAAAAAAGACTCCAAATGAGGTCAATGTCGTTTCTGCTGGATGTTTAAATAGGCAACTAAATCTTAAATGTTTGTAAAGCTGCCATTATGAATGGAAGTGTAATTTGGAATAATTAGTTTAACGGTAATCATTTTAGACCACCTGAATAAGTACAGCGTTTACTACCAACAAAGAAATGTAATGATTCAGACTTTGTTCCCTCCTGAAGTCATGAAGGGCTTAGTGGATCCTAGCAGTGAGTAAGTGGCTCCTCAACTGGAAAAACATTGGCTTATAGTTGTAAAGACCTAATGAAGCATTAGCTCACACTGCTCATACCCCCATTGCACTCCCCGAGCCTCACCCAGATGGAGGGACTGAGTGGGAAAGAACCCAGGAGCTGGACTGACAGTCTGGTCGTCTAATCCGTTATCTTTCATGCAACCTGTTGCTCCTCAGCCACTCGGCCCGGCCCCTGCAGCTTCCTCTGGCCAGAGGTTTCACGTACGCTCCGTTGACAGCTATCTCCCAGAGCAATTGTTGGTAAACACGATTGAACTGCTTACCCCAACAACAGGTTTCCTTTAACCCCTAATCCAGGCCGCGGAGGAGACCCCCTCTTACCCTTTTGACCCTTCCCTCAGTCCAAAGCCCCTCCACTCCTCCTCCTCCTCCTCCTCCTCCTCCTCCTCCGTGGTGGTGGTGGCGGTCGATGAGCCGGTGAGATAAGCCTGGGTGGAATTCCCGTCTGGGTGTTCTTGGGAGTGACCTGGGTGGCAGAGGAGCGTCAATGAAAATCACTCAGCACTCCGCTCAATGAGGAACCAGTCTGAGCCATGGCTGCCTTTCACGTCTCTCTGATTTCTGTTTCCACTTTGTCTGGCTCCGTCTCTTCCTTTTCCGTTGAAGGTATTGCAGCAGCAACGAGAAAAGGTGAAGGAAACAGCGACGCTGACTTAGTTGGGAGCATGTGTGAACTTTTGACAACCTCTAACCTCGGGTAAGACAGACTTAAAAAGTCTTGTTGTGCATGAATCAAGGAATGAGCTTAGCGCTGGAAATGAGCTTGAAAACGGCTCCAGGAATGTGATCTAATACAAATCCGATTTAAAAGAACTATGAAACAGAATAATCATACTTGAGTCAGATGTACTGTATCGCTGGACAAAGTGACATTTTTCTTATAAAAGACTGCAAGCGACAATGCCCAAATTCTATGACTTGAGCCATTTGTTCTTGTCACTGGTTTGCAAGCATTGTAGACTTCTCCAAGTAAACAAACCTCTCAGACGAGATGTACAACTATAGTCGGCCATATTTAACCATGTGTCCAACACTTCCTGAGAGACCGTGGGTCCACAGTGGAGGGGCCAGTTGTCTGGGAAAGAATGCTAGGGGTCTAGAGTGGCCCGGGTGAGGCAACGGCCTGGCCATTGTGCCCCAGGAGAAGGTAATTAGGAAGTGAAACCTTGACCAGTTGACAGCAGGCTTTGTTCAGGGGCGAGTGGGCCGAGAGAAATGCTTTTGAAAGCTATTTCACTTTCTTTGCTGAGGCGACCTCAACCCCTTCCTCCAGAAACACGCTGGGGGAGATCATATAAGTTTCTGAAGAAAAATGCATGGGAGGGGGGTTAAGTGGTATTTATTGAAAGAGGAGAAATCTATAGGCAGTGCGTTGTTTGACAAGAGCACCAAACCAAATATACATGTACAGTATCTGTTTACCAAAAATGTCATTTCTAATCCACATTGAACTACAGTTCCAGTAAAACATATTTACATCCCCACAAACTGTCCCACACAAAAATATGTGTATGTGTATGTGTAAAAAAAATAAAAATAGAAACATGTATAAAATATTTGTCCAGTTCTAATCCAGTAAAGCCACCTCTTTTTAAGTGCTGCAGCTGCAGATGACGCGTCCACCCAGCCCATAACCAACCTAACTTGTCCTGCACTGCACATTCTGATGGAGAAATATTTTGCTTTATCATTGTGAAGGTTTAGAAGAAGCCTGTATCTGATTCTGAGCCGCTGAATCTCAACTGAATCCTAACTGAATCCCAACAAAATTACATTATTTTAGTTGTGTCAACATCTCAACATCTCAGACTTTGCAATTATAGCAATTGTAATCAACATTACTAATTTAAAAACATTTCTTGCAAAATTTGCCAGGCTTTTCTGAAACTTAGTGATGGAGATAATCAACAAAAGGGGAATACTGGTTTAGTGTTTCTCCTGAGTGTGAGAGAAAAACTATTAATCGTCACGCACTTCATAATATTCAGTTTATCACTGCACAACATGCTGCTGTTTTAATAAGGCTTGGAAGATGAAACGATGATAACGTGGAGAAACAGGAAGGTAATTGCTAAAAGCCAAACCGACAAACGTTGAGTCTTTTATTCATGTCTTTAAATGTTTTTACAGAGTTATTGTTTTAGGCAATTATATTCAACAGTAACAATGTCCAAAACAACAATCAAATGACGGCTTCAAAGTTTCAAAGTTTGAACTGGAGGTTTTTCCACCTTTCAATGTTCTTTTTCTTTCTACCTTTGAAATTGTTCATTAATCTAAAGTCTAGTGACGTAATTAATGTGTACATATTTTGTATTTTAAATTTGTAAAAAAAAAAAATGAAGAGACCACATAAACCTATCATGAGCCTTTATTGTCAAAGCGATTTACACAGTTTTTATAATAACGATAACATCCTCCAATAACAAGCTGTTTATTACTCACACCTCCCCATCTATGCCACGGGCCAGCTGTAAATGATTTAGTGAAGGTTTTAATCATGTGTTGCAACCCCAAAGTCCACTTTCAGTTTGGTGTAGAGAATGAGTCAGCTTTTGAGATGCTCGAGATCAAATCTGAACAACGGCAGTCACATTAGTGCCCTCTGCTACTGGACCAGAGAGACGGAAAAGACACTGTGGTGCGCTTGAGTGAATCTAAAAGAAAGTGTTACAAATTAGAAATAATTTTGGGATCTGATCTCCCACAAACGAGCAAATCAGGCCGAGCCACTTAGAACTGATTGGTAGTAAAGAGAAAGATACTGTAATTTCTGATATAAAAACAAAGTGGTACTAAGTGAACATTTTAATGACTCCATGTAACTCCAGAGTGTAAATACCGGTATGAATACAACATGGGAACTAGTATATTTTCTTGTTTTTATCGTCACTAGTACTGTTTCATCACCTCTAAGAGTCACACCAGATATTTCCACACACTCTCACCTAAATACACATGTTCATAATGTCATAACACCCTTGCTTTCAAAAAACAGTCTTTTCTAGTAAGGCTCTCTCATCCCAGTCAGTTCATACAATACAGACCTTGACTTTGTGCAGATGTCTGAGGCTCAAGGCTGTTGACACAAAAGCGTTGACTGGCAGACGGAGGAAAGATCCCTCTCCCGTGGTCCATTCCCACTGATGATGCTCCACAACCTGTGTCATTTAGACGGTCCTTGCTTATCACAAACTTGGCAGTGACTGACCGGTGACCCATCTAAGTACCAGCGTGAAGTGGGAGAAGGATTTCCCACAGTCCTGCATGAACAGTTGAGCTGGTCTGCAGCTTTGATGCACACGAAAAAACGGATGTAGCAAATGTAGAGAAAACGGACAACTTTAGTCTTTTGTAATTTAGGTTAGGTTAGTTTTATCTCCGAGCTAACTAGTAATGTTTACCTATATTTATATAATTTTCCACATTTTGTCTTCTACACAGATGAGGGGCTCCAGTAACGTAAACTAAATTTGGCTAATTTATATCAATAAATTAAAAAAATAATTGAGACATTGAGAGTCAAATCAGCCCAGCAGTTACACTTTTGTGTTTCATGATGAGCCAAGTTGACGTCCGCTCTAGCGGTCACCCACGAGTCCATGAGCCAGATTTAATCCACAAACAAGCTGGAAAAGTAAGTTTCCCAAATGGGTCAATAGCAAGACAAAGAAGAAAGTGCTCTCCTGGTTTTCTCTGGGTAAAGTTCTGTGGATGGGACATTAAAACACTCTTGCTGGTTTTTATTGTCCTGAACTTCAGCAAATCCATACTCAGGTGGACAAACACACGCACACACCTTTACAAATTAAAGGACAAACTCAAGCATATGAATGGAGCAACAACAATTGCAGATGATGTGCGATCACAGACCCGAGCAATCTCAATCCTGATGGGAGTGATTTCTTCCAGGGTAACAGGATGTATTACCCCTATGTGTGTGTGTGTGTGTGTGTGTGTGTGTGTGTGTGTGTGTGTGTGTGTGTGTGTGTGTGTGTGTGTGTGTGTGTGTGTGTGTGTGTGTGTTTGTGTGTGTGTGCAGGTACATTACATTAATAATTCCTCTTAGCTTGCAATTCCCATAACTCCTTACTTGCTTCAAACTTGTAATGTACATTAATGAATCAAGATCATTTTGGGACAGCAGTCTGGTATGTTGATAGATGTGTACACCAGAACTAAAGTTGTCTGGTATGTTTGGGGAAAAAAAGTGTATTTTAAGTTGGGAAGCTGACCCAAATATCAGGTGAGGAGAGATGTCCTCATATTCTGTTGAATCTGTTGTTTTTCATAATTTGGTTTTATTCAGTTGTTGTTTGATTGGTTGTTGTTTCTGCATTTTGAGTGCTTCTTGTTGTTGTTTCCTCAAGCAATTGTTGCTTGCATTGCTTGTTGGGACTATAACACACTTTCATTTCATTTTCACACTGACAATAATGTAATATCAAAAGCCATACACTGTCACTGTATGATAGCCTTAAAGTATGTATTTTATCTGGATATTTATTCCTAACAATTCCTATTTTACACTTTTGGTGTTATTTTATCGTTTTGAAACCTGTGTGAAGAAATAAATGGACAAAACTGAACACTGTGCACATTCAATACACACTAACACACTGGAGGATAAATCCAAATGAATCAATATGTCAATCGCATAACTTTGTTTCAGTACAGTCGTGTCTGGAAAGTGGCTTAGATTATTTGAATAAATCAAACTGCTGCCCTAGTTTTAGTTTGGGTTTTAAAATGAGTTTGGATACAATGATGCACTTTCAAGACTAATAATTGTTCCTTTTATGTTACGGATGTACTTTATGAGATACGTCTTCAAGATCTACAGTTAATACAATTTTCCAAATATTACTTGTTTCTGCAGAGGAAAGTCATGAGTGTCTTCTTTAAGATATTAGGTGAATATATAAATAGTATACAGATTTGTTTGCGTACTTAATGATAAGCAGGTATTGTAACACATAAAAGCAGGAAAATATCAAAACAATGGGAGTAAATGGTTGAAAGATCTGATATGTTCCAGATGTGTTAGTTTCATTGTTATATATTTTTAAGATATATTTGTATACGTTTACAGTGAATATAATTATGTATTAAGGAGTGGTAGAAGTAATCAATACTTCTAGGTCTTTTACTTTGGTTTCAGCTTCAGTTTCAAGGTAAAAATGACTCTTTCCTACTCTCCTCTCAGGCGTGAGAAACACAAAGCAGGTTTGATCTCTCACCATGACTGACAACAATGACTTTCAGGTCCTCTGAATAAGAGGTGATGGAGCTCCTGGGGTCTGCAGCTACGGAGAAGTCACAAGGCAAAACAAAATGAAACTGTGGCTGTAAAAATCATCTTAGGTTTTCAGGGCATTGAGGACAAAGGAAGAGGTACAACACATATCACGTCTATTGTCATTTCTCTTTTATAATAATTCATAAACACATTGCATTCACATCTAATCTTATTCTAACATGGCATACAACAGGTGGAGATCCTCAAAAAGATGAAAGTGCTCAACTCCGACATGATTAACATTGTCGTTTGGAACGACTCATTTGCCTACAAGGGCCTGGAGTTCGAGAAGCTGGACATAAATCTGCTCCAGCTCCTGCAGAAGCACCAACCTATGTCTCTGGAGTTGAAGGAGATCCGCCCCATAGTGCAACAGGTTGGCTTTTGTAATATAAAAGTTGAAAAAAACATTTACAGCAACCATTAAAAGTCAAAGTCATCGACTTTGGCCTCCATGTGATGAATGAATGAATGAATGAATATATACTTTATTAATCCCCGAGGGGAAATTTGGTGTCGGGGTAGCAGCAACTTACAACAAAATAAACAAAAACAGCAGGACGAAAGATAAAAGATATATACAATAATAATAAAAATAATAATAATAATAATAAAATAAAATAGAAATAGCTGGGATTGTGCAAAAATATATATATATACATGTTGTTAGTCAGAGGATCTGGCAAGCGGTGATTTATTATAAAGCCGTAATGCTGTTGGCAGGAATGTTCTCCTGTATCTGTCCTTGTTGCAGCGGAGCGTGAGGAATCTCCTCGAGAAAGTGCTCCGCTGACCCTGCAGTAGGTGGTGGAGAGGGTGGTCCGGGTTGTCCAATATGGACAAAAGTTTCTTCAGCGTCCTCCTCTCCACCACCTGTTCCAGAAACTCCTGCCTGCAGCCAATGATGGAGCCGGCTTTCTTAACTATCTTGTTAAGTCTGTTGGTGTCACCGGCTCCAATGCTGCTCCCCCAGCAGACGATGGAGAAGTACAGGGCGCTGGCCACAACCGACTGGTAGAACATCTCCAGCATCTTGCTGCACACATTAAAGGATCGAAGCTTCCTCAGGAAAAAGAGTCGACTCATCCCCTTCTTGTACACAGCGTTGATGTTGTTCTTCCAGTTCAGTCGGCTGTCGATGGAAACACCCAGGTACCTGTACTCCTCCACCATGTCCACGTCCTCTCCAAGAAGACTCAGAGGTCTAGGAGCAGTCGCCTTCCTCCTGATGATCCCGAGGAGTGGATGGGTGAGGAGCTTCAGACCCGGTGGTACAGGTAAATAACTGGTAACTCCAGTTCTTAGTCGGGCTGATTTTCTATTAAGTCTTTATGACCACAGTGACGTGCCTGTGCTTCTCTTGCTTGTCTAAAGGTCTCCAGAGGTCCTGTTGGGAGCTCCATTCGACGAGGCGATCGACGTTTGGTCTCTTGGCTGCATTGCTGCGCAAATGTTAACGAGCATCCCACTGTTCCCTGGCACGGACGAGCATGATATGATCAGTATTACACTTAAAACCCACACAGCAATGTCAACTTCAGCCAGAATGTCTTTGTATTTCTTTGTGTAAGTCGCACATTGTGTCAAAATGCACATTTTGCCTGATCACCAAAGATCAGTGTATTTCTAACATTTTCAGCAGTTCTCTTGTGAAACCATAACAAATGTACCTTGGAGTATAACTCAACATTGTGTTGTGCCCACAGGTGAGGCACATTTCATACACCATTGGGAAACCACCAGACCATCTTCTCGATGCCGGAATGTATACACCAGAGTATTGCAGTGCACCATATGCCGCACTGGAACCCCCGCTGTGGCAATTGACATCTAGCTGAGTTTATACATTTATGTGTCAATGCATTCAGAAGAAGCTAGCTAAGTCAAACATGTATTCTCTTTAGTTTGCAGTTGAAGTGAGACAATTGACTGGCAGGCCACGCACGATTACAAGCCTGAAGGATCTGACAAAGGTCTCTTTTCGAAAACAGGCTTTTACGACTTGAACATCAGAACACATAAACAAGTTCTTACTGTTTTGTTTCATCCTGATCCTCCACAAAGGCCTTTCATAAATTCTCTGGAGAAGATATCGAGGCTGATAATAGTGAATTTTGTGGATTGCCTCACAAAGATGCTGCTGGTGGATGCGGCTCAAAGGATCACACCGAGCCAAAGCCTGCAGCATCCGTACTTGACAATGACTCACCTTGGCATATTCCTCAGCCCTCAGTAAGTGTGTGCTTGGATGCTGTGTGTATTATCTCCACGCTGATGTAGGTAGTTGAAGTTGTTTGACTCAGAGATTGGTTGTTTTTCAGTGTGAAATCGTGCACAGAGCTGATGGCAATCTGCCAGGGCCAGAGCTCTAAATATGGCGAGGATGTGGATCAGCGGGCCTCCGACAACACTGCCGACACGGCCAACCTGGATGAAGCAGCAACAGTGACAGGTGGTCAAAACGAGCCGGCCGACGTCACTGCTGCACAAACAGAAGCATAGTGAGGCTCGGTCAAGCCTGACCCGGGTCAGCAATGGTAATAAAAGAAATAAGGCAGATGAGTAAGAGGCTGTCCCAAATAAGAGGTTCCCTGAACCACTCCCCATTTCTCCTCCGCAGTCTTGTCCACCTGAGGGCGCACCTTCCCGCCGCCCAAGTGGAACCCCAGATACCATACCTCCCTCTGTCCAATTGCACTCTTCCCCGGCCAATCTGTTCCCAAGATTAGAGGGTGTGTAAAGCGCAACCATCATACTATGTTTTTTTCCCCATGGATATCATTTCAACTGACACTATGCGATACTCGTGAACGTACCCATGCACAGAGATAATTTTCACCCACAATGCCTCCACCCATGTCCCGGGCCGAACTAGGCTCTGGTGAATCATAGACTGTGGACAGCCCGAATCCACCATCGCCTGACATAGCGCATTCCTTACCGGAATGCGCTATGTCGCCCCTGGACCGAGGGAGGGTGTTGGAGAGTTGGCAACCCAAATCACCTGGCCCACTTCCATCAGTGGACACTCACTCCGCGAGTGTCCGGGCCGAGACACAATTCAAGATTCCCTATGCAGGCGCCCACTCCCATCCGCAGCTGAGCCCAACCACGCCACCACAGAGAGGTTGTCCCAAATAACAGGAGGAGGTTCGATGAAGAGGAGACCTCCGCACATAAGAGAAAGAGGGCCGATAATGAGGAGGAAAAGAAAGATGTCTGGATTAAAGAGAGGAGGATTTTTTTTGGAAAAAAAAGTCCTCCGAACTAAATATCATGTGTTGCTTTCTGATCTGCGCCGTTATCGTCAAAAACTGCTAACTAACTAACACTTGACACTAAAAAGTATTCATATGACAGTTTTCTGATCTGACACAACTGTCAATTTGGCTTAGTTTAAACAAATAAAACAATTAGGGAATGACACTACCAATGCTGACTGTAGGCCGGACACTGGATGATCCTTCGGGTAATTGTTAAAATGTTAGACTTTTGAACAAGACTGTTGGTTTTCTGTTGAGAACAGTCTCTGTAAAACATCTGAGTTTCAGCCCTATATATGGCCTGGTGAAATTAAATATATGACCTGGTGAACTAAATGAAGTTTAGTGTTTCCTGTAATCATACTGATGTCTCAAAATACTTGTGTATCATGTCATACTTAGAAAAAACAAGAAGACAATTTAGTATATTATACATGCATGTGAACACACACACACACACACACACACACACACACACACACACACACACAGCATAACGAGAGGTTTGAAGTGTCATGAAACCTACAGCATTAAAGGTTTGGGTGAGCCAAGCGAACAGCATCACTGCGGTGAGGGCATCCGACACCGGGAACCCACGCCTGTCCTGTCCCTGTCGACCCCGGCGCTCTGCTCTCAGCTCCTAATGTGGCAGGAAAAGTGTGAACATGGCTTTGGCGAACTGCAGTTCAGTTCACCATCATCACCACGGGCCAGTAAGGGGAAACATGCACACTCCTTGGACAGCTGGCCTCTGAGCTCCTGCAAAGGATTAACTCCTTGTCCTTCTGAATCCAGCCAGGGGTTTTGAAGTAATAATCCCTGACATATTTTAGCATTTTGAAATCTGCTTTGTTCTGTTATATAGCAGCCTCATTAAAGTTGAGCATGGAAGTTTATTCTTGACCTTTTAGAACAGTATATGAAAAAAATATAATCTGAGATCAAGGGTCCACTAACTATTTTAGAAATTAGATGATTTTGTTGTACTATTATTTTGTGTCCAAACTAAAAATCACAGCACTATCATTCATCTGATCTCTGGGATGTTCAATGCTATGGATGTCACACTATTAATGTCACGCTAACCCTGTGGAATTTTCTGATTTGAACAACAAATCTCCAAAATGAACCAAGAAATAAAACAGATACACAATGGGAAAAGAATGTGGAATAATCATGTCTTTAACCTGAAAAGCCCACGACCACAACAAACAGATTCCTCATGCTTGTGTTTGAGGATAAGCCTTGCAGCCAGTCTATAAAACACCAGAAAGAAAACGAGAGGCATCTACATGTCCTTTGTTTTCCTCTTTGTTCTTTCCTTATTATGGGAAGCCATTTGGCAGCGACCCTTGGAAGACAGCGGTTTCATCCCACTCAGTCTCAAGGACTCAATTTCCTTCCACATTGGGTTGAACTGAGCAAATTATACGTGTAGAAGTTTTCTCAGTGAGTAAACAAACATTAATGAACATACGGCAATCAAACAGATCCTTGAGTGGCATGCTATGATGTTGTGACCCCAGTGATCCCTACGAGTTTCAGAGGTCAAAGGAAGGAAATAACTCAAATTTCTTTAAAGCCGGTGTTTGCTTGTTACCAAATGTGTCAGCACAATTTACACATAAAAAAAGACCCCAAACATTCAGATCTGCACCTAAAAGTGAACGATAAAGGCAGGGTAAACGTAGCCTTTGGAATTAAAGGATCAACTGTACTAACACTGGAGTCGATCCGATCTTTAAACACATTTCACTGTCGTGTTTTGGAAAAAAGTACATCACCTACTTGAGGTGGTTATTCTTAACATCACTCAGGTTTTATGAACTTGTTAGGGAAAATCTACTGCTTTATGGGTGGTTTTGCCCTGCGTTTGTGCATTTACAGCATGCTTACGTCTCAGAGCGCAGGTGTCACAAACAGGCCTTTCCAAGTAAATGAAGTCAACTGATTGCTCTTGACTTTCTCCTGGAGACTGTGGAGCTGGGACAGGGATCAGTCCTCAGTGACTGCGGTGATTAAAGTTTTTATGTAGTTGACAGAGGAGTTAGAAAATGCCAAGGGACATTTAGATTAATGATGGCATTCTCAAGGCCAGTATTATGTCACTCTGAATGAGGACTGAGGAGACAGAGGGATGACATTTTTACAGGCCTGGTACTTATAAACACATTTGTGTGTATTTGCAAGGCAATCCGTGCCAAATAGAACCACACACACACACACACACACACACACACACACACACACACACACACACACACACACACACACACACACACACACACACACACACACACACACTGTACACATGCATACACTTCTTCAGCACTTCACCATCACTCTGTGCCTGCTGTTGTATTCTGTAAGTGTGTGTATATGTGTGTGGTGAGTGCCATAGTTGGCTGGTGGGCCAGTGTTTGATGATGAAGTCATCAGTTTAAGTAAACTCCAGATGGCCAGGCAGAAAGTAAAACAAGTGCCATCTGCTTAGATTCAACTGCTGCTCAACTTATCCCTTCTCCGTCTCCCTGTTACCCCTCCTCTCTCCGTTGGCACAGCTAAGGACCAGAGTACTCGGAACATTAATGCCATTAGTGAAATGTTTCAGAAGAGGCAGCCAAGCACAATGCATTACACCAGCACTACATTACCACCAAGGGCTACGCTCACTGCTGGCTTATGCAGTCACAAGGTGATACACAACCTGGAAATCAACCGAGGTATTGACTGTGTTAATGTGTAATTCAATTACACTCTACTTTCCCTATTTCCTTGACATACATAATTGACATGCAGATAAATGTAATTTAGACATTGACCATTATAGGAAACATTTCAAAAATACTGACAATAGCTATTGATTTATATTTTTCTTTAAAAAAAAATACAGTTGTTTACTGGCAGTTTGACAATAATGTCCATACCAAATAACATTTGATACAATGATACAATAAGATCGCAAAACTTAAGTCAAACTAAAAGGATTCAGCTTCAGGGGAGCATGAATGTGCTCAGGCCTTTTCTTGACAATTGGTCAGTTAGATTATGAGATATTGTGTACGCAAACGTGACATTTTGACTTGAAGGTGGCGAAAGAGCAAAGCTCACAGGGTGTCCATAATGTCAGGGGTTCATCCTCTGGGGAGCATGTGCTCTGTAAATGTCAGGAAAAACATTAGGAATCTGTGGAACATGAATATACACTAGCAACTTTTATACAAATCTGGCCGTTGTTTTTCTCGGTTTTGTTGGAGAAAAGAGAAGATTAAGGGGGAAATACCAATTTCGATGAGACAAAATGCATATTTGTATCCTTAGTCAAGTGTGTCCTGATGGAAAGGTCAGGGGCGGTCATCCAAAATATTTCTGATTCATATTTTGCTACGATAAATAGCCATACCACAAGGCATGGCAATTTGCATGCCTTGTGGAATGCTGTACACTAAACCCAACTGTTGAATGCACTTGAATGACCTTGGCATCCTTCTGCTGAAGACCCACTAAACGGGGTGCAACGTGAGGATTGGCCCGCTTCATTTTTTATGGAACAAAAGAGAATTGCCTCATTACATTAAAAAAAAGGTGGGAAAATGATGGTGGATTTACTTTCATGGCTCATGGCTGGCCGCATGTTATTGCTCCATGTGATGAATAAGCTAAGGCAGGTCTTGTTTCCCTCCTCCCACTGATGCCGAATGTGCAGCGATGCCCTTCATCTGGCTCTAAAAACATTGGACTCTACACGTCGGTTAAGTTGTGTGTCCCAGAAGAAAAACAGGACCAATCTCCCTCACCACTGTATGTTGTAATTAAGCCCACAGCTGGCAGTTCCCATTACGCCATCAGGGCGAACAGGCAGACTGAGTCCGTGGCACTGCAGGCCCTCCTCCTCTCCTCTCCGCCCCGCCGCCTTTTTCCTCTCCTCTCCTCGGCACCTGTACATTGTAAAGAAGCCCAAACAGCCCTGCAGCGAACGGTCTGATGGCTGTGAGAGTGTTTGTTGTGAAACACTTTGGTGTAACACATCATCTCCCCCAGCCTCGCCGTACATTTTCACATTCCGCCTCGCCGACTGTTCCAGCCTGGGCCAGGTGGGGAGTATGTCCACACGTGGTTTTAGGTTCAGTAAAATTCACACCAGCCTTTTTATATCTGACAGGAAACTACATGGAAATGTGGCATAATGGAGAACAGGCAAGTGGCGCGACAATTGCTGTGGGGGCGACAAAGCTGAGGGCTCGGGGGTTTCATCACATCTGCACCCCCCCCACACCCCCCTTTCTCGCACTCACTCATGCCCCTCCCTCTCCCTTCACAGGACAAAAAAACGTTATGTTCAGGCAAGAATTTTAATGTTGTGCCGCTCTGAGTTTGCCCACACCACACCAAACGCAGTCCTGTCCCTGTAG